>OZ005654.1:106229025-106666025 GCA_963930645.1 Salticus scenicus | reverse complement strand
AAAATATTTTTATTCAAATGATTATTATTACAGAATATTAAAAGGAGATGTGGCACTAGATAAACAAACACAGAAAAGTCTTCAGTGTGTAGAAAAACAAAGGGAATAATGGATGAAAAATGCAGTCAGGTTTTTCGGTAGTATTCAGCATACCATCGTCAGTGATAAAGAACCAAAAGGAAAGTGTTTCAATTTATAAGAAGGGAACTAGATTCTACGGATTTTACTAAAACAGCTAAACAGCTGTCTGTATTTTTTACTCATTGTTGTTTTATATGTTGAAAACTTTTCCTGTGTTTGATTATTATTACATTTTGATATATAAAAATACTAAAGATATGAATTATGCTTACTTAGAAACAAATTGAAGCTCATATTTTCTGTATAATTTGTAAACGTTATGTTTGTCTACTCTCCTTTCAAAGTAAAATATGAATTTCACAATTCTCTTTTACATTTTTTTTTTATTCTTTTTTTTTTTTTATTATTATTATTATGAGTTTCATTATTTAATTTTAAAAAAATTATCGATATTATTGGTTTTGGAAGTTCACAGTTGTGATGGTTTATGTTTAAATAAAATATTTTATTCCATTGTTTGTAAATTTCAGCTTCAAGACCTTATATGCCTTATTTTACAAAGAAACATAGTCATGTTCAGAAAAGATTCATTTCTTTCTGTTCTAAGTAAGTACTAATTAATTATTTGTATTTAATCTATTTTTATCCTTTTTTTTTTTTTCTCTATTTTTTACATTTAGAAGTGGTGGAATAAAACAGCATTAAAAATAATGTTAGATAATTTGTTGATAATATTTTTAATGTAATTCTTTCATAACATTTCTTACTTTAAAATAAATATTAATCTATATTTAAAATTTATTTGTTTGCATTCATACATAATCATAAAATTAATAATTCCAAATTTAGTTTTTACTTACTTATATTAAATTTAAGATATTTGCCACGATAATTGTGGCACTGGGATTGTAACAGGATACATTGCCAGTTAACTCAGTATCACTTCGCAAAGAGATTTTTTTTTTTTTTTTTATAAGCAAAACTCTTATTTGCTATATCATCCATTTTAAATAATGTTGTCTGCAGTTCTCATGTTTGTGATCAATATTTTGCAAAAGACCTAAACACTTATGATTAACTTTGAAATTTTGAATTAAATTACCACAGTGCAATATTTGTTGCAAAATTGTGTCATTTTATGTAGAGTAGGAAAGTATATACTGGATGATTGTAATTAAAGTTGCGATTTCAAAACGCTATAATTTTAAAACTACCCATCAGAGCGATTTGATATTTTACCAGAGCAATCGTAAGACAAGGAAATTTTGTTTGGCAAAAGAAAAAAAAATAGTTCCAAAATGTTCCCATAGATGGCGCATCAGGGTAATGCCAGGGGAAACGCCTAAATGGTCTCATTAAACACAGGAATGTTGTTAGCAGCACAATGGAATAGCGGGAAACAATAGACTTCAAAGACTACAATTTTTTTATCAAAAAGACAAGAATGCATGTTTACAGTGGAAACAGTCATAGTGAAAAGAGAAAAAGAGGAGCTTCATGAAACAAATACTTTACGGATAATTAACGGCCAATTTTGGAACTTTTTTTTTTTTTTTTTTTTTTTCCCAAACAAAATTTCATTGCCTCATGATTGCTCTAGTAAAATATCAAATCGCTGTGATGGGTAGTTTTAAAATTATATCGTTTTGAAATCATAACTTTAATTATAATCACCCTGTAGATAATAATATATCAATTAAAATAACTGCTTAAGTAGCAAAAATGCACATACAACAAAAAATTAAATATAGGGCTAAAACTAATAAAATTGTGTAGAATGTATAAATGTTTTCTTCTTTTAAGTTAATTATATCAATCAGGATAGTTCAATAGCAGGGCATTGACATGTTGTACCAAATGTCTCTGATTCAATTCCCAGCCTGGTCACTATTCACTGTTGTCAAAATTAATTTAGATTTTTATTTATTTTTTTAACATTTGTTATTTACATTTTTCTCGAATTTTTTGTCATAATTATAAATTATTTACTCTTATCCATCAATTTTAGAGTTACAAAAACGTTGTTGAATTTATTCTTAAAACTGTGCATGCAGAATAGATAAATATTGCTAACTTTTAACAGAACAAATATGCAAAAGTTATAACTCCTAATTATATACAGTTTGAATTTTCAGATGCTTAGGCAGCATGTTATGAGGCCATTTTATCCAAGTATATGACAAAATAAAGAAAAAAAAAATTCCATAAAACCATGTTTCGATTTCTAATTCTTAAAATAAAAAAAAGGCTCTTTCCATATGCTTGCTTTAGATTATACACTAATACATCAACAACAAAGAATTTTATGTTGTTATTTAATAAAACCCTGATTTATATGCGCTACTCTTAAAAAAAAAAAAAAAAAAAAAAAAAAAGTCCCATAAATACTCTAGCCTATGCATTTTACTACAAAAAAAAAAAAAGATCATATTTAGGTGTCATCATTGTTCTCAGTTAAAGCTGTACTTATACTTTAATGGTAATAGGAATGTCATTTTTCATCTCATGAGTCTCAAAAACTATGGCTTCAGCACAGCAATTATAATTTACTGTATTATTATTTTACATGTGATGAATAAAAACTTCATAAGCAAGCAACATAATTTGAAACAGTTTTTTTTAAGGTTGAAAATTATATAAAAACACTTCGACTTTATGGTAACAAATCTGTTATCTTATTCTGTGTGGTTCCAATCAGCTTTCTGAACATTTAGTTGTTATCAGGTTTATCAGACAAATTCAAATCATTGAATAATATAATAAATAATCAAACCTGAAAGCTATAATAGGATGTTTGAATATTTTTCTTCAAATTTGAGTAAAAGATACGACGGAGGGTAATGTATCTGAATTATTCTGGTGTCTCTGTAAAAGAATGTACATTTTAAGCAAGTAATTTCAAATAATGATCATGCTGGAACAAAATTTCAAAACATATAACTATACGTAATACACGCATCTTTCCCCATAATGATTATGCATTAGCAAAATGATGTAACACTTATTTGTCTTTTTTATTATTATAATTTAAATTAGGGCTGTGCCGATTAATCGGTTCGGTTAATCGATCAATGCTTAGTCCCGATCAATTTTTTTAATCGAGTTAATCGGATCGATTAATTCGACTAAAAATTTTCAAAATCCGATTAAAATTTTCAAACTACGAATTAAAGTAAAAATGTTGTTCTACCTACACAATATTTTTTCACATATTTTGCTAACAAACATTCTAAGAAACATCCATCAAATAATGAAAAAGCAAAACAATAATAATCATAATAGTAATAAATAAATGAATGAATAAAAATAAAATCTCTCAAAAGAAGTTGTTGCACTTTTGTTGATAGAGAAAAGGGCGAGGGCAGTTATTAAACAAAATTCCGCTTAATGTGCATGCAGGAGCAACACCACCTGTCTGTAGCCTTCTACAGAATGTGTTGGCTAGGGTAATAGTATTCTCAGAAACAAGAAGCTTTCAAAAAAAAAAAAAAAAAAAATGCTAAAGAATAAAATAAAAGGGGGGATTGAGATTTCCACTATCCGTCTGATGGGGGAAATGTCAACAGAGTTTCATAATATCTTCAAGCGTTTATTGTCTGTTCAGAATTGCTGGTAGTAACTATTGAAGTAGAAACAGAAATTAACATTCTGTGTTCTAGCCCGAAGTGACAAAGAAGAACTAAAAATATAAGAATTTGAGATTTTTATGATAAAGATATGAAATTTTGAGAATTCATTTAAAAATAGTGACAAGCGAGATGGACAATGCAATTTAAAAATAAAATCTGTGTAAATTTGTTTAATGTTTCTTTCAAAATGAATCGAAAAAATAATTCATAAATTAAAAAAAAAATGAACAAGTGAAAATATTTATATAAAATTAACACTTAAAATCACCAATTATTACTCTGAAAATTGATTTAAATTTTAGTTATGAAACAGATATAATTGATTAGACAAAAATTCTTGAAAAAAAAAATTTTTTTTTAGTCAAACTTATGAATAATATATATATATATATATAATAAAGATGATCTATTAAGCATAGTAGAAGCCAAGCAACAGATACAAGATCACTGAAACACCAATGGCCAATAATACAAAAAAAAAATCACCAGTGGACGAAATATACCAATGCAAAGAAACCAGATTCACCAATTAACAGCCTGCAAAACAAACGAATCAATAAAGTAAAACAACAAATTTTAATTTAAAACCATAAACTTATCAAAATTAATGAAAAAACAACTCAAGAAACACAAGATAGGAAGAAGGAGGCAGGCCGCAAGACTACTTTTATTATATGTGACTTGCCTGTGGGGTTACACTAGTTTTATGCCGGCAACACTCCCCCAGCCTGCCACAACCAGAACAGGAACCATATGGATTTAAAAATGCAAATTTCAAAGCAGATGAACAACAATGAAACCACGAAGCCACAATGAAATTCACCGATATATATAATAAAGATGATCTATTAAGCATAGTAGAAGCCAAGCAACAGATACAAGATCACTGAAACACCAATGACCAATAAGAAAAAAAAAAAAAAAAAAAAATCATCAGTGGATGAAATACACTAATGTAAACAAACCAGATCTATTAATTAACAGCCTGCAAAACAAACGAATCAATAAAGTAAAACAACAAATCTTAACTTAAAACCATAAACTTATCAAAATTAATGAAAAAACAACCCAAGAAACACAAGATAGGAAGAAGGAGGCAGGCGGCAAGACTTGTGACTTGCCTGTGGGGTTACACTAGTTTTATGCCGGCAACACTCCCCCAGCCTGCCACAACCAGAACAGGAACCATATGGATTTAAAAATGCAAATTTCAAAGCAGATGAACAACAATGAAACCACGAAGCCACAATGAAATTCACCGATTTATCACATTGTGTTTAACAGTATAATTAGAACATTAAATATAGTTGACAACTCAAAAAGGAAAAAACTGAAATTTTAATGGAAAATGAAAGTATGCATAGTAATACAAAGCAAATGCAACAAACCTTCTACCTTTTTTTTTTTTTTTTTTTTTTTAATTTAATTTCACAAACCCACCCAACCATCCAGCCTTACAACACCACCCCACCTCCATAATCAAACATCTGCCCACCCAACCGCCACCTTTTTTATTGTCTTTTATTATTTTATAATTTTTTTGTTGATACACACAAGAGTGTACACAGCTTTTTTTTTTTTTTTTTTTTTTGTATTGACAGAGACATGGTTAAGGATATAAAATAGAAAATACAAAGTTTTTAGGAAAACCCATTTTAGCAGTGGCTGTGATCAGTTTATTAATATTCTTGTTTTTAAACTTTGCAGAGCATAAATTATTAATTCGAAATAAATGGTTAATGATGATGTTTCTAAATACCGAAAGATGCAGACATGAATTAAAATGTGTAAATAAGTTTACATTAAAACAAAAATCTTGCCGTTTGTCATAGATATCTGTGTAAAGTTTATTACCATCGATGATTATTTTGAGATCTAAAAAGTTAATAGATTGATTAGTCAGAGTATTTTGAGTTAGCTTTAAATTAGGTGGATAATTGAAGGAAAAACCATTTTGTGAGTTCTTGTTGAGATAAAATACAATAATATCATCGATGTAACGATAAAATTGAACATCATCATTGCAAATTTGCTTTTCATAATAATAAAGATAGAGATCTGCCAAAATACTGGAGCTACAACCTCCTTGTGGAATGCCTAATTGTTGCAAATAGATATCGTTGTTGTGCAAGATATAATTATTATGGATAACAAAGTTAAGAAGTGTTTTAAATTTTTCTTCTTTAAAATTGTAAGGAAGATTAATTTGAGCTTTATATTCTTGAAAAAGACTGTAAATGATATTACTAAGATCTGATAACTCAATATTATTGAAAAGATCTTGAAAGTCAAAAGTCATAATATTGTCTATTGAATCGAGCGATTTGATGTATTGAATTAATTGAAAGCTATTTTTAAGACAGTGTAAATTATCAACTTTGCAAGTACATTTGTAAATTTGCTTTAGAATATCCAGTAGAGCTTTATTAGCATTGTTGTTATAAGTGTTACACCCAACAGTGACAGTGCGAAATTTAATTGGAGATTTGTGAAACTTAGGGATGAGAACTATATAAGGATAATTAAAGTTATTGAAGGGAAGTTGAAGTAGTTTATAGTAATTATGTATTTTTCGGTTATTAATAATAAGGTTATTATTAGTTAAACTGAAGATGTTACTATTATTGATTGAAGAGTTTAAAATAGAGAGAAAGTAGGATTTACAAATAATGGCATAATTATTAGGTGATTTGTCAACATAAGTGATCACAAAGTCATCCTGTAGTGATTTGATTGAGTTAAGAAGTACAGATTTTTTAAATAACACCAGATTTGAAGAATTGATAAATAATGCATTTTTGATTTTTTGTAACACTAAAACTTTCCATTGAGTGAAGTAGGCAATAGGTTTATTATGAGTAATAGATATTTTATAAATAAATAAATCTAGGTCATAAGAAAACTGTTGTAAGATTTGTGGAATGCTAGTTTTAACTGGAAGTCTAAATTTGGTGCCAAATTTCATGAATTTTTTTAATTGATAATTGTCAATAATATTGAGATTACCTGTGATAATGTGTCCATGGTCTCTGTCAATAAATTTTGAGAAAGAAGGATCATTGCATTTACAGGTTACAGTGTTAGTAAAAGAGGTAGACTTAGATACAGAATTATAATTGAATATCTTTCTTCCAAGAGGAAGAGGATATTTGAAGGTACGAGATAGATTTAAATCTTTAATCGGAAACATACATTCTTTGTCATTAATGATAGACGTAATGTTAATACTGTTCAATATTTGATTTGCAAAATTCACAATTAATTGAGTATTTGTTTTAAATTTGTTGGGCTTTTTATTAATTTTTAAATTAAATTGTTTGATTTTGTACATTATAATATCATAAAAAATGTCTGAAAAATGTTTATTATAGGATTGGCTTTGAAAGACATTTAGAAAGTTTACTAAGTATTTCTTTTTAATTGCAAAAATAAATTTTCGAATAATGAACCAGTTATAGTTAGATAAGTAATTAGTCTGTAGATCTAAAATGAGTTTAATAATGGCACTTTTAGAAAAGATTAAATCTGTTTTTTTACTACCTCGTTTAGTTCTAGAAGTTTTATTGTTAATTTTGTGATTGAGTTGTGCATAAATAGTCGAATAATCATGTAGAGGGTTGATGTTAGAATATGCTTTAATAGTTTTACTAAAGTATTCGGAATTTAGGCCATATGGATAAATTGTATTATAATATTGCATAAATTTTGATTCAAGAAATAGACGCTCACTTTTATTTTTCTGAATTTTTACAATCTCTATGGTACATGAATTAAAATTATGTGATTTAAAGTGTTGTAATTCTATAGTTGATTTAGAAGATGCAGCTGAAAGGTTTTTAGAATCTGATCGATGCTGATTAATGCGTAAATGTAGAGGAGTTGAAGTTTCACCAATATAACTAAGTTTACAATGACCACAACTGATTTTATAAATAACATTGTATGCCTGACAAAATGGAACCAAAGATTGATTATTATTCAATTGTGTGTGAGAGGCCATAGGGCAAGTTTTACATCTATTAGAACCGCATGTTCTAAATTGAAGTAAAGGAGGAGGAGATGATAGGTAACTGGATGTCGATCCAAGGATATCCCTATAAATATCCTTGTACCGGGCACAATACTGCTGTGAAGCAAAGTATTTCTTGCCAGGATCTAAAAATTTACTAAACCGAGTCATAGAGAAAAAATGTTTTTGTATATTAAAAATCACAAGGCAAGTAAGTATTTACATTAGTTTTATCGAAAGTGGGCTATACCAAATTCAATTACTTAATTAAATTGATTCTTGATTAATAAGTATCTGGATTAATGAAAAGTGAAGAGAGAACTAAAAAATAATAATAATAATAATAATAACAATAAAATAATATGTACATATTTACACTAAACCTCCTTTGACCTAATCTATTGATTTGGTTCCAATTACAAATTAAATTCCGCCCATTTTTGATTTGGTTCAAATTACAAATTAAGTTCCGCCCATTTTTTGAAAGTAAAGTAAGAAACTAACCATCACAATTCACAAAATGTCAGGCACAAAATGCTAAATAATAATTAGAATTAAATATTCGACTAGACATACACAACATATATATATATATATTTTTTTTTTTTTTTTTTTTTTTAAGATATTTATCTAATTAAAGAATAAATTATTAAAGTAAGTTGCCAACTATACAGTTAGTTATAAAGGATCCAGGGCCAGTGACATAATACTGTCGCAAAACTTCACAACACTACAAGAATCATAATATAATATAAATTTTAACTCAATAAATAACATATTGAAAAAATTAATATATATATATATACAATATGAGAGTTTTATTTATCATTGAAATAAAATTATATAAAGAAAAATGAAAACCGATTAAAAATCCGATTAATCGACCGATTAATCGATTAATGAACTACGATTAACCCAGTTAAAACTCTTAATCGATTCCCACCCCTAATTTAAATATTTGGACATTATTAAAACAAATTTCATTTCATTTAAGTTCATGAACCACAGTGTATAAGAATATCATTTTGAATCTGTAAACAAACTGTAAGTCTTAAACTCATAAAAGTTTATATAGTTCTTCCAGCAATGACCTATAACATGCCTACCTAATTTTATCTTAACCGAATGTAGTGTTTTATATGCTAGCACACTTAAATAATTTTAGTCCATAGGTTGTAACAATAAGGAATTTTTCTTTGTGTCCTTATGAAAAAACTATAAGTCTTACACTCATTAAAATCTATACATGCAGTGGTAATCTATAACATACTTACCAACTTTTAGTTCAGTCAGAGAAGGCATTTAGGCACAGTATCACATTTTAAATGATATGAGTCTATAGGCCATAACAATAAAGAATTTTTCTTTGCATGTCTGTAAAAGAGCTATAAGTCCTTCATTCATTAAAAATCTATACATTATGTGCAATATGGATTTATAACATACCTACCAGCTTTGAACTCAATCAAATGAAGTGTTTAGATGTTATTGGGTTCACTCACACCTATACACACATCATCATAAAAAAAGCAAAAATGAATTCAGGCGATCTCAAAATGTATATATACACCAAAACCTTACTGTCTAATATTTGATTTTAATTGGGTAGGGGGGGTGTATTGTACAAATTTAGTTTTTACTTACTTATATTAAATTTAAGATATTTGCCACGATAATTGTGGCACTGGGATTGTAACAGGATACATTGCCAGTTAACTCAGTATCACTTCGCAAAGAGATTTTTTTTTTTTTTTTTATAAGCAAAACTCTTATTTGCTATATCATCCATTTTAAATAATGTTGTCTGCAGTTCTCATGTTTGTGATCAATATTTTGCAAAAGACCTAAACACTTATGATTAACTTTGAAATTTTGAATTAAATTACCACAGTGCAATATTTGTTGCAAAATTGTGTCATTTTATGTAGAGTAGGAAAGTATATACTGGATGATTGTAATTAAAGTTGCGATTTCAAAACGCTATAATTTTAAAACTACCCATCAGAGCGATTTGATATTTTACCAGAGCAATCGTAAGACAAGGAAATTTTGTTTGGCAAAAGAAAAAAAAATAGTTCCAAAATGTTCCCATAGATGGCGCATCAGGGTAATGCCAGGGGAAACGCCTAAATGGTCTCATTAAACACAGGAATGTTGTTAGCAGCACAATGGAATAGCAGGAAACAATAGACTTCAAAGACTACAATTTTTTTATCAAAAAGACAAGAATGCATGTTTACAGTGGAAACAGTCATAGTGAAAAGAGAAAAAGAGGAGCTTCATGAAACAAATACTTTACGGATAATTAACGGCCAATTTTGGAACTTTTTTTTTTTTTTTTTTTTTTTTTTCCCAAACAAAATTTCATTGCCTCATGATTGCTCTGGTAAAATATCAAATCGCTCTGATGGGTAGTTTTAAAATTATATCGTTTTGAAATCATAACTTTAATTATAATCACCCTGTAGATAATAATATATCAATTAAAATAACTGCTTAAGTAGCAAAAATGCACATACAACAAAAAATTAAATATAGGGCTAAAACTAATAAAATTGTGTAGAATGGATAAATGTTTTCTTCTTTTAAGTTAATTATATCAATCAGGATAGTTCAATAGCAGGGCATTGACATGTTGTACCAAATGTCTCTGATTCAATTCCCAGCCTGGTCACTATTCACTGTTGTCAAAATTAATTTAGATTTTTATTTATTTTTTTAACATTTGTTATTTACATTTTTCTCGAATTTTTTGTCATAATTATAAATTATTTACTCTTATCCATCAATTTTAGAGTTACAAAAACGTTGTTGAATTTATTCTTAAAACTGTGCATGCAGAATAGATAAATATTGCTAACTTTTAACAGAACAAATATGCAAAAGTTATAACTCCTAATTATATACAGTTTGAATTTTCAGATGCTTAGGCAGCATGTTATGAGGCCATTTTATCCAAGTATATGACAAAATAAAGAAAAAAAAAATTCCATAAAACCATGTTTCGATTTCTAATTCTTAAAATAAAAAAAAGGCTCTTTCCATATGCTTGCTTTAGATTATACACTAATACATCAACAACAAAAATTTTATGTTGTTATTTAATAAAACCCTGATTTATATGCGCTACTCTTAAAAAAAAAAAAAAAAAAGTCCCAAAAATACTCTAGCCTATGCATTTTACTACAAAAAAAAAAAAAGATCATATTTAGGTGTCATCATTGTTCTCAGTTAAAGCTGTACTTATACTTTAATGGTAATAGGAATGTCATTTTTCATCTCATGAGTCTCAAAAACTATGGCTTCAGCACAGCAATTATAATTTACTGTATTATTATTTTACATGTGATGAATAAAAACTTCATAAGCAAGCAACATAATTTGAAACAGTTTTTTTTAAGGTTGAAAATTATATAAAAACACTTCGACTTTATGGTAACAAATCTGTTATCTTATTCTGTGTGGTTCCAATCAGCTTTCTGAACATTTAGTTGTTATCAGGTTTATCAGACAAATTCAAATCATTGAATAATATAATAAATAATCAAACCTGAAAGCTATAATAGGATGTTTGAATATTTTTCTTCAAATTTGAGTAAAAGATACGACGGAGGGTAATGTATCTGAATTATTCTGGTGTCTCTGTAAAAGAATGTACATTTTAAGCAAGTAATTTCAAATAATGATCATGCTGGAACAAAATTTCAAAACATATAACTATACGTAATACACGCATCTTTCCCCATAATGATTATGCATTAGCAAAATGATGTAACACTTATTTGTCTTTTTTATTATTATAATTTAAATTAGGGCTGTGCCGATTAATCGGTTCGGTTAATCGATCAATGCTTAGTCCCGATCAATTTTTTTAATCGAGTTAATCGGATCGATTAATTCGACTAAAAATTTTCAAAATCCGATTAAAATTTTCAAACTACGAATTAAAGTAAAAATGTTGTTCTACCTACACAATATTTTTTCACATATTTTGCTAACAAACATTCTAAGAAACATCCATCAAATAATGAAAAAGCAAAACAATAATAATCATAATAGTAATAAATAAATGAATGAATAAAAATAAAATCTCTCAAAAGAAGTTGTTGCACTTTTGTTGATAGAGAAAAGGGCGAGGGCAGTTATTAAACAAAATTCCGCTTAATGTGCATGCAGGAGCAACACCACCTGTCTGTAGCCTTCTACAGAATGTGTTGGCTAGGGTAATAGTATTCTCAGAAACAAGAAGCTTTCAAAAAAAAAAAAAAAAAAAAAAAAAATGCTAAAGAATAAAATAAAAGGGGGGATTGAGATTTCCACTATCCGTCTGATGGGGGAAATGTCAACAGAGTTTCATAATATCTTCAAGCGTTTATTGTCTGTTCAGAATTGCTGGTAGTAACTATTGAAGTAGAAACAGAAATTAACATTCTGTGTTCTAGCCCGAAGTGACAAAGAAGAACTAAAAATATAAGAATTTGAGATTTTTATGATAAAGATATGAAATTTTGAGAATTCATTTAAAAATAGTGACAAGCGAGATGGACAATGCAATTTAAAAATAAAATCTGTGTAAATTTGTTTAATGTTTCTTTCAAAATGAATCGAAAAAATAATTCATAAATTAAAAAAAAAAATGAACAAGTGAAAATATTTATATAAAATTAACACTTAAAATCACCAATTATTACTCTGAAAATTGATTTAAATTTTAGTTATGAAACAGATATAATTGATTAGACAAAAATTCTTGAAAAAAAAAATTTTTTTTTTAGTCAAACTTATGAATAATATATATATATATATATATATATATATATACAATATGAGAGTTTTATTTATCATTGAAATAAAATTATATAAAGAAAAATGAAAACCGATTAAAAATCCGATTAATCGACCGATTAATCGATTAATGAACTACGATTAACCCAGTTAAAACTCTTAATCGATTCCCACCCCTAATTTAAATATTTGGACATTATTAAAACAAATTTCATTTCATTTAAGTTCATGAACCACAGTGTATAAGAATATCATTTTGAATCTGTAAACAAACTGTAAGTCTTAAACTCATAAAAGTTTATATAGTTCTTCCAGCAATGACCTATAACATGCCTACCTAATTTTATCTTAACCGAATGTAGTGTTTTATATGCTAGCACACTTAAATAATTTTAGTCCATAGGTTGTAACAATAAGGAATTTTTCTTTGTGTCCTTATGAAAAAACTATAAGTCTTACACTCATTAAAATCTATACATGCAGTGGTAATCTATAACATACTTACCAACTTTTAGTTCAATCAGAGAAGGCATTTAGGCACAGTATCACATTTTAAATGATATGAGTCTATAGGCCATAACAATAAAGAATTTTTCTTTGCATGTCTGTAAAAGAGCTATAAGTCCTTCATTCATTAAAAATCTATACATTATGTGCAATATGGATTTATAACATACCTACCAGCTTTGAACTCAATCAAATGAAGTGTTTAGATGTTATTGGGTTCACTCACACCTATACACACATCATCATAAAAAAAGCAAAAATGAATTCAGGCGATCTCAAAATGTATATATACACCAAAACCTTACTGTCTAATATTTGATTTTAATTGGGGAGGGGGGGGGTGTATTGTACAACTCAGAAGAAAACAAGTATAGAAGTAGCTTAAACCCCAAATCTTCAATTTAATTAATATTTTTCTATAAAATCTGGCATTTTCAATCAGAAATGTGCCATTTTGAGAATTTTACAAAATGTAAATGCAGGTTTGGTCTTGAATTTAATTAAATATTATATTCTTTAAAATCTCTAATTTCCAAATTTGTCTTAATAGACATCACAATACAAGACATACACTTATAATATAACACAGTTCACAAAAAAGCATTGGGCGAAACCCTCTGAATAATACATTATGGGGAATAAACCCACTAATTAATCTTCTTGGGTATAGGTATAGCCAGGGCTCTGAAAAAGGAATTGATCGGCAGCAAAAATGTCTGATATCTGGTAAAAAATATCCCCCCCCCCCCAATTATTATTATTATTTTTTTTTTTTTGAATATTTGAATATAGAAAATAAAATTGTATGCATAAAAACCTAAATAAAATATTTGCTAGGACAGAATAATACAACTGGAAACGCCTGTTAAAAATATAACACCATGAAACCAACTTATTTTCTCTAAACTAATGCACCATCTGCATCAATACATTATTACGCTGGCACAACAAATCAGCACCAGGTTGCAAAGCACACACAAACAGGAGCAGTATAAACCAATTCCTTAAAACGGTGCACTAATTTAATACCGGGTTGTGAAACATGCACAAAGAAAAGTGGTGTAAAACTCTTAGTAGTGCATTGATTCAGCACAGTGTCTCAAAACATAATAAGATAAGCAGGGATCATAATGAGAGAAGCGAAAGTTAGCCAACATTGGGAGTGGAATCGGAGCCCAATTCTGGGATCAATTTTTTCACCAAAGTATTAAAATTTTTTAATAAAATGTTGAGTTTTCTTAAAGTTGAAAATATAGCCGCCAGTTAAAATATATTAGTCTCAAATGGCGACCAGGCAATCATATAATGGTGTTGAAATAATTACATGTAAGATTAATTCATTATTATTTCCATTAGTTTGAATTTTATTTACATTTCTGTTGGCGACTTTATCCATAAGCATTTATATACATTTAAAACTAGACACCTCGGTAATTCAATAACTATAAGCTGTTATGCTGATGGTATACATATTATTTTAAATGTGACTCTTATATGATTACAACAGAGATACTTTTTGATTGCAATTATAAACAGTGTTAAAAGATTTTTTATAATTTTTTCAAAATATTTTTGTATGGAAGTTTTTGAGGAATTGGAAAGCAATTTTTGTATACATTTTTTCTGAGTCATAATTTTTGCTAAATGTTTTTTAATTCAGGCTATTTTTTAAATAATACAGATGTATTATTATACATTAATTAACTATCAGCTTTATAATAACTATAGAACCTTTCCATTTCCTTAAAAAATACATTTATACATCTGAATCAGAGTGAAACATTATGAATATTTATACATGTTTCACGATCTGGTTAACTGATGCAAGAATCAGTGGTTAAAGTTTTTACTGAAACCCAACATATAATATAAAATTTAAACTCATTATGGCTTTGTAAAGCTTGGAAAAATTTGTGTGTTCCATCTCATCTTAGGTATTGTATTTTCAGGGTGCAAATTTTACATTTGCCCTCTTCCCTCTGCCAGTTTTCAACCTTGACAGGCAAGTAGAATTTTACCACTTTTGAAGTACTTGCCATATATATATTTAGAATGGTTTCAAATTTTGAGATAACTTCAGCTTTATTAATTTATGTATCTAAGAAGAAATATGCATTTTCTATAACAGAATGTGTGCAAGAGTGACTTAACAATATTATCTGAAAATATTCAATATTAAAAACCAGTATATAAAATATGTAACTTGTGCCTTTTGAATTGTATATAAATCTAATAAATTAATCAATTTTCATCATAAAGTTTACAATTTTTTAGGTACTTGTGATGCTTTAAGTCTTATATTAAAAATAAGTTAAGTGTTATATGTTAAATAGTAGTTTTGTAAAGATTTTGTTATAAAAAACTAGTATTTATTATTACAATTGTTTTAGAAATTCATGCAAAAAATACTGCAGGCATTTAAATTAAAATGTAATGCAATTACTAATTGTATTTATTTATTTATTTTGCATTAAATTTCTCACATTTAAAAGCGGGATAAAATGCTTATAAGTTAAAATATTAAAACAAAACAAATTTCAAACTATTTTTACTGTTTCAAAACATTTTTTATTTCTATCAAAATTTCTTAAGAAATCTTTAATAAATGTTAAAAATTACTAAAGCTTATTTAATGAGAAATAAGAACCGAAATAATGAAGTGTTTTTTTTTTTTTTTTATATATATATAAATTAATTATTTTAATAAAATAAATTTCCACTCTCAATCTGCCCAATCCATAGTTATTAAAAGAAGGCTTGGTGCTAGATAAACAAACAGAGGAAAAGTCTTCAATGTATAAAATACCAAAAGGAATAAAGAGCAAAAAATGTATACAGCTGTTTAGGTAGCATTGAACATACCATCATCAGTGCAATGATGACTGTATGTTCAATGTTACTGAAACAGGCATTTTACATTACTTTCATTTGTCTTTAGTTGATTGTATTTGAATAACCTAAAATTTCTAATGTGTTTTTATGAATGCAGCAAATTGAAAGAAATAAAGAAAGCATGTTATTATGATTATTATTATTCGGTTTAAAAAAAGAGAGAGAGAGAAATTACAACAAAATAATCTTAATAAATAAATGAAAACCTTACATACTTCTTGATTAAAGCCTGAGTTACTTTCGGGAAGGGGCCCCTCCCATCATCAGAGGCTGCACGGTGGCGGCTTGCTTTGCTGTGTTGACGTTACCGACTTGATCTTTAGTAGTTCTGATGGTTCTACACCAGTTACGGTTAATTTCCTGTGCTGGGTCGTTGCCATTACAGGTAAGTGGGTTAAACAAAATTTCGATAGTTTCGCGATTCGCGGCGTATGTTGCGTTGTTAAAATCTGCCAGTTTGCGAGTTTCGTTAAAATTTATTTTTATGG
This sequence comes from Salticus scenicus, assembly GCA_963930645.1. Taxonomy (NCBI): domain Eukaryota; kingdom Metazoa; phylum Arthropoda; class Arachnida; order Araneae; family Salticidae; genus Salticus; species Salticus scenicus. The sequence goes on along the minus strand of OZ005654.1, from coordinate 106,649,634 downwards.
ATTCGGTGGCGTTTATTTTGGTAAGTGCGGTGGTAGTTTTTCCAAATTTAATGTCAGCTGAATGTTCTTTTATACGGTTTTTTATTTTTCGTTTGGTCATGCCTATGTAATAACCGGTTTCATTATTTGTTTTGGTATAAGGGATACTGTAAATTCCGGAGGTTTCCAAAGGATTTATTTTGTCTTTTTCATTTCTGATGGTCTGGTAAATATTTTTATTTGGTTTAATTGGAATTCTTACATTAATTTTGTTGGCTGCATTTTTAATTTTTTGGGAAACTCCGCGGTCGTACGTAATGGCTGGAGTGAAACTTAGTTTAGGATTTTGAAAGTTATTTATAACATTAAGTTTTTTTATTCTTTTCCGGTATAGTTTGTCTATTAAATCCTTTTTGTAGCCTGCTTTAGCAGCGATTTTTCTGATTACGTTGAGTTCTTTGTTTAGTAGATTTTTATTTGAACAAACGGTGATGGCGCGATTAATATAAGATTGGATAGTATTGATTTTATATTGATAGGGGGTTTTACTATTATGATGAATAATTTCAGTACTACTATTCGGTTTACGGTATACTGTTGTTTCTAGGGAATGGTTATGGGTTTTAATTATACTGACGTCAAGGTAATTAAGAATATTGTTATTTTCAATTTCGTGGGTGAACTGGATATTTTTATCGAGTTTGTTTAATCTTTCAAGTATGGTCGGAATATTATTTTGGGGGTTAATGATTGCAAATACGTCGTCGACGTATCTGAACCAGCAGAATATTTCATTTTTAAATTTTTCTAATATAGTGTCTTCTAAGATTCGTAATTTTAATTCCGCGACTGTACCTGAAATGGCGGACCCCATTGGGACGCCTTTCTGTTGTTTATAAAATATATCGTTGAAACGGTAATAATTTTCTCTTAAAACCAAGTTACTTGCAGCGATTAAAGTGTTAACTATTTCAGGGTCTTTAAATTGATTCTTAATTTTTAAATTAATTATTTCGGAGATTTCATCTAAGTCTATTGAAGGATAAAGGTTAATTACATCGAAACTTGCGAGGGTTTGGTTTTGGTTGATTTTGATATCGCGAATTTTATTGATGAAATCTTCAGTTGAATGCAGACTGTTTTCTGAGGGGGGGAGAATCATATTATAAATTTTATCCATATATTTTTCTAAGAAATAACCTTAGAAAAATATATGGATAAAATTTATAATATGATTCTCCCCCCCTCAGAAAACAGTCTGCATTCAACTGAAGATTTCATCAATAAAATTCGCGATATCAAAATCAACCAAAACCAAACCCTCGCAAGTTTCGATGTAATTAACCTTTATCCTTCAATAGACTTAGATGAAATCTCCGAAATAATTAATTTAAAAATTAAGAATCAATTTAAAGACCCTGAAATAGTTAACACTTTAATCGCTGCAAGTAACTTGGTTTTAAGAGAAAATTATTACCGTTTCAACGATATATTTTATAAACAACAGAAAGGCGTCCCAATGGGGTCCGCCATTTCAGGTACAGTCGCGGAATTAAAATTACGAATCTTAGAAGACACTATATTAGAAAAATTTAAAAATGAAATATTCTGCTGGTTCAGATACGTCGACGACGTATTTGCAATCATTAACCCCCAAAATAATATTCCGACCATACTTGAAAGATTAAACAAACTCGATAAAAATATCCAGTTCACCCACGAAATTGAAAATAACAATATTCTTAATTACCTTGACGTCAGTATAATTAAAACCCATAACCATTCCCTAGAAACAACAGTATACCGTAAACCGAATAGTAGTACTGAAATTATTCATCATAATAGTAAAACCCCCTATCAATATAAAATCAATACTATCCAATCTTATATTAATCGCGCCATCACCGTTTGTTCAAATAAAAATCTACTAAACAAAGAACTCAACGTAATCAGAAAAATCGCTGCTAAAGCAGGCTACAAAAAGGATTTAATAGACAAACTATACCGGAAAAGAATAAAAAAACTTAATGTTATAAATAACTTTCAAAATCCTAAACTAAGTTTCACTCCAGCCATTACGTACGACCGCGGAGTTTCCCAAAAAATTAAAAATGCAGCCAACAAAATTAATGTAAGAATTCCAATTAAACCAAATAAAAATATTTACCAGACCATCAGAAATGAAAAAGACAAAATAAATCCTTTGGAAACCTCCGGAATTTACAGTATCCCTTATACCAAAACAAATAATGAAACCGGTTATTACATAGGCATGACCAAACGAAAAATAAAAAACCGTATAAAAGAACATTCAGCTGACATTAAATTTGGAAAAACTACCACCGCACTTACCAAAATAAACGCCACCGAATCCATAAAAATAAATTTTAACGAAACTCGCAAACTGGCAGATTTTAACAACGCAACATACGCCGCGAATCGCGAAACTATCGAAATTTTGTTTAACCCACTTACCTGTAATGGCAACGACCCAGCACAGGAAATTAACCGTAACTGGTGTAGAACCATCAGAACTACTAAAGATCAAGTCGGTAACGTCAACACAGCAAAGCAAGCCGCCACCGTGCAGCCTCTGATGATGGGAGGGGCCCCTTCCCGAAAGTAACTCAGGCTTTAATCAAGAAGTATGTAAGGTTTTCATTTATTTATTATAATTTGCTTCTTGCTTTTTGAAATCTTCAAAATAATCTTACTTAAAAAAAGAAAAAAAAAAACTTAAATTTACTTAAAAGAAAATTATTATGAGAAGAAAAGTGGGGGTGCTTTACAAAAGTGAAAGGGATTCTAAAATAAATTTTCAAGCTCACCTCTAGTTGGTAGATATTTTAATTTGTATATCGTTTCTTCAGGATATCGTCTTTAAACTTTCTGTAAACTATGCCAAATAGTTTAAGATTGTGTATAGAAATTGGCCAACAGGTAAAATTAATTTTGCATGAGTCGACTCTCAGCTTAAAAAAAACTGGTGTTTGATAATATCTGTTCTGCAAACTTTTGATTAGATGAAAAAAAAACTATTATGTATCAAAAACTTATCAACCTCCCCTTCAGTAAATTTACTTAACACCATCAATAGTATAACACAGGGCTGGCCAACCCGTGGCCTGCGACAGAATTCAGGAAATTTCTAATTTGACATCTTCAGTTAAAACATCTAAAATTAATAAATTGTTTCTCACTTTTTAAATGAAAAATACCCATTAAGATAGCTAAAGAAACAAATATCACACTTATTGATGTTAATAAAATATTATCTGATCAATAACAGAATTTTACTATTAACGCTTATGAATATTTAATCAGTTTTGACTATTTTATATTTATTTAATAAATAAAAATGTATTTACTATACATATTTTTTGTTTTAAATCCTTACGAGCCCATCAAAAAAAGAATTGACTATATGTATAAGGTTCATGCATTTATACAAAGCAGCCCACCTGCGTAAAATAAATTTCCATTGCGGCCCGTCAAGAGTTTTATGTTGGACAGGTCTGGTATAACTCAAGCTATAATCCATGGTGCACTAGATAAAGTACTTATTGATGAATCTAGGTTGTCTAATAAAAGTTTTTTAAAAATTCAGAGTTTATTCCTTATTTGCAGGCTTTGTCTGCTTTGCTGCTCATTATATTTAAATGAATTTTCAAAAAAATTATTATCACTATTAGTTCCTCGCCCACCAGCGGCTGAGCGGTTCTGCGCTCAAAGCTGGTAGACGTGAGGTGCCGGGTTCGATCCCCGGTCGCGCTCGTCGGCCTAGCCGTTCGGAGTTTTCCGTGGTTTCCTCCGAAACTTGCGTAAATACGGGCTAGGACCCCTTAGAAAGACCTCCACGGAAGGCACTCCCCCTCTGGCCTAGGACCCCAGTGTTGTCAATCGGCCTTAATCCCTAACACCTAACACTATTAGTTCCTCATCATACTATAAGTACGGAAAACTTAGGTAATTGTAAAAATTTAAATTTTCAACCTTGTTTTTTTTTTTTTTGGGGGGGGGGGGTGTTTTTTGTTTCCTTGTTTGCACATGTTTTGAGGTGTGAGTAATTAAAAAAATCACAATATCCATGTGGTGTCCGTCTGTAGGTTATTTGTGTGTTTCTGTACATGATGTCTCAAAAACAAATAATCCCAGAGAAATTAGACCAATTTTAAAATATTGCATATGATAATGACAAGGACCTTTTTTGTTTTCAGAACTGTAATTTGAAAACTTTGTAAGTTATTGGAAATTGCAATTTCCTAAGCATTGAAGAATAAGACAAAATTTCGCTTATATGTGCATTAAAAGGAATATTTTTATTGTTAAGATATCAGACCAGCTTTAAAATAGCAGTTATGATTCTGGCATGAACAACATTTGTTATGAACATTCTTATTTGAAAACTTTGTAATTCATTTAAATTTTAAGAATTTCTTAACATAACAGAATAGGGAGAAATTTTGCTTAACCCTGGAATGGAGGCACCGGCGTACAGAGTACGCCAATGCAATCTTTTGGACTGTGATTTTTTCTAATACTATTTTTATTATATCACTTTTATCCATCTTTCCTGCTTTTTTTTCTGATATTCTTTTTATTATATCATTTTTATTTTTACTATGACAAAATACTTTATTGATGTAATGTATAAGGGTTTCAAACATCATACAGAGGCTCGAAAAATGACCTGGCGTACTTTATACGCCGCTCCTCTAAAATTGTACCATACGCCCGCCCCTCCAACTGAGGGTTAAATGCCAATTTCCAGGGATATTTTCATCATCATCATGTCAGAACACTTTTAAAATATCATTTAGGATACTGGCATGAGCATCATTAACTATGAAAATTCTACTTTGAAAACTTTTTAAGTTTTTTAAATTTATGAAACGGGGCAAAATAGGGCAAAATTAGTATTATGAGGATTATATTCATTGTAAAAATGTGAGACCATTTTTAAAATATCATTTATGATACTGGTTTGAACATCGTTGATTATAGATATTCTAATTTGAAAAGTTCATAAGTTATACAAAATTTGATATTTCCTTAACATGGCAGAATAAAACAATATTTCACATAAACTTGCTTTATGGAGATCATTGCATTGTGAATGGTATAGAACTGCATGAAGACTAAAATATAAAAATAATTTTAATAAATTTACTCATCAAATTAGAATAAGGTATATATATATATAAAAATAAACAGCTTAAATTTTAATAGTATTAATATTCTACTAAACTTAGGGCAATATTCACTAAACTTCATTGATCGAGGATTAAACCATGGATCAGCAAATCCGAAAATCCAAGTTAACACTGGATTAAATTCCTATGGTATTGACCATCATCCGAATATGTGATCCATGGATTAACTGGAAAAGTAATAAAAGCTTTGTTTTGATTGGCCAAGAATGAAGATAGCATTTATTCACCATTCGGCTTCAATTAACTAATCAATCGGATTCGAAGATTAGAAAGGGTAAAAAGCAAATTAGCAACACTGATACTCTTGTTTACTTCGCTTTTGTTTATGCACGGATTAAGAATCAATTTTACTTTAGAACATTTTTAAAAAGAATAATCACGCAGGCGACGACTGTTTACGCTACGATTTAAAATTTTGATTGTTATGATTAAGAGAATCTTAAAGCTATTATTTTTTTTCTGCCGAAGTTAATGCATTATTCTTTTCTGTGGCAGATGACAGCCTATTATCTAACATTTGTATTAGAAATTCCACAGGATCTTTATTTAATTGATAGCGATAGTGAAATGCCACATTATCCAAAGAATCCAAATCATTTACTCTAATTTGATGCACTGTTGTTTTCCTTCTTTCAAATGTTTCCGATAGTTCTAAGCTTTTAATATCATCTAGTGAGAATAGATCGTCAACGTCAGCCATGTTTGTTATTTGTTTACGAAGCTGAGCTGCGGAGTGTGCATGCGTTACGAAAAGATCCGAGAATTAACTCTGTTAATCCTCTGATATTCAAGGATCAAAAACAAAGTGTTAAAGTAGCCGGTGAACTGCGGATTTTCATTGGAGAATACTGATTTTTGTATGATCGAGCGATTACCACTGATCCCAGGTTTAATCCGAGTGTTAAGAAGTTGGTGAATATGGCCCTAAGTGATTTAGAATAATGGCATGTGTATAATAACTATATAGTTTGCATTGCTTCCTTTTTAACGACTTTTTTGCTTAATTTAATAACAGAGTGACTTAAAGTGGTCTGGTTTAACAAAAGATTTTCTGTATTCATAAGTTTATAAAAAAAAAAAAATTATCAAAAAGCAGATTGGAAAAACTGTTTATTTAGTTTGTTTGCTCACTCCTATATTAAAACTGGAAAGAATTTAATTAAAAAGAACTATCAAATAAATATAATTACTAACTGTTTAATTTATTTATTATGTTTTTACATGCTCTTTATTTGAAGTAGAGACTTAAAGGTATAAAAATATCTAAAATGGAAAGGAAAAATAAAGTGTGTACTTTGTTCTTCAAGATTTCTGACAACAATATTTTTCATATGTAGTTCATGTGACCCTAAATATTATATCTTCTGCTATATATGTGTGTATCCTCTCTGAGCATGAAAAACTAAAGATGTCTGAACTTTAGCTATCTCCTTTTATGAAAATCTGAAAGTTATTGACTTATCATTTTATTAAAATTTACTGTTACTTTAGGTTTTAAGAGTACAAATGTCACAAATTCTTTTCATTTCATTTTTCACTATTTTATTCACCCGATTTCATTTATGATTTTAAGAATGAAATTGTAGTGTAAAAATGAACTTAGTTGAAAATTTTAGTTAGAATCCTATCTCTTTAGTTAAAAAAAAAAAAAATGTATCTCAACGTTCTGAATAATCAAAGTCACAGTTATAGTGCATAGACTAATCACATTATTTTGTAATATTAAATTAGTAATTATATTTAGTAATCAAATTATTTTTTATTTGTTTTTTTATAGATGCCAGTTTAGAATGGGAATCATTTGAACAATTCTGCCTGTGGCAATTAATATCTGCACATAATATTCCACTTGATTACATTCTTCCTATTTTACCTAAATTAGAATTCACAGGTGTGTGTGCATTCATATTTCTTATTGCCTATAAATAGTTTTTTAAATTTTGTTAAAAGTTTATAATAATTTATTTTGCACATCTTCATTATCTGCCATATTTATTTATTTATTTATTTTTCACAAATTTTGTATAAGTGGAATCAGTTAGAGATAAATAAATGACTCTTTTTAATTGTTTCGCTTGTGGCATTCTTTTGATATTTACTTTCTTTCTTTGCAACATTTTAATTATTCTGCTTTTTAAATAAATTAAATATAAACTTTCACATTGTTCAATATTGCCAACCAATATAATTTTTTTTTTTTTTTTCTTTTTTTTTCTTTGTGTATGTGTGTGTATTTTATTGTAAAAACATGTTTTGTTTTTAAAACTTTTGATCTGCATTGGATCTGCATCATTGCAAGTGCATTCATTAGCTAAAATTTCAATGGTTTCTGGCTATTGTGTAAATACAGTTGTAATTGTTGGCAAATTTTCCATTTTTAAAATCTGTGTCTGTTTCTTGCTCTTTTTCAATTTAATGCTGTAGTGATTTTATTGTATTTGATGTCATTTTTACGTTTTTTAATTCTATATCAGATTTTTCATTTCATCATACTTGTGTATTAGGTTTCTTTCTTTTTCTTTTTTTTTTTTGCAAGTCCCTGTGGTTTTTAGGGGATTGTTGTATCTATCATTATGGGTACATTGAAAAATATTCTTATTAAATTTTATGTGGATATTTATGTTCAGTTTCCAGGCTTCAGTTTTGATTTTATTGGAGACTCCATTAATGCAGGAAATTGCTGTTGTGTATTTAGCAGTTTTTGCTTTCTGTTTTGTCCACTTTCAATATGTTTTTTTTTTTTTTATATATATATTATATAATTTAATTTACTGGATTTTTATTATAGTTGGCTTTTTGTATCATTTCAGATAGTTTATGTAATTTGTATTTTGATAGGGGTTCATTGGAACAAACTTTAACTGCAGTTTTCATAGGATTATTTTAGTTTACATGAAGTTTTACATTTTTTTATTTTATTTTTTTAGAAAGTGGTAGTTTGGATTTAATTTTTCTTTTGTTCTTATTATAGTTGCATCTAAAAAGTTATTTTAGTTGGTATTTTCAGTCTCATACGTGAATTAAATATTGGGATTAATTTTTAAGTTTTCAAGAATTGTTTCAATTTAAAAAAATTTGTCAAGAATGACAGAAATATCATTGATGTACCTAAACCAATACTTTATTGCTTTTAAATTTATTGAAAATTACTTCTTCCATTGATCTAAGTTTTAGTTCTACAATAAAACTGGAAATAGGGGATCTCATTGGGACCCCTAATTTATAAATAATATAATCATTATTTTTGTAAAAAAATAGTAGTATTAATAATTAATAATTGATTTTTCTTTAATTTATAAATAATTTATTTTAAAATATGTCAAATCTATTAAATTGGTGTTTATTTTTAGTGATATTAATTTATTTTAGGATTTGTTTGTTTAGTTTACTCTATCATATTTATTAAAAATAAATTGTATGTATGGAATCTGAATTTTTCAATGTGTGTTGTTTAATTTAATCATAACAAAAGAAATTATAAGCAAAATTCTACTTTTTCTTAAATATTCTAATTTAAAATTCTTCGGTTCAATTTATGTTGCCATTCCATGAAAAAAAAAAATTGCATTGACTTTGTTTCTGATATTTTATATTAATATTTTATTTCTTTTCTTTTTTCTTCTCATTTGTTTTAGCGCATTCAGAAGCACTAACGAGTATTTTGCTACTGTTAAAGCAAGAAAAGTAAGCATTATAATTTATTAATTTTATTATTTAATTTAACTGTATACCATTCAGGTTGATAATTAATTTCTATTACATTCATTGGCATTCACTTATTGAAATATAGCTCTATAAAATTTGAAGTAATATAGTGGAATATCTTTATAATGCAAATTAAAAAACATAGGGTTCTACGTTATATAAAATTTTGCATTATATAAATCACACTTCACACATTAAATGTAAACACGGCAGGGCTCGAAAATTACATTACCCGACATGCCCGGGGCATGTAAAAATTCAAACCAGGCATGTATTTTTTCCCTCTCGCATGCCCAGCTGAGCATGCAAATATTTTTTATCAAAAGAGCTTTTCCAAAAATAAAAATGTTAAAATATAGTGTGTTGACCATTGATATTGACTTAAATTAAAATCAAATAAACAATGCCACAATAGATATAATGTTGAATTATTTTCACTAGGTCTGTAAATGTTTTTTTTTATTATTATTATTAATATGCATTTGAATAAGATATATGAGCATGTAAAAGTTTAATTCGGGCATGTATCTTCCAGACTAATATGCCTGACAGGGCATGTAAATATTTTTGAATTTTTCAAGCCCTGAAACATGGCCAAGTATATCTGAAACATATCAAAATTGAGTAGAGTATCTTTAAGTTGCACTTAGAATAAAAGTAGGGCTGGTTATAAATTTCATTATTGAATTTACTTTTTAAGCACAGTCCAAATATGCTTGAACCGAATAAATCATTATATGACTCATTTCTTTAAAAAAAATATTACAATAATAGCAATTTTTTCATTAAAAACAGGGTTCCCACTGGTCAGGGATTGTTGGAAAACCTGAAAAGTCAGGGAATTTGAAATTAGTGAAAAAAATCAGGGAAATGCCAGGGGAAATTGCACATATTGTCCAAAAACCTGGGAAAATTATGATTTTAACCTGGAAAATGCTTTTTGAGCATACAACTGAAAATGTACTATGTTATTTTTTAAATCACGAACTGTGTTATCGGGGTGGCTAGCAGTCAGGGAAAATCAAAGAATCAGGGAAAAGTCAGGGAATTTAGAAAATCTGGAAAAGTCAGGGAATAGTCAGGGAATTTCCTTTAAAGTCAGGTAATTTTAACAAATTTTGTGAAAATAAGCTATATTAATCATTAAATTATTAATGATATTTTAAATCACTAAATTTTTTGCTAGTGTCGTGAAATTTTCATCGAAAATAAATGTGAGAGTCAGGGAAAAAAGGAGGAAAATCTCGAAAAATAGTCAGGGAATTTGAAAAGGTTTAAATGCTAGCCACCCTGGTTATCTTTTGTTGTGAGCCATCTTTTATGTACCAAACCAAATTTTGTGACCTGGAATTTTTTAAAAATAAGACCTGAAAAACCTGGAAAAGTCAGGGAATTTTATTTTTAAAATTGAGTGGTAACCCAGAAAAAAGCTCTAATTTAAGGTGATTATTTAAAACTAATATATTACATTTAGCCCTCTAGAAAGCAAGTCCTTTACAATGTGGAAATACAAGCGCTTCTCAATTATAAAATTCATTGTTTATGTCTGAGAATTTTTGCGTTATAAGGATCCTCTGTTGTACATGGAGCTTTCCTTTAGACTGGAATCAATTTCTATTTATCTTGATTTGTAGCATAGAATGGCCTTAAAAGCCAAATCCATTAAAGACCAAACAGTCAAGATCCATACAAAAAATAGATTTGTTTAACAAATAAAAGTTCATTAAACCCTTGCATCAAAGCTGTGTCACTATAGACGCCTGATAATTGAAACTTTAAGTTATTCACCAGTGGTTAGTAGATCCTTTAAATTTACTTAGCACATTTTCACAAATTTTTTCGTTTGATTTACCGAAATAAATAATTTTATTTTTTGTTTCATTTGAATTTATAGGGAAACTTTTTTTTTTTTTTTTTAATTGTCTGATTTTTGGGGAATATCAGTTTTAAATTTGCTGATTTTTATGAAATGTTCATTTCAATTTCATTTGTTTTTGTGGAAAGTGCATTTTCGGACCCAAATTTTTACTTACTAGACATAAGAAAAGGCATTTTTTCGTAGTTAATTGATGAAACTTTCACTTTTTTTTCACTTATCGGCAAAATCACATTTTTGCAGCTCATTTTCAAAATGTAGAACTTCTTTGCCTGATATGATTTATTTATTGTAGCATTGAAAAATATTTTATGAAAATATAAATTAAAAGTAATTTATTACAAGCAATAAAGTTAAACAATACTGCTCTTTTTCCTTTAATATATATGTTTTTAAAAGCAATTTTATATTTAAAATTGGATCTTTCTTTTAGGCCTTCTGCAGATTTGTTGAAGCATATAATGTGTCGTGAAGTTAAACCAAATGACCAGTTTGTAGTATCAGCATTAAATTACTGGACCCAAGAACATGAAGAAAAATTAGCAGAACTTATATCTGTACAGTTATCAAAATCAGGCTCTGCTATGAAAAGAAAACGGTATATTTTATTCTTTCTCCAATCATTTTGCTTTCTAAAATAATAATAATTAAATATACTTACTTAAAAATTATTTCTTATTTAAAGGCAACCAAGCACAAAGACATCTGGGCCTTCAGTGGATCAAACATTAGCTCATTTAGATCAACTTAGGCAAAATTGTAAACAAAATTCATGTGAGTTTTTATGATACCAATTATGCATGCTTAGTTATTATCCTACTAAAAAATTTTGTGTATCACATTATTTTCATGTTTCAAAAAGAAATACTTAAAATGAATATGTATAAGAAAATTATGAATGTAAAGGCTTTACTCTGCTCCATATTACCTCAGGGAGGTAAATTTTGGTGTGTGTGTTGATTAAGTGTATGCAATGGTGGGATACAACACTTTGATGGGATTTTGCGAAATTTCTAACTTTACCTACTGGGGGGGGGGGGGGTAGCAGGCAGGTAAGGCAGTGGGGACTCATCATGTTGCAGGCTGAAAAGCCACTACCAAAGGCAGCAGGAATTTTAACTAAAGTTTCAATTAATGCCATTTATTATTATTATTATTATTATTATTAATGATTCAAAATTTTGAGAATTCATTTAAATACAGTGACGAAAAATAGCAAAAAAAAAAAAACTGTGATACCTGCTAGTTTTGAATCATAAGTGAATTGTGGAAAAAGCAACAACTCAATGAATTGATATATACATTAGTGATGGTCATATGGTTTACGCTATTTTAATTTATAAATGAAGGTTTCTTTTTTTTTTTTTTTAACCTACTTATTTTATAAATATTTAAATACTAGTTGTCTTTGATGACAGCTGGTTCATGATCCTTGAAAATTTGGACTATATTACACTCCCACTTGATTGCATCTGCAGTTTTCTCTTCTTGTTTCAGAACCAACACCAGCCTGTTCGCTCGCCATGCAAGCACCTTTAAAAAATCTGGCAGTAGCAAAATCCTGCTTGATCCTTTTTCATAGCTAGCAACAGTTTGTTTTATAATTATGCAAATGATCTATGAAAATTCTGACCCATTCGTTGCCATCTGAGGCACCATTTCCCTGTTTTAAAACCTACAATAGTTTTATTGCCCATTGTGTAAACAATCTTTGAACATTTGGAATTTACTTTTGTGTTAAAATATGAATAAGAAAAAAAAAAAAAAACATTGCAATATTTCATTTGAAATTTTTTTATTTTAAAACTCACTGAAAATTTTTTAGATGACTACAATTGTAAAATCTAATAATATATTTCCTAAAATAAATAACAAACAAATTAATATATAAAGAAAAGTTTTAAACCAAGAAAAAGTATGTGGAATTGTTGAGTAAAGGTAAAAGCATCCAATTTCACCAAAGAAAATATGACATGTGCAAAACTGTTGCTCCACAGAAACGTTACACTTTTTAATTAAAAAAAGAATTATGGAGTTCATGGAGTTGAACTATTGATCATCGATAGAACATGTATGATAGCAAAAAATTATTTAACTTTCAAAGAAGTTTTATCCCTATGGAGAAAATAAATATTTTTGTAAAAATTGTTATAATTAGAACAATAGAATTGTATTGATATCTTGGAGCTCGATGAAAATGCATCTAATTCCTCTAAGTACAAACATTGTAAAATTATCATGTATAGAGTAATAATGATGCAATAAGTTTTGCATTGCGGCAAAAAAAGTTCATAACTTGCAAAATTTTTTGATGATTACAATTTTTGCAGAATATGTTCGTCTCACAGTGCTTTATCTTAAAAAATAATAATAATAATAATAAAAATAATCTATTTTGAAAACTGTAGAGGAACAGGCAGACAGGCAAACATATCTTTTATTATTATAGCTATTTCATTTCACTTTTTTAAATTAAAATACAAAATATAGATTTATAAATATATTTAAGTGATAAATATACTATCTTTGCCTTTGGTTACATTTTTTTTTTTTTTTTAAATAACTTTCCCTCAATTGTTGCTGTGCTATTATGGATCCTATATATATTAAATTTTAATATCCCTTAAAACAAACTACCTAGGACAGCAACTTCTTCATTCTTAATTTCTAATTACTCTTGTATTGTAAAAAGTATGTACTTAGGTTTTTTGAAAAGTTAGTTTTTAATTAGCTCATCTCTTTTATAATTAAGAAATGTGATTTTCTGTCAGTAATGATGCAATAGTAATTAATATAAAAGTCTCTCCCCTTGTAAAAAAAAAAAAAAAAAAGGAAAACAATCATATATTTTGATAAAAATGTCATTCATATGAGTGTTTTATCAAATTATGACCTAACTCTAACTTGAGTTTGGGTAATTCAGTTAAATTCTAGTGCTACATGAAAGCTTAATCAAATCTTGCACAATAAGCAAGTTGTTTTGCTACTTGAACTTTATATCTGTTAAATATTCACATAATTTCTGAAATTATGAAGGTCATTTATTTATTTATTTATTTTTTCCTTTTTAGTACTATTTAGTGCAACATTTACTGCTTTATAAAATGTTGTTCTGTTTGTTGGAAATTATTACTATTAGTTTTTTTTTTTTTTCACAAACTTTAATTAAATTACAGTAGAACTTGGGTAATTCGAAGTTGAAGGGACTAGAGAAAAATTTAAAATATCCAAAAATTCGAATTATATATACTATTTTGTCAAATAGAAGAGATAAATTAAAAAATTAAAAACTCTACGATCAAAGATTTAACACATAAGTTTTATACGTAGTAATACTGCTACATCCCCCCCCCCCCTTCAATTAAATCAATATTTTTTACAAGCTTAATTATTCAACACTTTTTAAAAAATAGTCAGATATTTTTGATTGCTTCTTTAAATGATATCTTTGTGTCATAGCATATGACTTCAACCCATCAATTGATACAAAAATAAAATCTTCTACATTAGACATGACTTTCAATTAAAAAAAAAAAAAAAAAAAAAAAAAAAAAAAACTCGAAGTTCATGTATATGGACCATATCTTTTGATGCACTAGGTAGGGGCTTCTCTTGTATTTCTCTATCCCTCTTTCGAAAAACTGTTAAATAAAATAATGCACTTTAGCTGAGAAAAATCTCGGGAACAAATTTTGCTGTAATATTTTAAAGGTAATCGTATGAAAAATTCGAATTATCCAAAACAGAATTCAAATTATCCATGATTTTTTAACATTATTTTAATACAAAATTCAAGGGACCGGGTAAAATATTCGAATTATCCGGAATTTCGAATGAAACAAGTTCGAATTATTCAAGTTTCACTGTATTAGAAACCAGTATGTCCAAATTATCTAATAAGAAAATGTTTTGTCTTTTAGTTTTTAATTTGGAATCTGTACAGACAGCACTTTCTCAAGTTCAAGCATCTTGTTCTGATGCTCAAAAAACAAAGTAAGGTTATTTAAATTTAAAATACTGTATATTTGTATTAAATATTTTTCCTTTGGTTGTTTTAGTTTTTCTCTAAACTATTAAAAATTCCAGTACTTAGTTCTCATCTTATAATGAAAGCTGGATATACCGTAAAATTCCGATAGTAACCCCCCACCCAACTATACCTTGATCTTTGATTTTCAGATGTTTTCCTTTTTCAAAAATCTTCCATTTTCTTGAATGTTACAATCTGAAGTTTTTCCTAAATTTTCTGCTTTTTTAAAGTTTCTGATAATATCACACCTAATTTTAACGATTTTTGTTTCTATAAGAAAGGGGGTTATAATCGGAATTTTACGGTATATTTTTTCTATTCTGCCTTACTTAAGAATGTACAATACCTATCCTCATTGACAGCCGAAGCCCATGGAAAAATTTGTTTCTAGAATTTTTCATTATCTAATGGTTTTTTTTTTTTTTTTTTTTTTTTTTTTTTTTTTCCACATTTAGAAAATTCACAACCTTTAAATTTGTACTTGTTTAAAAATATATATATATATTTTATTTTCATATAGCTTATTAGTGGGCACTGTAAATAAAAAAAAATATTTTTTTAAAAATCTACGTGTTAGTTTTCAGGTTCCAGGTTCGGGACATAGACAAGTCGTGGCCTCTATTAATATTAGAGTGCCAGTAGGCCGATTTAAATCGAGCTTAAAGAAGTCCTGGAATTTTAAAAAAGCAAACTGGGATTATTTTGAGAAATTAGATAATTTTGACCTTTCACTTCCCACGGAAAAATTAGTCTACAATTTAACAAGGACAATCCTGTTTTGTGCAAAAAAGTGCATATCTCGGGGAAAAGTCAGAGGCTATAAATGCTTCTGGTCTCCTGAATTGGAAGAACTTAAAAAGAAACGAGATCGTTTCAGAAGAAGGACTGAGCTCACTAAAAGACAATCTGATATTGTCGCATGGCGGAAACAGGCTAGCGTGGTTAAAAAAGCTGTTTTGCAGGCCAAACGCAAATCCTTTGACGATTTTATTACACATATAGATTATAAAAAAGATAGCTTAAAAGTTTTTTAATTTATCTCTAATATCCAGAATCGTAGACCCTCGTGTAAGAAGAATCCGATTGCTGTTGGAAATAAATTATTATCTTCTGATAAAGCCATCGCAAATGCCTTTGGGCAATCCTACTCCCAGTCCCAGCGAAAGGGAAATTATGCAAGAAAAATGTCACGAATAATTAATGCTGAATGGAAGAAGTTACTCAAAATGCAGAAGACTGATGAGGAACCCGGATGGAGAGCTGTTTTCGATGCTCCCTTTGGTGTACAAGAACTGGAACTTGCACTAAGACGTCTCAAACTGAAAAAATCTCCTGGTGTGTATTATATCCATGCAGAATTTCTTATCCATTTGGGCAGTGTGGCAAGAAAAACAGTACTGAATGTTCTAAATCGTGTATGGGAGTCGAGTCAGATTCCGGCGCATTGGAGAAGTGCTATCATAATTCCAGTTCTAAAGAAAAACAAGGACTCTGGACAGTTGAATAGCTATAGGCCCATTTCACTTACGAGTATCCTTGCAAAACTCATGGAAAGACTTGTGGTTAACCGTTTGAACTGGTATATCGAGGAATATAATATATTAGATACAGAACAGGCTGGCTTCCGAAAAAATAGGTCAACGAGTGACCAAGTAACAAAATTTAGCCAATTCGTTAAAGATTCATTAGATAACAGAGACATTTTAACAGCTATTTACGTTGACTTTAAGGGGGCATATGATTCTGTCTGGAGGGAAAGGCTTTACCAGAAGCTCTTGAATATTGGAATTTCTTCCAAATTATTTCACTGGATTAGATCTTTCACAAACCAGAGAACATGCAGGATTAAATTCGGTGAATCTTTCTCCAAAAGCTTTAATCTTCAAACTGGGCTCCCTCAGGGAGCAGTTAGTAGCTGCACCTTGTTCAATATATATGTCAATGATCTAATTTCATCACTTAAATCAATACCTGATGTTAAATGTTTACTATTTGCTGATGATTTGGTAATCTGGACCCAAGCACCAAAAAATGTTGCTAAAAATGTTATTGAAAGTCGCTTAAATAAAGCCCTGCACGTGCTCTCGAAATGGTGTGAATATAATAATATGGCTGTAAATTTAGGAAAGACAGCTTCACAGTCTTTCTCCTTAACCCATGAGACTTTCCGGCCAGAGTTAAAGTACCAAGGCTCTTCGATCGCCAACACAGACAGCTTTACCTACCTGGGAATGACTTTTGATAATAAATTAAGCTGGAAGCTCCATGTTGAAAAGCTTACCGAGCGTATTTCAAATAGAATGAGTATTCTTAAGCGCTTAGCAGGAAGCACTTGGGGATGCGCTAGGTCCACTCTTAACACTACTTTTAAAACTTTTATACAGCCTTTAATGTTGTATTGCTGTGAAGCTCTGATCACAGCCCCACAAATTGTGGTCAATAAGCTGGAAGTGTTGCAAAACCAGGCTTTACGCCTGATCACAGGAGGTGTGAAGTCCACTCCTATCGATGTGATGTTATTATTGACAGGGAATATACACTTCAGAGATATTATGAAATTGAAGGCCTTATGTCTCTATGAAAAGCTACTGCGTATAGAGGATCCCTACTGGAGGGACTTACGTGATCAAGCCAAGGAATTTAAAAACTCAAAATGGATTTATTCAATCAGTCCAGGATATTAGGAAAGATCTTGTAATTCCAGGTGATATACAACCAGTTTTGACACCCAGAAATCTCTTGGAAGTGATTAATGTCGATATGAGGCTGGATCTAGTTGAAACTATCCATAGAAAGGGAGATGTTGCACCAAGTGTGTTGAAATGTCTTGCCTTAGAGACCATTGCGGCCAGATATCCACCATCTCAGTGGCTGCACATTTTTACAGATGGTTCCCAGTTTGATTGTCATCTCAATGTAGGGGCTGGCGTGTTCTCAGATCTTTTTTCTTTCTATGCCCCTGCGGGCTATATTGGTACCTCCTTTGATGGTGAAGTTGTGGCGATACGTTTAGCCTTAAAGCAACTATTAGCTGTCCATTGCAAGTTTGAAAGGGCGGTCATTCTTTCTGACTCTCAGGCAGCCATCCAGTCAATAAGCGCTGTTGATCATCCATTAACACCAGAAGTATCCCAATGTCAAGAATCATTAAGAACTCTCACTTTAAAGGGGAAACAAATTGTTCTCCAGTGGGTGCCCGGCCATTGTGGCCTTTGGGGCAATGAACAAGCGGACTTTCTTGCAAAAAGAGGTGCCACCTTACTACAACATCCCAACACAGCCATTTCTTACTGGAGGATTAAACTGTTTCTCTTCATCTAATGCTTTACGAGATCTTGAGAATCGTACAGCTCTCAAGAAATGGAAGAATTTAAGTCCTACTCTAATCCCTGATAAACCAAGACGTAAGGCAGTTGCGACTTTCTGTCTATCTACAGGACATGACTGCCTTGCCGCTCATTTGAAGCGCATAGGTATCTTAAACGACCCTACTTGCCCACTTTGTGATTCTGGAGAAGTAATGGACCGGGAACATCTGTCCCGTTGTAGGGCTCTTCGATGTTCTACAGAAGAGTCGAGATATTGGGAGGCAAGATCGCTCCTTAGGCAATGACTTCGGTCTTCTATGTTATATTGTCTATAATTTGATTTGTATCTTTATAGTCCTGTGTAACTTTTGCCTAGCCATTGGAAATAAAAAAAAAAAAAAAAAGTTTTCATAAAGTTACACTTTTTAAATTTTTATACCATGCTCATGCCAAATATGGTTAAGTAGAACGTTTTTACCATCCATCCAACAAGACACTAGAAAAAACCACATTACTATATCTTTACATCTGGATTGTATTACAGAAAAAATATTGACTAAAGCTACTTTTCTGTATTTCTTAAAAGACAGTTTTGACCATGAAAACAAGGAACATATACAAATTGAGAATAGAGATTTTTCAGTCAAATTTGATGACATGCTTAAAAAATAAATAAATAAAAAATCTCAGATGCATTTAAATGAAGTCAGATTTAATAGACAGAGATAAGCAATGGTCTGTTTTTTTTTGTTTTTTTTTAACTGCAGTATGCATGTCATGTGGCCCTTGATTTCATTTTATGTTAGCTCACAGTTGGTACACGTAATTAAAAAAAAATATTCCTACAGATAGATAGACATTCTATAAAATGTATTTTTTTTAAAAATCTGATAATGGTTTTTAAAATCTGTTACAATAAAATTTCATATAAAACAGTCTTGCCAAACATAAATTGTGGAATTAAGATTATATTTGGAATTTAGCATCATATATATATATATATATATTAAAAAAAAATTAACTTTAATTCAACAGTATTTTTTGCTAATAAAATCACATGAGAATAAATTTGTTATTGTTTTGAAAATATAATAAATGTGAAATTAAATAGCATATTTGCGTTTACTTATTTTTTATTTTAATTATTTCAAATATAAAATGGCAATCTTTAAAAAAAAAAAAAAAAATCCTTAATAATATAGACTGGATCACAAGTCTTCCGTAAACATGCAGAAATGGTTTTGGTGTATGATCCCTATAAGCTGTATTTAGGGGTTGTATAAGAATTTTGAAGAGTAAAGAAATTTCAAGATATGAACTTCTTAAATAATGTTTTTATAATATTTCTATTTGCTACATTGTTTATTGAAACTTGATTTTTTGTCTTTATTAAATTGATTAAATGTGAGTAATTTGGTAATTGTTCTATTTAGATTCAGTGACTTATTTGCCTTAGTAGAAGATTTAGATGATATTAAAGTGACCAAGCCCGGTAGAGCAGGAGGTCGGGGGAAAGTCTCTGGGCCAAAGAACATGACAAAATCAAAGCAAGCTGTCATGGATTCAGACACAGAAACAGATAGTACAGAAGTAAGTTGATCAACATTTATTAAAAGCGTTCCTCGCTTTGTCTGCTGCTACTTCAAGTGTTTAGCAAGATGGCTTTATCTAAAATATATGTATGCTCAAAATATTTTGTTAATCAAAACAGCATTAATGTATAACTGAATGAACTACTCTTTTCTAATTCAGAATGTATTCTATTTTGAAATATAGGAAAGACATCAAAATGCAAAGTTTGAGATGTATAGTTATATACTTTTTTAGTTTAATAATTCTATTCTTCTATTCTTAGTCTTTTCATGGGAAAAAAAAAAAGTTTGTAGATTTGAAAAAAATTTAATGCATTATTAAATTTTTAATGCATATCCTCTCCTTAATGCAAGGAAAATAAATGACAGTTTTCAAATCCCTCAAAAAACTAATAGAAACTAAACTAAAACTATAACATTGCACAAATAGTGTACATATGTATGTAGTCTGTTTTAGATTGATTTCCATTACTATTTATTTAGATTGTTAATTAAAAAAAAAAAAAAAACAGTTAACAGCTAATACTGTTGTTAAACAATAATTTTAAAAATAAAGCAAGATGATATATTGGTAAAAAAAAAGGATGTGAAAAAGTTACGTGTAGCAGGGGTAGTGAGCTCTACAAGACTGTGTTACATTAAAATTTCTAAAAAATTTATGAATAGAAATATTAATTTCAGATTTCACCCATATATTTTATGAACATTTACTTTATGGTAAAAATCATTATTTTTACATTTTAACCATAAATAAATCCTAACCATAAATAAAACAGGCAGATTTGCTGTTAATGTAGATTTTTTCACGAGAAATGTTTTCAAATATAAAACAAAATAAAGCAAAATAAGGAGTATTTTTATATTTAAATTTTAATTTTCATTAATTTAATCTATAAGACAAATTTTAAAATACAAAAATTTAATGCTACTCAAAACATAAAAAAAATGACAGACCTCAAATATCACAATTTTTATTTTTAGAAAAGAAACGATATATTCATCATGTTTTTCAGCACATTCTTTACACAGCTTCCTGGCACATTCCAAACATGTTGGAGATTTACAAGATATGCAAAAATATGCAGTTTTTCTTTCTTTCTTTCTGGGGCACAGGCGGCATGTTTTTCTTGGATTTATTTTTTTTATATCGTTTTGGAAATCGTTTTATCTTCTGTCTCCCCTTCATTTCCTAAGATACGTCTCATTGTCATCCGCAATTTGTGACTTATTCTTGGATTTCAGATTCTATTCTGTATTTGAGGAAGGACAAGATCTCGTGCTAATGCGTATAAGCATGGAATCTTTGTCATAATTGGATTGTCAGAGTAGCTTTGATGCAAAATGTAGGAGTTAACTGCGCTCATATCTAACAATCAATAGAAAATCGCCATTGACCAGTGTGTTGTTCTTCTGCTGCAGGAATATACAGAACATTTTTCATTCAATGAATCGACCCCCACCTTTTGTTCTGTTATAAACAGCAATTATTTCCAGTTTTTTTTGGGTTTCAGAATCAATTTCTTTGGAATGATGCATAGATGACATGAGAACAACGGCTCTTCGTTTTTTTGGTACATTAAAAATCAGTGTAAAATCTTTTGTAAATCCATATCATGATGAGTTTTCTTTTCTTGATTTATTTGGAAGGAATTCTTTAGGAATCTCTCTTTTCTTTTTATTAACAGTTCCAACATAAGTCAAACCTTTCTTTTTCAGTTCTGATAAAAGTTCCATTGAACCAATTATCTGCTGTAATATTCCTACTCATGTTAAAATTTATTGGTTTACTTAACCATAAAACAGCTTGTGTGGGTTTGCTGAATGACTTCAGACTTTCATCCATGCCAATATTATTGGAATCTTTTCCACAGTATAAATAAGCGTTATATATATATATAGCTATTATGAGCATCAGTTAGACACATGATTTTAAGCCCATATTTTGCAGGCTTTTGAAGCATATACATTTTGAACCAACATTTGCCACTGAAAACCTACAAGCATTTCATCTACTCAAACACAGGGGCCGATAATGTAAGCCTACAGTGAATTTTCAATAAATGAATTTGATAATTCAGAGATAAGAGCTGCAGGATCCGGTATTTTGCGGATTTGTCTGTCATCGGGATTATCAAATCGCAAATTTAAATCTCTTTATTGACATAACTGCACGGAATATATCTCGACCAGTTCCGTCTGTAGAAAAAATATATTCAGTGTCTTCATGGTTAGATTTGAAGATAGATGTGTATATAAGCAAACCTAAAAGCACCCTTGATTCCATGATGGTTGTGATAGAAATTTTAGCTTTACTGGTATCAGAAAAATTTCTTCTACTTTTTCCATTTTATTATACTCTCCAACATTTCATTTGTAAAAAGGAGATCCCATATCTCTTTTGGAGTCGCTTTTCTTCCTTAGTTTCCATAGGAGCAATGTCCTGGAAGATGAATTATATTATGTGCAGGAGTTTGCACATTCTTTTGCGACTCAAGAGATGACCACTTTAATCGTTTTTTTCCCGTAATGATATTGAGTTGAAGTTTCAGTCTCTGTTTCTATATTCTCATTGCAGATTCAGGAATTTCAGAATCTGTGGAATGCGAACTTTCTTGATTATATTCTTCCAAACACTCTTCAACGTCACTAAAATCACTTCCTATTTCTTCTAAAATCCTTTGGAACTTATCTGCATAACGCAGATCAGAAGGCTGAATAATGTTTCACAGCCCCAATCTCAAAGCCATGTTTCTTCTCTTTGCTCAAAATTGTAATGCACTGAGGGACGTGAGGTCTCTCAGATCAACTGTAAAAAAATAAAGAATTTCAAAACGAAGCAGGTGCAAAAATTTCTAGCCAATGAGAAATCAAGGTCAGTGTCACAAAAATAGAAGCTACTGGACAAATCCGTCCAATTGAGCTAAAAATAAAATAATGGTGATAGAAAAGAATTTTGAAGTGGTCTCTGAGACCGATGCCCCCAGTTACCAGTTAAAAAGAAAGGTTGGATATGTCGATAAAAAAGGTCATGAAAAATTTTTTGAGGTCATGAATTTTTTTTCTGTCAAGTCAGTAGACACCCTGAAGAGCATCTTCTAGATTCATAAAGGCAGTTTTGGATTCTTAAGGGCACATTTAACATTTAAAATCCAAACACTTTTTTATACCTTAATTTTCCTTGTTACTGATGTATGAACGAATGTTGATTGTTATGCACAATACATTTATTTATATTCATAACATATCTTCAGTTGGAAAGTTATTTTCAATAAAAGATAGTAAGGGCACAACTTTTTTAGATTAAGGGCAAGAAATGTGCTATTTTTCAGTCATAGGACAGGCAGGGCTCAGCACCCTCCTGAAACTGTCTGGACAAAACTCTGATTTAAAAAATAGTGGTTCAATATTTTTTTGTGAATTCATTTAAGTATAGTGACTAGTGAAATGGATGCAGCTTGCTAGTAAATAATAAATTAGAAAGGAAACCAAAACTTTATATATGAATATAGTTAGTGCTAAAACTTTACATAAATTAGTTCTGCCTCTTATCAGCAAAAATTTATTTTTGTATGTGCTTTAATTAAAAATGCAAATTTAATTTTAAAAGTAATATTTCTCTGTGTCATGGTTTATGTACTGTACTTGGGGTATATTTATCTGTGAAAGGTTCATTATTATGCATGTGTTTGTGTATATTAATAATTTCAAACATAAATCAATGAATTTATTTCACTTAATTTACTATGTATCTGATAAAATCTTTGTATTTTTAGGATGAAGAAGCAATAAAACCAAAGCCCCGGAAGAAAAAACGGTTAACTGGTTTTGATAGTGATTAACAAATTTTACTTTATAAGACTGAACTTCTAAAAAATTTTTAATTGACTTTTCTTGAAAAAGAAAAAAAAATCAATGCAAGTGCATTGTTTGTAATAAACTAGAACAGTGAGAGCATGATCATTGTATAGAAATGACAGATAGTTTGATCATGTGTTGCCTTCACACCACCATTACTCATCTCATTTTCATCAGAGATCATATATTGTTATTGTAAATATTTGTATATCAACTGCATGAGGCCAAAAATGTGCTCTATTGTTTTTAAATAAACTTTTACAGATTATTTATTAATACAAAATGTTGTCAGTCTTTTTTTCAAATTAGTAATATACACTGCAACATTCACATTGTATATTTTTTCATAATTAAAAAAGAAGAGAAAAAACTATTAGAATAAAAGTTATGAAGGACCAAGATTATCTCTATTTGAAGTTAAACAGTGTCTATCAGCAAACAAAGCAGAATAATTTTGGGCCTAACCATACCTCATTGAAAATTAGCTATCTGTGACCATTATATACATCAGTTATATAGTTTTGGAGATACAAACTTTCTAGATTTTCAGAATGTAAGAATTGATCTAGCAATTTTTAAATAATGAGTCTAATTTTTTTTTTTTTATAATAATGAGTCTAATATTAAAAAACAATGAATAATTATTTATTGGGGGAGTGCAAAAGTCCTACCCATTTTTCGATATGCAAATTTGCAATGGAATTGATGCCACGCATGACATTGTAATGACACAAATCATCGGCCAATCAAACATGCGGATGCCTCACATATAAATGCATCGTGTCTCACGAAGTTAATCATCTCAAAAAAAATATCAGAGGGTGTAACATGGAAAGCAAGAAGGAGCATACAAGACATTGTTTATTATACAAATTCGATAAAAAGAGTATGGCAGCTGCAACATGTCGCAATGTTTGTCAGGTTTATGGGGAGGATGCAGTAGACGAAAGCACGTGTCATTGATGATTTCATAAATTTAGGCAAAGAGACAGAAGCTGCCAAGATCAGGCTAGGAGTGGATGGCCATCACACGTTGGAGATGACAATATTGACCAAGCCATAAGGAACAACCCAAACCCAACCGTGCAAGAATTAGGAAGATCTTCAATGCACACTGGACAACGGTCGTGAGACGACTGGTTAAGTTGGGTTTTATGAGAAAGTTGGATCATTGGGTTCCACATAACCTGACAGCTGATCAACAGGATGACTAAATCGCCACCTGTGTTTCCTTGCTTTCCCGGTACAAAAATGATGCATTCTTGACACGAATTGTGACAGGAGATGAGAAGTGGGTTATATACCATAACATAAAGCGTTGTAAGACTGTGTGTTGCCCTTCTGATCCCCCTGTATCAACTTCGAAAGCTGAACTTCATCCCAAGAAGGTGTTATTGAGTGTGTGTTGGGATGTACAGGGAATAATTCCCTGGGAGGTCCTGCCACTCAACCAAATCATCAATGCTGCCTTCTACTGTCTACAGTTAGACAGGCTGCATTCAAATTTGGTAACAAAGCGGCTAGTTCTCATCAATCGTCACGGTGTTATCCTTCATCACGATAACACCAGGCCACATGCTGCTGTCATCATTCGCCAAAAGTTACTGGGCTTTGGTTGGGAAGTTTTATCTCACCCTCCCTATTCTCCTGACTTGGCACCAACTGACTATCACCTATTTCGTGCGTTGAACAATTCCTTCAGTCAGAAAATCGTTGATCATCTTGATGCTGTGAAAACTGCCATCTAAGACTTTTTACTCGAAACCGACAGAATTTTCCCGCTATGGAATTAATTTCTTACCAGAAAGATGGCAAAAGGTCATAGATAGTAATGGGATTATGCGCAATAATAGGTACTGTTTATTTGCTCTTCTTTATGAGTAATAAAAACGGGTAGAACTTTTGCACTCACTCAGTATTAACAAGCATTAATTTTGAACTTCAAACATCTGATTTTCAAATGATATCAAAAGAATTGTTTATTCTGAACATAATCACTACAATTTATAACATCAGATTTCTAGTAATGTTATTAAGTAGTATAGCAGGATAGCTTAGTGAGGTGTAGTAGAGCTAGCCTGTGGTTTAGTGTCAAAGCCCTCACTTGCTGTTTCCTAGACTCCATCTGCATTCAGAGCTCAGCAGAATAGGTTCTTCTTTTCCTTTCTTTTCTTTTTTTTTTTTATGTAAAAAATTTTTTATTAATTCTCGAGAGTCAGTTATATGAATAAGATCAAGGATAATGCAATTAGTAAAGCAAAACTACTGATTTTGAATGTTTTAAAAATTTCTTTCAATCAATAAAAAGTTTCTTGCCTGTAGAAAATGGCATCATGATTTGTATTAACTTTAAGTCAAGCCTACAAAGATGATAGTAAAAGGAATCAAAAATTAGATATTGTACCAAACATAATTTATAATTTTTTATTCTATTATAGCTTTTTTCTCTGAAATAAAAATATTCTATGAATTAATGTTTATTATTACATGGTTGATATGGTACTTGGAATTCAGGTAAAATATGAAACCCTTGTGGAATCTGAAAAATGTATTAAAAAATTGGAAAAAAAACTGAGAATCTCAAATTTTATTGCAAAAATATGGAAAACTTTAGTGATTTAGAAATTTTTTGAAAAACCATTGGGAAATTTTTTCATAATAGAAGTTTTAATTTCAGTTTTAATTTTGAATTGTTTAGTTTCATAGTTTGCAGAAAAATCTCTTATAAACTTTAGTCCATTATAATTAATGAAGGAAAAAAAAAAAAAAAAGATTTATGACTTCTTCTTCTTACTTTCGTGATTTAGAAATTTTTTGAAAAACCATTGGGAAATTTTTTCTTAATAGAAGTTTTAATTTCAGTTTTAATTTTTAATTGTTTAGTTTCATAGTTTACAGAAAAATCTCTTATAAACTTTAGTCCATTATAATTAATGAAGAAAAAAAAAGAATTATGACTTCTTCTTTTGAAAGAGCTTTATTTTCTCACTGAATTTAGATTCACAAAATTACGTGTAGAATTTTTAACAGTTTCTAGAAAACTGGACCCTGTCTGAAAAGTCATGACAGACCCCTGACAAAATTATGTAGTATATATATTTCAGCTATATTTTCAAAAGATATTCTCTGTTTAGAATATTTTAGGGAATAAAATGTTAATTGGGTGACAGGGTTAAAAACTGTTGTTTACAAAAATATTAGATAAAAAATGCTATATTTTTTTATCTGTTTCATTAATGCATACAAATATATATTTTTTTAAACTAATTTCAGAAAGTTCTATTGTTTAATTTATGAATTTAGCAATTAATACTCTGTCACTTCATTAACACTAATGTCATCTCAATGACCCCAGTGGCAGAAGCACATGACACGGCGACATAGTCGGGGACACAGAAAAACGGCTTTCGGACAGTTTTTGTCTGCACTGATAAAAAAATTTGTCCACAACTTTCGGATAACAATTCACTTATAAAAATTTCTGTATCAAAACTAAAACTAATACTTTTATTATTTATAATTATTTATATTGTGTTGTGTCAAACATTGCTATAAAATATTTAATTGAATGAGATGAATTGAATGAATACGATTGTTTATACTATATTGTTCTGTCGTAAAATTGTATGCGTGTATTGTTGCATGAGATCACCACTGGTGTTAAGCTCCCCACCCCACCCCCAATCAGCTTTCAGGCTTTTTGATTGTAAGCCATTTTCACCTCTGATTACACAAAAATTTTGCAGGCAGATTATGAAATTTTAAAAACCTGTCGCAGACAGCTACAAAACTTTCTGCCACTGTGTCAATGACCATGTTCATCCCACTGAGGAATTTTCTATGGAATGACACTCGATCATTATCAGTCCACATTTGACACACTATTATTATGTAAACATATGACAGGAAAGAGACTTTGCAGATTTTTCAGTTCTATCAGCTGTTTTTTTTTTTTTTCTCTCTCTCTTTTGTGTGTGTTTCTGATATGTGTTCAGCTAATAAAATAAAAATTTTACCCATTCATGTCAGTGGTTGAATACCCAAACTAACCATTCCTTCTTTATATATATATATTGAAAATTAAAAAATATACTTATTATTCTAATATATAAGGATTTTGTTATTGAATTTCTAGTATTTCATTTTAACATATTGTTTTTGCATACAATTTAAACTTTTTTTTTTTTGCCAGTCTCATTCCTGATATGAATATCTGGACTAATTCTTGTCTGATGCTTGGAAATTACTTACATAACATCGATTTTTGTTCAATTTTGGTATTTTTTAGATTTTGTTATATTTTTTAATCTTAGTACTTCTTTTACCCTACTGCCGTAGGTAATGGAAGTATTGTATTCAGTCCAAAAATTGGATATCGAGTTTTCACCTGATTTACAAGTTTTAAGGTTTCCAGATCCAAAAAAAGTAGTTCTTGGCAATTGGTCAGTGTGTATGTATGTATGTGCAGAATCTTCTAGCAATCATATCTCCAAAACTAATAAAGATAGAACTACGAAACTGCAGAATAGATGCAGGTCTGGTGTACAGGTGAATTTGGCAAATTTCGGTGAAAATTGGAAAAATGAAAGTGGGTGATCAGAGACTGGAAGTCTGTATCTCAAAAACGGCTCTAATGATTTTCTTCAACTTTGGTATATAAACACTCTGTTAGGTGTCCTTTCGAACGGTATAGTTGGTTAGTTCAGGAAAATTGATAAGCACCCTGTATAAATAGCACAATTTCAGGTCTTGCAAGTGCGTTCCTTTAAAAATGGCTGTATGGATTTTTTTTCAAATTCATCATATTAACTCCCTTTTAAATATCCTTTTGTATGTAATTATTGTCTTTCGGTCAATAATTGAGTATAGTATGCCAAGTTTTGATAAAAGTTGGTATCTCAAAAACGGCTCTAACGATTTTCTTCAAAATTGTTACATAATTCCATTTTAGATATCCTTTCTCATGTATTACGTAGTTATTACAGAAAAATTAACAGTCATGCTACTTAGGTTAATTTTAGATCTCTGAAATTAGTGTTTCAAAAAATAACTCGACCCTTTTTTTTTTTTTTTTTAACTTGCCATGTAAACTTTGTTTTGTATTACACGTGTATTAAGTTTCTCTTACTGATAAAATTTTAGGTTTCTGCTTCGTTAGGTCAATTTTATGTCTTCTGATTATATTATCTCCAAAAAAATATATGTGTAATAGTGGGTAATGGAAGTCATATGGTTGTTTCACACTAGATTTTTTAATTATTTATTTTCTTCTTTTATTTCATAACTCTAATCACACGAGTATTTATATTTACATTCATCTTTATATATTTTTGCTTTTCATGTAAAATGGTTTTGTGCATTGCCGCTTTGACTGCAGCACTAGTGCCTACTTTGTTCGCCTGACGAAGGGTTGTGTATTTTTTCGACCTGAAACAGTTGTTGCAAGTTTTTTGCATTTTATGGTATTTATTCAAAGTTTTGCACTTAAAGTTACTTATAACTTTATTTACAAACATTTTCATTGTCGCTTTCCAAGGCTTCTTAGGCAATTTCTTTAGTGAACTGAGATTTTACAATTCTTAGAAACCACTGACATATGTAACATTAATTATACAGACAAAGAAAAGGAATCTGGTGCCTGTATAGGTATGACCGAAAAAATTAATTAATTAAGTATTAAAGAACATCAAAGTGATATAAAATATGAAAAAATAAATGTAGCATTAACCAAAAAAAAAAATCAAACAAAACCTAAAAATTAATTTTAATAGCTCAGTTAAACTTGAAAATTACATAAACCAACAATATATTGCAGTGTGAAACCATAGAGGTAATAACTAGTGTAGATGTCTGCATCCAATTTTAATCATCTTTTGTCAATACTAGATGGTGCTAGATGGATTTTTCTTTTCTTTTTTCTTTCTTTTTTTTTTTTTTTTTTTTTTGAAAGTTTTCTTATTTAAGATTTTTTCAATTTGGCAGAATAGGATAAAATTTTATAAAAATGTATAGGATTTTGTTTATTATGAAGAAATCAGACTAGTTTTAAAATCTCATTTATGATACAATGAATGTTATTAAATACCAATATTCGACTTTAAAAATTTCATAATTTCTTTTCTAAATTGAAGATTTTATAAGCATGGTAGAATAAGGTAACATTTTTCATAAGCTTACTTTATAGTGATTATTGCTCGAAAAATAGTATGGAATTCCAAGAATACTAAAACGCAAAATTGTCACCTAAAAATACTGCAGCAAATACATCAAAGCTTGAGAAAGAGTAGCCTAATAGGTTGGCCATTTAGTCTGACTAGGGCTGACATCATTCCTCCTCATTTCATTTTTCACATTGTTTTTAACAACTTCTTTTTTAGTTAAATGTTCAGAAAGTTCTAAATTGTTATCATCTGCTAAGTATTCTGTGAATGCAATATCACACTGGAACTTAGAAAAGTTAAAACTTTTTATGTTTAAAAAGTATTTGTTTTTCCTGAATTACTTTTATCCCCTGTGCATTTCTTGTAATGTCACTGGACCTGCTAAAGTATCATGGGCATCGGCAGAATTGCCCTTCCCCCCCACCCCTCCACCCCCCCCCCCTGGAAAATTCTACTAAGCATTTTTCCTTTAAATTTAAAACTATGCTATCAGAATTTTAATTAAAAAAAAAATTCAGGTTGTGCCCCCCCTTCCCCCCTCCTGAAATTTTTTCTGGCGACGCCGCTGTAAAGTATGAAATTTAAGTCATTGTTCTACAAAGCAACTATTGAAAATGAAGTAGTAAATGATTTTCAAAGAAAAAAATATTAAAAAGGGTGAAAATACTTGAATATAAGAGAGTAGTTAAAGACAAGCTGAATAAAAAGAGCATCTGTGCCATTGAACACTAAAGTAAGAAGCACTATAATTGGATTTGCATTAGATTTTGTATGAATACGTTTTGACAAAATATATACGTGTATTTCAAGGGTCTAAAACTTGTAAGAATATATGGAAAAGAGGAAAAGTGAAATTCATATTAGTTTGAATTAATTGAATTCAAGATAAAATAAGTCCAAATTAATATAAATTATCAACTTTATTTTGACATTAATAATATTTCAGGTTTAGATTAAATTAAGCATAAATTTGAATTATCTGAGTCTGAATTAATGAGAGTAAACTACATTTTGCAAAACATCACTTATGAAGTTCAATTTATTTCAAAGCTTAACTTAATACACTCATGTCCATAAATTAAGGATAATGCTAGCTGAGGCGAATAAAGGTTCAGAAGCAAAACAAACATGACTTATTCATAAAGTCCATTTATTAAACAAAAGATCAAGAACAAAAAAAGATGGTTTGTGTAGGATACCATCTATAAAAACTACTATTTTTGCTCCCTGAAGCAATTACAAAAAATATCTCCCTTACAAAAACTTAATATTACATGGTTGGTATGACGGTTAGTACATTCTATGTCTCTCAGGTGATGAAATATAGTCCTTACAATGCCTAGGAATGCTGAGTATTAAATTATTGATCTGATCTTGGGGAAGATTACTCTACTCAGTAAGCAATGCTCTCCGAAGTTCCGGTACACATTAGAGATGAGTTCGGGCTCTATTTTGGCAATCCGAGCCCGCCCGGGCCCGAAACATTTTTAAACTGAGCCCGCCCGAGCCCGAAAAATTTTGTGTGATCAGAGCCCGAGCCCGATATTGAAAGTGGTACCCTACGCAACACATACACAATAGTAAAATTAAATACCTTTTTCTTTTTCAAATTAATATTTTTATTATCAGTCCTCTTTTAACTAACTATAAATGTTTTTATAACAATTTATAATGTCTGTGTCTCCGTATACATGTATATATTTCTCTGTAGATTATACATTTATAGTGCAACCCATTGTTTACAACGCGCCTGTCGGGGGACAAAAAAAAAAAAAAAAAAAGCCTGATTTATCCGAGTGAGTGATTTAATGAGTCCCAATATAACGAATAAGGAAGGATTACTGTATAACATTATGACATTCTGATAATATGCAACCCGTTGAAAAAAATTCTATTTAGAAAAAGGAAAATCAAAGCTACTAAGGTTTGCAAGAGCATTCTGCGATTTATAAAAATAACCCTTATCTATTTAAAACTAACTTTACAAAGAACTGCAAAATATTTTCTTTACGAAAGAAACAGCATATTTATTTCCCATAGAGCAACTGCCAGTTTTTTTTTTTTTTTTTTTTAACATTTTCTAGTTAGTGAAGTATAAAATAAACGGGACTTTTAGCTTGAATCCGAGCCCGCCCGGAGCCCGAAGACTTGCGTGAGATTTGAGCCCGATCGGGCTCGGACTTACGGGCTCGGGCTGAGCCCGTCTCATCTCTAGGGTACACATGTAGGGAGGTGGTTGACGGACTACAACTCGTTGGTAAAGCATGTCCTGCACATGCTCTATCGGATTCTAGTCAGGTGAGAATGCTAGCCATTCAATGTGGGTGATAGCTTCAGATTGTAGGCATCCGTGTACAACGTTTGCATGGTGAGGATGCGCATTGTCATCCATAAACACAAATTCTGGGCTCATGGCACACTTAAACAAACATACATGTTGTTCCCGAATGATGTCCCGATAAATTTGGCCTATCATTCTTCCGATTTGAACATGCAAATCTGTTCTGGTGCCTAATATGATCCCCCCCCCCCCAAACGAGAACTGCCCCACAGTAATTGTTCAATGATGTTGTTTTGGTGGTAACGGGTACCTGACGTTCTACATATGAAAGTGGTGTGAATCACCCTACAAGCTAAACCTGGACTCGTCGGAAAACATCACACAAGCTCACTGTGCCGCTGTTCACATTGCATGTTCTCTACTCCAAGTTAACCTCTGGCACAGTGCATTGCCGTGAGTGGAACACATCTAACAGGCCTGCAATCGTATAGACCAATATCTCCCAAACGTCTATACACGGTTTGTCTTGAAACTGTAGCACTCGTGGCTTCAGACAGCTGACGAGACAGGTCTGTGCTTTATCTGCTTATTTTGGCAGTTACTGCCAAATACCGGTGGTCATTTGGCATTGTAACTCGGGGCCGACTAGTACTGTAACGTCGACTGGCATTTCCATCATTTTAGAGTCGTTGCCAAAGCCAAGATATGACATTTTGGATTATTCTAAGTTCCTCCGATACTTCTATCTGAGTACGCCCACATTCTAGTCGACCAAAAATTCTACCACATAAAAAATTATCTGCATGCATCCTCTGTGTCATAACCATTCGGTTGTGGCACTGATCGGCACACAGAACGCTTGTGAACAATTTTCCTTCTTTGCTCCCATTCCTTATCTACCCCCTTCTTACACTTTCGTCATTATAAAATCATATCGGAGTCATCTGATGGCTTCCTATAATTTGCATATTATTCTTAAAGATGTGTGTGGTATTTATGGAGGTGAAATTTTTCTATTAAAGTTCGATTTCCATGTGAATCTGAATTATCCTTAATTTATGGACATGAGTGTATTTACATCACTCACTGAATAAAGTTCAGCTGATCTTAACAATTATTTAAATAATTTAATTTCATGGAACTATTGAATCAAATCTCTTTTGAAACTTACTAAATTTAGAGTTACAGTAGAACCTCGATTATCCGAAACTCTCCGTTAACCGAAGTCGGTTTCTTCTTCATTTTTTTTATTTTTTTTTTTTTCCGCTTTCTACTATCATCCAAAATTTTCTCTTAACAAGCATGCATTTTTAAAGTTTTTTTTTCCCCCACATTCCTTTTGTATGCAAGTCGTCCTTTCCAAACTACGAGTGCAGATAAATATTTTGGAATTTCCTTTTTTAGAATTCCTTCTCGCAAGCTCAATTCTCGGTATGAGTGTACTCTTCCCCTCCTTCAAACGTCCCTGTTCTAAACAAAAACACACCCCATTTCGAAATGTAGAAGGTCATTCTGCCGAGTCCCTGAACAATCGAATGTTATTGCACCCTCTGATTGTAAGCAAGTGCAAAAAACCTAACCTCTTTTGTCATCTCAAGAACAGAGAAATTTTCATTGCAGCAGAATTTGAAAATTTTTGTCACTTTGTGTCATTTATGATTCCTCTGAACTCATGCTTTAAAGAAAACTTCGGGATGGAGCTGCATGGCAAAGGATGGCCAATTTACACCAGATCAAGCTTCCATTTAAACCATTGTGAGTTTTTGTTTCAGAAATAAATTTATTTTCATTTATAATTTTAATTTATTTAACAGTTAAAATAGTCATAATAACAGTTCAATGATGATACTACATATTAAACTAGATGACAGGGGTCGTACTCTCCACCCTTTTTTCAGGATACACTTAAGAATAAGAAATTGTCTCCTATTTTGCCACCAGTAATTTCATGCAGAAATTTTTATGGTGCTTTTTATATAAATGTTTCCAGATTAATCTGGTTAGAGATCATCGCAAAAAAATAGTGGTAAGAATAGAGGCGGAAATTTGTCATATTTGAGCGTGTCCTGAAAAAAGGTCGGAGAGTACGACCCCTGAGAGGATTATTGATGAATTCTCGATTATCCGAAGTAGGTTCGGTACCAATTACTTCAGATAATCGAGGTTCTACTGCATTTTAAATTAATAGTGAATATTTTTATTAGATTTTAAGTTTACATGAAGCCTATATAATAACTGATTTAAAAACCTTACTTTAAGGCTTCATTCCAAAGTAACTTTCACTGGGGGTCTCACAGCATCCTCAGTAGTTACCTTCGTGGTCGGTGTTTCTGCTTGAAGTGATGATGTTTAGTTTTTCCTGACCGAACGTCCAAAAAATGGCACCACTTTTTGTCAGTATTGGCCTTTGGCTTGTTACCATTACATGAAATAAAGTTAATAATTTCTGTTGTTTTACCAATTCAACATGTACGTAGAGTTTTTGTAACATCATTAAAGTTAATGTCTATTTGTTTTGGGTGGTTTTAGCTAATGCGGTGGTAGTTTTATTAAATTTTATGCCTGCAGTATGTTCTTTAACTCTGCTCTTTAGTTCTCCAACCTCCTGGAGGTTGGACCAAGAAAAACTGAAGATCATTACTTCAAACAGGAACACCGACCACATAGGTGACCATTAAGGATGCTGTGGGGCTCCCAACAAAATTTACTTTGGACTGAAACCTTAAAGTAAGGTTTTTAATTTTAATTATGTTATTATGTAGGTTTCATGTAAACTTAAACCTAATGTAAATATTGGAACCTGGACTTAGTGTTTTGGTTGGTTGGTTGTCGTGTTATGAACATGGAGAAAAAAAAAAATAGAACACTATATGAGACCGAAGGTTTTAAACACAGCTTCAGCTATATCAAGGCAAGTGTCCAAGTAGAGATCTTCTTCTGGACAGTCACTAATCTGTTGCAAACTAAGTGGCCAAGATGGCATGACCAGCGAAGAGATGTTCCGGCAACAGTTCTGTGTCAGGGCCACAGTTTCTGCAGTGCAGGTACTTTGTAGTTCCATCATTTTGAATTTTTATCCCTCTCAGATGGCATGTTCTGAGTCTGGTAAGGGTGTCTGCCAGAGACTTGCTTGTGTCTAGTTCACAGATTTGATGTTTAAGTTTCACTTCTTTATCATTTAATCTTGACTTTGCCACTGCATTAATATTATTAAGCATTACAACATAGGGTGGTTTATCATTGTTGAGCTTTCTTGCCTCTTTCGCTAAGGCATCTGCGGTCTCATTTTCATCGATTCCAACATGTGCTGGCATCCATTGCATGATACATTTTTTATTTAAGCTGAAGATTCTTTGCAGTATGTTATGTATGTTCAGAGCGAGTTCCGAGTTTCCTTTTTGAATTGCCTGAAGGGTAGCTTTGGAGTCGCTGAAGATGACAAATCTGCTTGCCTTCTCTGTTTCTTCAAGTTTAAAATATTCGTTCAAAGCATTTTGGATAGCATAAAGCTTGCAGGTGAAGTTTGAGGATATTTTACCTGCATCAACTTTCAATTGTTCTGTTCTTTTCCCTTGTGGAAAGATGAAATTTACGCCAGCCCCTCCATTTTCCAGAGTCTCGTCTGAAGATCCATCAGTGAAGGCGGAAATGCAGTCTTTGTGTTTTCATGTGGTAATATGCCATGTTGGTCATTTGCCTGTAACACGTGCATTACTATTTTGTGTTTACAAATTTTCTCTAGCAATCTCCTAAAAGTTTCATTTAAGATGTAATTCTATTTCTTTAATGTTTTATTTATATCCATTTAGTGGATGTTTAATATTTAAACATTTTAAAAATTTGTTAATATTTTCTTCACAGTTTTCCATCCGAATAGTGAATACTTAATAAATTAAACATTTTGTATGAATTTTTGGTGTTTCCCCATACATTTAGTGGATGTTTCAGAACATTTTACTAAAGTCAAAATTTTTATTAATTAATTTGTAGTGAGAAAGACCCAAGTAACACTCTTGAAACCTCTGGTATCTATAAAATTCCGTTTACTAAATCAGATAAAACTAAATGATTTTATATTGGAAAGTCAAGACATAAGATCAAGATCAGAGTTAAAGAACAAATAACATCATTAATTTTAGCTATTATCAATCCACTGCAGGATGAAGGCCTCTCCTACATGATTCCAATCTGCCCTGTTCTGCAATTCTTCTCTGTTCTGCTCTTCCACATTTCACAATTTCATTTCTCCAATGATACAGTGGTCTTTTCCTCAGTCTTTTCTTATCTCTTGATATCCAAAATAGTACTTTGGTGATCGATCTATCATCATTTCTTCTGCCTAGGTGCCCAACCTAGCTCCATCTTAAATTCTTAATTCTAGAAATAACATCAGTAACTTTAATTTGCTTCCTAATTCAAGTTTTTTTTTTTTTTTTTTTTTGTCTCTTTGGAAGAACCCTAACATGCATTGCTCCATGCTTCTCTGGATTGTTTGAAGTTTTTGTGTAGTTTTATACGTTAATGGCCAAGTTTCTGAAGCATAAGTTAATACAGGCAAAAATCTGATCAAAAACTTTTCTTTTCAAACAAATTAAAAGGCTGCTTTTGAATATAGCACTATTTCTTCCAAATGCTCTCCATGCAAGTTTAACTCAGTTGTTAACTTCTTCCATAATGTTCCTGTTCATTGTAAGATCCCCAGATAAGTATAACTGCATACCATTTCTAATTCATTCATATCAACAGTTATCTTCAGTGGAGAAACAAAGGAATTTGACATAACTTTTGTCTTACTCAGGTTCATTTTCAATCCAACGAGTTTGCTTTCTTTGTTTAATTCCTGGACATTTATTGCAAATCCTCAAATGTGGTGTCAAGCAGTACATTATTATCAGCAAATCTGAAATTATTTATAAACTCATCCTGAATTTTTATGTCTTTCTCTTTCCAATTTAGTTTTGTTTTAAACTTTTTGATGTACTGAAGAGTTTAGGTGAAATTGTGTCCCCTTGTCTTACACCCTTTCTGTTTTTGAATGCATTACTGGTTTTGTAGAGTTTTAATTTGGCTGTTGCTTCTTTATAAATGTTTCCAATATGGTGAATATAGCTTGAATTAATATAAGTATTCCTTAATGCATCCATGACTGCTAGTGATGATACAGAGTCAAAAGCTTTTACGTAGCCCACAAAAGTCATACAGAGAGGGAGTTCATATTCATTACTTCTTTCAGTAATTTCTCTAATTGTATTAATATGACCAGTGGTACTAAAACCACTTTGAAATCCTGCTTGTTCTTTAGGTTACGCTTCATCTAATTGTTTCTGTAAGCGATTTATGAGAACTTTCATCAGAATTTTATACAAAATTGGGAGAAGGTTGATTGGATGATAGTTTCTAATATCTTCTTTTTCTCCTTTCTTAAAGAGTAAAATTATAATGACAGTTTCCCAGTCTTTAGATTATCACATAATGCACATTTGTTGAACAGTTCAGTAATAATTTCAATGGCTTTATTCCCTGTTTCTTTTAAAATATCCATAGTCATTTTGTCTTCTCCAGCTTGTCCATTTTTCATTACTTTTATTGCCATAGGTATTTCTTCCTTCAATATTGCTGGAATAACGTTGTTTATATTTGATGAGGTAGATGAACCACTGATTTGTTTTGGTGAGCTGTGCAATTCTGAATAAAAATTTGCTGCCTCTTTTAGAATTTGCTCTTGATTCTGAGTGATATTTCCACTTTTTTTTCTTCAAAACTAGAATTATTTTCCTACCAAGCACTAGATTTCTCTTTGCAGTCTTCAAACCTTTATTTTCTTCAATAGCTTGCTAGATCATATTACAGTTAAATTTCCTGGTGTGTTTTACAATCTTTTTCCTCAGAGTTTTACATAGCTCTGAAAATTCAACCTTTGCAGTAATATTTTCCTTGTTATATTTCATTTTTCTTCTCTTTTCCATAAGTTGTCTTTTTCCAAGATTTTCTTAATAGGTTTATCTTCTTCTAAACAGTAGTGGCACCAGAAATTCCCCGACGGGGGGACACCACCTCCCCGACAGGGGGGCACTACATAAAGAGAGTTTATTATATAAATATTTATCAAAAACTGCAATACTGTTAATATTTGTACCATTCCATTTGTTAGTACTCCTCGTGGTTTTGGAGGTCATCGTGCCACACAGACAGACATTTTCTAAAAATATCGTGGTCAAAACGTGTATATTAATGGAAAACTGGAAGCTGGAAATTTTTACGAATCCAATACTTTCTTCTATTGAATACAGAATGGAAAAACTGGAATGCTCCAAATTTGTGCCAAATGCTGCCAAAAGTAGAAAAACTGAAAATTTTGTATTTCCCCCCCCCCCCGAGAGATTTCCCGATGGGGGGGGTCACAGACACCCGATGGGAGGGCCTGTGCCCCCCCCCCCGGCCCCCTAGCTGGCGCCCCCCCTGCTTCTAAACCAACAACATTTTTTGCTGATTCCAGAACATCATTGACAAAATTCACCAAGAACTCATTGACATCTTTAGTATCCTAAAGCAACTGAAAACTGTTTTTTAGTTCAAGCAGGAACTCTTTTTTTTTTAGCTTTTAGAAGCTGGGGTTGACTTCTCTTGTGTCATATTTACACCAGTCTCTGTCTTTTCAATGCAACCTGGAACTTTACCTTGCAATGCGCCAGTCTGTGATCACTATCAGAGTTAAATCTATTTATCACAGCACAATCAGTGAAAGTTAGAATGTAGTCAGTTTCACTTGTTCCTCCATTGGATTTCTTTGAACGTTTGGTACCAATCCTTGCATTGAAATCTCCCATAATGATTATAAGATTGTGCCTTCTGGTTTTGTTGTTGGCCTTCATAACATCCTCACAGAATTTCTTGATAACTTGGTCTTCACATGTGCTGATTGGAGCATACACTTTAATTATCTCAGCTTTGCAATGCTTAGAGAGCTTGTTGGTGAGGATCATCGGAAAAGCTTCTGGTTTTTATTACTTTGTTATTTAGGTTCTTATTAACCAAAAATCCTACTCTGCTACATCTTCCATTATCAGTTACTCAACAATAAAGCATTTCTCCAATCTTCAAATCTAGAAAATATCCAACTTTTCTTCTAACTTCACTGAGTCCTACAATATCCCATGTAGTATGTCGTAGTTCTTCAAGCTCATGGACCTGCAATTTAAAGTATATATATGCATGCCCTGGTAGCTGACCTAGTGATTCTTCGCACCTCTGCCTTCTTGCTTGCTGCCCAGAGCAGGGACATTCGAGCCGCCAGAGACTGTTGTACATATGAAACAGGCATTTTGAAATTTGAAAAAGGAGTTTGTCAAGTCACACCACGCTGGCCAATGTGTCCTGATATGAGCCCATCCGTGTTGATTTGTAATGCTAGACATTACTAACAGCTGCACTACATGAAGGTACAGATTGGACATTAGGTCTATGTCCTGGTCTGTTCCACCAATCTAAACATAAAATTTAATAAAACTACCACTGCTTTAGCTAAAATCGTCCAAAACAAAGAGTTAGACATTAACTTTAATGATGTTAAGAAAATAATAAATTACAAAAACTCTATGTACACATTCCACTGTGGAACAAGAGAAATTATTAATTCATGTAATGGCAACAAGCTGAAGACCAATATTGACCACATCTGGTACCACCTCCTGCAGACTGGCCCAGGAAAAACTAAGTGTCATCACTTCAAGCAGGAACACTGACCACGAAGGTGACCACCAAGGATGCTGTGGGGCCCCCAGCTAAAGTTACATACTTTGGAATGAATCCTTAAAATAAGGTTTTTGATTTTAATTAAAATACTATTTTTATTGTATAGAAGATTTGGCTGTAAGTAGATTTGTACCTAAAATCTGTAATATCTTGCCCAATACATTATAGTTTACATATACAGGGTGATGAAAAAATGTCTGGCCAAAATGTAAAGGGGATTAGAGGATGAATATAAAAGGATTTGTAGTACAATGTGTTTCTGGAAATGCCCTTTGAAGGTGGTAGAGGGCACTTCGCTTAGTAGTCAAAAACAAGCCAGCAGTGTGGGAAGCTGTCATTTCCTGCTGTAATTTCATACAGCATGCAGCACTTCACAAATGCTGTACTAACAGATATCCATCTAACGTCATAAAAGAAAAATTCCTGCATTGGTGACTTGTTTCATCAGCATCATTCTGTATAAAATAAAGACAGTTTTATATTTAAAATATACATATATATATATACAAAACTTATGTAATAGAATTATATTCAACCAATGGAAGAAATTTCCTTAGCTAAAAAACAAAAAGGATTGTCTGCTGGTTAGTGTTTATCCAACCCAGAGCATTAAAGTGCAAAGAGAATAGAACCTGATTTGAGGGAAGGGAGGGGGGGTGGAAAGTGCATTACTGTATTAGGAAACTTAATTTGTAAAGTGCCAATGAAGACATATATGTGACAACAAGTGCATGGGACAAGGACTATTGCAGTTTTAAAGAAAGTTGAGCTGACCATTCAGAGAAGTGCGAAGAGCAATTTTCTTCACCTGCTAAGAATTTCAGAGGTAACATTTATTTATTCTAAAAACTACATCCTTTTATTTATTTATTTATAATTTTCACTAAATATAATTGTGTAATAATTCATAGAAATATAAGTAAATAAAGATTTATTTAATTTTTCTAAACTGTTTCATTGAAATAAAAGCATAATTTATCTGCTGATTTCAAATATCTTCAATATAAATACATATATATACAGTCAAACCTCGTTAACGTGAATCTCAAGGGGGATAAAAAATTCGTTCATGTTATCAGTAGTTCATGCTATCAGTAACTAATCTTCATTTTGACGGGGATTAGGGAAACAGTTTATGTTAAAAGTAGTTAACAGTGTTCATGTTAACGAAGTTCAACTGTATATATTTTTTCATCATACTATAAGGATTTAGGTATTTGTGAAAATTCTCCACCTCCGTTCATTGACATTATTACACATTTTGAGGTTGGGGGGGGGGGGGAATTCAAAGATCACAAAATTATTGTTCTATTTATTTCTAGGGTAGTCAATTTGTTAGCTGGTTAATTTGCATACGCATGTTAATTGGTTTCTGTACGCTGGTTAATTTGTATCTCAAGAATAAATAATTTTAAAGATATCAGTCCAGTTTTAAAATATCATGTATGATACTTCTATAAAAAATATTGAATATGAACTACTACTTTAAAAGCTTCTTAAGTTATTCAAAATTAAAGATTTTCATAACATGGCATAATAGGGCAGTATTTCACATAAATTCGTCTTATAAGGATTACTGCATTGAAAATAATATGGAGTTACATAAAAACTAAAAATATGAAAACGACCCTTATAAAATTAATCAGCAAATTTGGATAAAGTAACTGCATTAAATAATAGGGAGGGTAACTTAGTGGGTTTGAGTTCAAAAGTTATATAAAAAGAATAAGAATTGGTGATTATCCTGCTAAATAAGGGTGAGGGATAATTTGAAATTAAAAAGTGTGCCGATAAAAGTTAAAAAATAAATTTCAATAATGAATGGATAGTGGATTTATGTTATAGATTTCAATGCATTTTCATTCAAATTAAATAAATACCAAGATCTATTAAAAAAAAGACATATCCGTTACTTTGTAAAAACTAAATAGGACACTTTT
The DNA here is from genome assembly GCA_963930645.1 of Salticus scenicus. NCBI lineage: Eukaryota > Metazoa > Arthropoda > Arachnida > Araneae > Salticidae > Salticus > Salticus scenicus. The sequence continues at coordinate 106,607,942 of OZ005654.1, read as the reverse complement.
AAATTCTACAAATTTCCAACAAAGAAACAAATGGATACAAAATAATCTGATGTGTCACTCACACGACTTTCTCTTACCCTGAAATTTAATACTATAAATGCAGGTTGCAGATTAATAGGTAAGATAACGAGTATTGTTATGTAAACCTGTATTAAACAATTCAAATTAGGCTTCGGAAGAGTTTTATATGATAATTAGTTCTGTGTGAGCCCCTCAACCCCCGTTTCATTAAGGCACCTACATTTATGTAGAATTTAATTCAGCTATTAAAAAATAATTCTGTTCTTAAAAAATAATTTATTAAAATTATTATTTAAAAAAATTATCTTTTATGATAATGCAGACGACTTCCATATTAGAGAAGTAGTACACTGCTCGACATTGAAAATGCAACATCAAGAAGGAATGATAATAACGGAATGAAATTTGTTGGACACATACATTATAGTAGGCGGAATAATTGATTAAAATTTCAGGAAATTTGGAGTAATATGTACTGAGAAAACTGTACATAAAGCAGCAACCTCTGTAAGCAATAACAGCACCTATCTGCCTAAGGCACTGAATCGAACAGCGATTGGATGACATGTACGGGTAGAGCACTTCACGAAGCTTCAACATGATGCCACAATTCATCGATCGAAGTTACTGGTGAGTGGAGGGGGGGCAGTCGCTTTTCAATGATTAAACAGTCATTTTCATTGGTGCGAGATCAGGAGAACGCGCTGGCCAGAGCAACAGTCGAACACATTCTGCATCAAAGAAGGTCCGGACAATACAAACAACTTGCGGTCGTGCATTATCTTGCTTAAATTTTGTGCTACGGAGGCCTCGAATACAGGGCAGAGGGGCGGGCCTTAACTCATCAGAAATTTAATGGCCGCTCTTCAGAGTGCCAGGAATACGAACATGAAGTAATCGAGACGTGTATCCAATGGGAACCCATAACATCATTGCAAATGGTGGTCAGTAGGATGATGTCGAATCCCAGCTGGCAATGTGCATTATTCATAATGCCGTTAAATACGGATAAGGCAATCTTGATGCTGTAAACAGGATTGTGATTTGTCTGAAAAGTGACTTCACGCCATTCCTGCGTCCAGGTTCATCGTTGATCACACTTTAATGGCGCCCATATCAGTGATGCAGTTTTGAGAGTAATCAGAATTTTGGTAGCCGCATACTGCGTCACCACCTGGATTGATGGTAAGTTGTACCATTGGATACACGTCCCGGTCACCTCTTGTTTTCATTCCCGCAACTCTGAATACCAGCCATTAAATTTCTGATGAGTTAAGGCCCGCCCCTCTGCCCTGTATTCGAGGCCTCCGTAGCGCAAAATTTAAGCAAGATAATGCACGACCGCAAGTTGTTTGTATATTCCGGACCTTCTTTGATACAGAATGTGTTGGACAGTTGCTCTGGCCAGCGCGTTCTCTTGATAGCGACTGTCCCCCCACCACTCACCAGTAACTTCGATCGATGAATTGTGGCATCGTGTTGAAGCTTCATGAAGTGCTCTACCCGTACATGTCATCCAATCGCTGTTCGATTGAATGCCTAGGCTAATATGTGCTGTTATTGCTCACAGAGGTCGCTGCTTTATGCACTGTTTTCTCAATACATATTACTCCAAATTTCCTGAAATTTTAATCAATTGTTCTTCCTACTATAATGTATGTGTCCAACAAATTTCATTCCGTTATTATCATTCCTTCTTGGTGTTGCATTTTCAGTGTCGAGCAGTGTATAACACTAAATATCCAAAAAAAGTCCATTTTATTCTCAATATTAAAAAAAAAAAAAAAAAAAAAAAAAAAAAAATACGATTTCTTTCTTTTTTTTTTTTTTTTTTCGTTAAAAGTAAAAAAAATCGATAACTTTGTTTTAAATTACCTCAGATCGATGGTTCAACCATTCGTTTTAAAGGTATTGGCGAGCTCTTTTGAAAGATACTGTAATGACTTTTAGACCGACTAGAGGGCGCTGTCTGTCCAGCGCAGACGAAAAAGACTTTCGATTTGAAGAGAGACTTTGATTTAGTTTTTTTAGAGAGTGGATGATGCAATGAAGGTGTAAAAACGCCTGGTTTGAGGACCGCTCGTATTTTTGTTTGGTGGACTGGAAAATTATGTCCATTTAAAAATAATAATGTTTACATAGGTTATTTACGTTCTTTTTTATGTTATTTGTGATGTATTGTGTATGTAAATGAAAAAATAAATAGTTTTCTCGGAAAAGGATCGCCTCTTCATGATCTACATTCTTCTAATCATCACAGTACCCATCATGAAAATTTACTCCCCTCGAGGGGGGACTTCCCGCCCAGGGGGAGAGGCGAGGCTCCTACATACACAATTTTTTTTTTCCCTGTTGACTAACTCTATTACAAAAAATATATATTCGTTTCATTTGGTTTAGTGCAGTCTATCGATGTTAAACTCTACTTACCTGCAATTTCCCCCATAGACGTAATGTATTTAAATACTTTTGAGTGTCCCTGTACACGAGCCATTTGCTTGATCTTAACGAAAAGTTTAGTGTAGCATCCTTATATGATACACATTTAGAATACCAAATTTGAACTTTCTGCCATAATTTGTTTTTGAGATATGCTGATAACAGACACACACAGACCATTTGCTAAAAACATGATTTTCGTTTTCAGGGGACCTCAGAACATGTAAATATAACAAAAACTCGCGTTCGAAAATTTCACCCAAAAACAATACTTTATCTACCTTATGGGTAAGAGAAAGAAAAAATAATCCAATAAAGCTATGAGAAGTATCTCTGTGTGTGTCTGTGTGTCTGCTCGCTGGTGCTCACACTACTAATCACAGAGCTACAAAACTTGGCAGATGGGTAGCTGGGACCCTGCAGGTGTGCACCTCATCGAGATTTTTTCGAATCTGAATTTTTTAAATTATTTTTTTTAATTTTAATCATTGGCTTCTTTGTTTCATTTTTCAAAATTTGTTCTTTCATTTCAATCCTCTGCGTATCTTAGCAACGGCTATTACGCTATTTATTTTTTATTTATTTAATTCATTAATTGGAAGCCGAAATCTTACTTATTTATTATTATTATTTTTTAATTTATTAAAAATCAAATGGTAATGCAGTAGAAAAAATTAAGTATGTTAAATTTTAAATTAAAAAACTTATTTATAACAGTTATGTTTGTGAATAGTATCTATATATTAATAGGCAAGCATAAAATTTGTTGTCCCTTTTTAACATATTAATTATGGAAGTAGAGGGTTGAAAATGGTATCATTCGAAAGGTATGGTTAGCCCATAGAATAATAATAAAGGAAGAAGGAGCATAAGGTTTCTACATAAGCTGTTGTGTTGCCACAAAAAACAGCGATTATTAACAAGCCTTTATTAACAAACTTCAATATTGAGAGGAGCAAAAGTAGCTTTCGCTGGCATTTCACTAGAAGGGGTTTGTAAGCATTAAGACTATTGGCGTGCTCCTTCTTCCTCTATTATTATTCTATGGGTTAGCCGGAAGGTGCGAATACAAATATTATTTTCTTACGATGTCAAGAAGGTATTTAAAAATACATTTATTTTTTATACATTTTCCCCCATTTTTCCCTTTTATACACATATTCCTTTCCATTAAAAAATACCTAAAAGTAGAAAGTTGTTAAATCTGGCAATTTCATAAAGCTCAAATAAAACCATAGACACAGTAATTTGTAGCATCACTATACGCAAGCGAAGTGATGACGTCACTGTCTGTCCATGGAGCCATGAAAAAGATTTTCTACGTTAATCGTCCATTGGATTTTTTGTAAAAAATTATTGAAAAATAACGGAAATTATTCCGAATTTTAATTGCGATATTTGGGTATAGTTATCAACGAGATATATAAAGTAGAGTGATAAATGGTAACCCTTGAGAAGGTCCAAGATGAGTCATGTGACATGCTTTCCTTGCACATGCGTATTCGGTGGTTTCCTTGGTAACAGCTCATTTTCAGTACATTTCTATGGCAACGGTTTCAATGTTTTTGTTTACTTTACGTAGTTTAATATTCTTTTGTTCTAAACCATTTTGATTTTGATTTTACTTCTTTTTTATTTCGTGTAGTTGAACTTTAACCGACAAAATGCTTAAAAATAGTTGAAAAATTATTATTTGTTGTTAAATTTAGCTCTTTAAAAGTTTAAATTTTGTTTTATAAAGACTTTTAAAGTTTGTTGAGAAACGATGAAAATAAAGGTATTTTATTATTTATTAAAATGTGAAATATGTGTAAAATTATTTTAAAAGCAATTTATTTCGGTCATAGGACTGTCATGTTACCTAATAATAATGATAATTTGTCGAACTGATATTTTAAATGCCAAAATAGCGATAAAGGGCCAAACACAGCAACCTATTCAAGCATGTCACGTGATTCATCTTGAACCACAGAAAGCTAATCCTTCATCCATTGAATCAGTACTCTAATTTATATATCTCGTTGATAGTTATATACAGGGGGGTGCCATTTCATAGATGCGCGAATATTTAGCTATTTGAGATTTCTCGCGCACTACGTCGTAAGGCGCATCGATCAAATCTTGTTTACATTTGAAATAACTGTGTTTAAATTGCTTTTTTTATTATTTATTTCTTTATTTTTTCTTTTAATCGAATTTGTTAAATGTACCGTGTGATAATCTTAATCTACGTCTTTTTGTTGCTTCTTTGACATGCTCCGCATTAGAGCACATATATTTTTTAAAGAATACATTATTGAAAGTGATAGAACATTGCTGAAAAACTGTGATGTATAATAGCAATACATAAATTGCTCATAAAATCAAATCATGTAAGTAATATCATCGTGTATATTACATCATACATTTTCCAGATCAGAAGTAATAAATCAAAGGGATATTAAATTAGCAATAATCATATATTAAGTATGTTTGTTAAATGTTTATGCTACTTCCCTTCGATTTTCAAGTATACTCTTTTGAAAGCAGGCAGTAGCCAATGCCTGTTGTCTGCTGTTAAAAGTGACCTTTTTTTTTAATTCAAATAGGAACATAATTAAGATTTTGTTAAAATTTATTATCTTTATAAAACATGAAACAAATTGTGGTATCTCATTAAGTTATGTAGTGGATAAAAATGAGTACACACAAAAATATTTCTGCAGTGTAAAATTAAATTTGCAGTTAATACAATTAAAATGAAATAAACTTGTGTGTAAAAAAAAAAAAAAATCTTAGTACTTTTTTTTATTTTAATTTTTTCTTTCTTTAATCCTCTGTAGAAAGTATCTGGATAATTGAAAAATTTATGAAATTGTTTTTATGTAGTAACACATTTCAATGTAACTTTTGTTATAACATGTTAAAAGTGTCAGTAGTAGCACATGTTTTCCAATGAAAATAGTTTTAAAAATACCAACAAGCCAACATGAGCAAAATGTTTTGAAACTATTTCTGTCATACCCCATATTTAAACAATGAATATAATTTTTCTTTTGTAAAAAAATGTTGATCATTGCTTAAACATTTTGGAGTATTATATATATATATATATATATATTAAAAAAATAAATAAATAAACACCACAGAACTGAGGTTTAAAAGTAATAAGTACAAAACTTTGAATAAACACCTTAAAATGCAAGAGTTCACAATAATTGTTTCAGGTGAAAAGAAAACATGACCCTTCGGCAGCACTCTTGCCTACTTTATTCGCCTTGATGAAGTGTTGTGTTTTCTTTTAACCTGAAACAAATGTTGCAAGTTCTTGCATTTTATGGTGTTTATTCAAAGTTTCGTATTTATTAATTTGGAGTATATTTACTGACAGGGTTTAACCTGGCAAAAAAATTACTTTAGCATTTTAGCGAAAATAGGCAAGCACTATTTTAGCTTTTTCGAAAGTTAATTAATTCTTTGGATACCAGTGATTTCTTTTACTTACAAGGAACATCATCCAACTGTCCGGCTCGGATTTCAATGAGAGAGAGGCGTTTCTTTTCTAGAGGCGTTTCTTTCATATTTGATATGCTATCAAATTTTACTCAAAAATATGCGGAAAATTTGTATTTATACAGCAAGTGAATACTCAAATGAATAATTCAGTTGAAATAATTTTCAGTACTACTATAAATTATCATTTGTAGCTTAAACATGAAAGCGCAAAATCATTTTGCTTTGTTTTTAAACTGTGCTATCATAATGTTAGACCAGAGCCTCCTTAAGAGCCTACTTAAGGAGGCTCTGGTTAGACTCACCACCACGTATCATGTTTTTTTTTTTTTTTTTTTTTTTTTTTTTTTTTTCTGGATTGTGTTTTATCAACTGCCCTTCCCTCCTTTTCGGTGCAAGAATGAAAAAAGTTATCATGTTGGTTAGTTGTAGGATTTTAAGGCCGATTGACTCCTGATGTGTCCTAGGCCTAGAGGGGGGAATGCCCTCCGTGGGGGTCTTTCTAAGGGGTCCTAGCCCGTATTTACGCAAGTTTCCAAAAAAAAAAAAAAAAAAGTTATCATGAGTCCATTCTCATATCAGACTTTTTTGTATATTCATATTACTTTCCGCTACAGTACAGATTTTCATGCAAGACAAGTTAGCTGTATCCGAAGATTTTTTTTTTTTCATGTACATTAAGCATATTACTGATTACATAAATACATATGATACATACATGCATATTATTGATTGCTGCAGTACAAAATTTCATACATTTCTTCTTTCATGCAAAGTGAAGTATAATCATCTCTCAAAAATCCACAATTCTCTGAAGTCCACATATCAATTGCAATGTAAACAAACACTGTCACAACTGATTTGTTGATTAGTGGATTGCGAAAATTTAGCTGTATTAGAAGATAAATCAATTATTAATTTGTGCTGATCAATTACCAATCACTCAGCATGTTACATGGGACGAAATAATAATTGTAATTATATATAATTAAAATACACTTGGAGTTCAACAACCAAAAATTCGGTAAGTGATTTTAGTACCCTTCTAATTTCTGTTATTAAGGAACCTATTTTATTTGTAAACTGATACTAATAATTGTTTTGAAATATATTGTTATGCTGAAACTTTTTTTAAATGGGGAAATAATAAATTTAATATGAGTTTAAAGTCTGACATAAATATTAATTTCTCCTATTTCCAATATTTAGTTTACTTTTAATATTAAAATTCATAATATTGAAGTATTTAAAAGGTAAACAAACATATCATAATATTACAGATAACTGAATATATTATGTATTTCTTTTTAAATTGAAAATTATAAAGTGTTTTATTTTGAACAAACTATTTTAAAGAATGTATTTTTATTTCATTTTTACTCATAAAATTAAAATCTACAATTTTACTGAAATATCTGAAATGTAAACAAACAAATCACACTAGTACAGCAAAATTTATATATTTTAGATTTTTTTAAACAAATACGTGCGCTTTCTTTTGAGCGAAACATTTAAATAACTGCATTTTTATTTCATTTTAATGTAATTTAAATTCATCGTCTTACTGAAGTAATTCATGACAATATTGAAGTATTTAAAAGGTAAACAAACATATCAATATTACAAATAACTTCATATATTGTGTATTTCTTTTTAAATTGAAAAATATAAGTGTTTTATTTTGAACAAATATTTAAAAAAATGTACTTATATTTTATTTTTACTCATAAAATTAAAATTCATAATTTTACTGAAATGTAAACAAACATATCGCGATCGTATAGTAAAATGTATCTATTTTACATTCTTTTAAAAAAATATATGTGCTTTCTTTTGAGCACAACAATTAAATAACTGCATTTTTATTTCATTTCATTTTAATATAATTGAAATTCATCGTTTTATTTAAGTATTATAAATGTAAACAAATGCATAGTAATGTTGCCGAAAACGCGAAAGCTTTATAATTTTTTATGAACTTATGTGTATTTAAAATAAATATTTTAACGAATGTACTTTTATTTCATGTAATACCATACATGATTTTCGTTTTTGGGTAATATTTATATCAGATTATAAGATATATTTTTTAGTAAGTAATAGCTAGCTCTGGGCTAACAGCTGTATATTTGCATCGTAGTTTGTTTCTGTATTCCGCCTTGTGACGTTTCACTTCTGCTTGCTTCTGATTGGCTACTCTTCAAATGGCCCAACCTTATAATAGAAGAACCTTGGTTATATAGTAATATATAAGTTACTGTCTACATGTGTTCGATTGAGTTATTTTTTCTGTAAAATTGATAAAATTTTAATTTAAAATCACAAAACTCCAGAAAAAAAATGGCAAACTTCCAGTTTCGAATGTAAACATAAACATTTCATTTGAATGGGTGATATTTAAACAATAAATATTCAACTAATATACTAAATAAAAGGAAAATGGTAAATATTCTATCATAATTTGAAGTTAAATTTGTTTTTAAATGTCTAAATAAAGTATCTGATATAAGATACTAATATGGTGCAACGGAAGAGGTTTTTTGCTGAATTTACATGTTTTGAGCTTTCTTTGCGTTTCAATTAACTGAAATTGGCTACTTATTTTTTAAAAAAAAGTGTCTTTATTGCTAGCTTTTGTGGGTATAAGAAGCAAGTAGAAGATACGTAAAAACTTTTGATTTCCGGTTTTTGATGAATTTACACGTTTTGAGATTTCCTTGCATTTTAATTAAGTGAAATTGACTACTTATTTTTATTTTTTAAGAAGTGGAGTTATTATTCTTTCCTCTGCATATATAAGTAGAAAATATAAGATTCAGAAATGTTTTAGATTTTCGGTTTTCGATAAAGTTACACGTTTTGAAATTTCCCGAACTCAATTCGACCATTTTTGAAAAATATCTTTTTTTTTTTTTTTTTTTTTTTTTTGTTCAAACACTGTACTTTATGAACCAATCGAATTTATTTAACAGAATTTGGCACTTGGTTGGACCTTGGTTTGACATGGTACCGATTAGCTTTTGGCCTGTATCACCCAACGAGTGGCGTTTTCACGTTGCGATTTTCTCTCCTTTCAGGAAAGGCTAACATGTACAGAGAGAAATAGTTATATTAAGTAAAACTCTGCTGATTCCGTTAGAGTGAATATCGGCAAACAATTGCCGCAGCTGTGTTGCATTTGCACTCTGTTTAGGACAAGGCAATAACTTTGCTTTGCCTCGCTTTGCAAAAAAAAAATGGTCGAGTTTCGACCACTGAGCGATACTAGTCATGTATAATTTTCATAGCGTAACAACTTTTTATTTTTCATTTTTTTAATTAATTCTTTTGAAAGAGTTTTTTTTTTTTTTTTTTTTTTTTTTATTTATAGTATTTATCAGAAAACTAGTATGTTGTGGCCACCACAAGACTTTCTTCTATATTTTCCTATACAAATTCACGCAGTAAAAAAAAAAAAAAAAAAAAAAAGGATTTTTTTCCAGTTTTTTTTTCGTTAAAAGTAAAAAAATTCGATAACTTTGTTTTAAATTATCAAATATTTATAGTTCAACCATTCGTTTTAAAGGTATTGACGAGACCTTTCGAAAGATACCCATCTTGAAAATTTACCCTCCCTGGGGGGTACTTCCCCTGAGGGGGGGGAAGCGATGCCCCAATTTTTTTTCCTAATTAACTACTACTATTATCAATAATTCATATTAATTTCACAATCACAGGTTAAGAATAACTCTCATTATGTACATTTATACGAAATATTGTCCTATACTGCCATGTTAAAAATTTAGAAAAAATACGATCACAGCACCACCTGTTGAGCGATTGATCCCCAAATCTAATCAGCCCCAGTTTATGTCAGGGGCCAACTAAATACCAAGTCCAGTTAAATTTCGTTAGAAAAAAAAATCGCTTTTTTTTTTTTTTTTTTTTTTTTTTTTGTTAAAAGTAAAAAAAATCGATAACTTTGTTTTAAATTATCACAGATTTATAGTTCAACCATTCGTTTTAAAGGTATTGATGAGACCTTTCGAAAGATACCCATCTTGAAAATTTACTCTCCTCGAGGGGGGACTTCCCCCCCAGGGGGGGTGGCGAGGCTCCTACACATACAAAAAAAATTTTCCCAGTTGACTATCTCTATTATAAATAATTCTTGTAAATTTCATAATGATTATTAAAAAATAATTCTCTTTATCCACATTTATACAAAATTTTGTCCTATATCACCATGTTAAAAATTTAGAAAAAGCGGGATGGCAACGCAACCTGTAAGACAATTTTTACCAAAAGTTGATAGGCACTAATTTATGTCAAAGTGCAACTACATATCAATTTGTATGAAATTCTGTGCAGTAGTTTCTGAGATACAGTTGCCACAAAATTTTGTCACACACACACAGACAGACAGACATTTTCTAAAAATAGTCAAATCGTGTTCTACAGCTCTCAAAACGTGTAAATCCATCAAAAACCCGAGGTCGAAAATTTTTACGAATCCAATACTTTCTCTATATTACATATAGAAGAAAGTAAAAAGATAGTATAATGTAGGAAGGATTAAACTTATTAAAATTTATTTATTTTTTATATTTTTTATTCCTTTTAAAAGAAAATCTACTTTTTCTTTTATTTGTTATATTGGACGGAATCATATGGTAATATAGTGTAAAGAGCGAGGGCTATAAAATACATGCTTCAAAAACAAAATATTTAATAAATGCTGAGATATATTCCTCTTTAAAATTGTAGTTTTTAAATACACTCATGTCCAAAATTATCTTTACATGCATAAATTCACGGATTTCTCAGAAACTGTGAACTATGATCTTGTGATTTTTTTTGGAATGTTATATAACACTATGACACATAAATAAAAAAGGAAAAAATTAAGGGCATTGCATATAATATAAAATTGTAGTATGAAACATTAAAAATGGTAATAAAATGTGACAAAGAGAGCTCAGAAAAAAAGGAATAACGCAGAACAGAATTAAGCCTTACGAATTTAATATGGAATAGGATCTCCCCTGACTTGTTCACACATATAACAACGTGTTTTCATGCTGGCAATAACGTTGTTAACCAGAGTTTGGGGAGTTAAGCTCCACTCTTCAAGTAGTGGCGTTTTCAGAACATTTACATTTCTAGGAGGAGGATATCTACGTGCAATTGCTCTTCCAAGGTAGTCCCGTAAGTTCTCTATTGGATTAAGATCAGGAGACTTTGCTGGCCACGGTATTCGCTCAATACCTTCACTTTCAAGGAATTCGTCAAAGTATAGGGGCGGAACTCAAAAAATAGGCTAATTTTAGTGAAACATTATTTATTTTTCACTTTAAGTTACACACAACACATAAAAGACACTATTTACAGGGGTAAGTTAAAGGGGTTTTTGTTGAATTGGTAGAAATAGAGTTCCACACCCTACAAGATGTGTTATTTTGTGGTCGTGGGCCATTTTCGGCAACACACCGACCACACATGTACTTCCTTCTCTGGAAACTGCTGGAATCAGAATGTTCTCTCTTTTGGGTCTCTCAGCCAAACGGGTCGCTAGGGGGCGCTGAGGTTAGGTGCGCTACAAAAGAGCTTTGTTCGATGTGGACGAGCATTATCGTCCATAAATAAAATGTCAGATCCATATGCACCTCTGAAAAGTCTGACATAAGGCTCTAGCACCTCATCCCGATACCTCTCGCCGGTCACATATCCGCTGCCGAAAACGTGTAGGGGCGTACGTCCATTGATCATTATTCCCCTCTCCATACCATCACACCTGTACTATCAAAACGGTCATGTTCCATTATGTTTGAGGGATAATTTCATGTTTCTGACTCCCTCCATATGTAAACATGTTTAGAATCGCCTGTAAAACTAAACCTCGACTCATCAGTAAACAGAACATGGGACCATTGGTGTTGACTGCAGTTATGATTTTCTTTGCACCAATTAAAGCGATCCCTCTTCTGTTGTGAAGACAGTGAAACACATACCCTTTGCTTTCTGGCACAAAGGCTTCTTTCATTAATCCTTCTGTATATCGTTTGCCGTAATACAGCAGTTTCAGGGGCGGCTACAAGCTCTGAAATTAACTGGCGAGCAGTAGATTTCCTGTTACGATGGGCAGTTAGTGCCAAATATCGATCTTCAGAAGCAGTTGTCATTCGTTTACGACCTTCTGCAGGCCTTTTTACAACAATTCCTTCGTTTCGAAAGTGTTTCCATAACGTACAAACTGTCTGTTTTGAAATATTCAGACATCTGGCTACTTCCGTGATAGGCTGCCCTGCTTCTAAACGGCCGATGAGTCGCCACTTCATAGATTTTTCCAAATGATATTTCGAAGCCATAGCAAACCGATTTGAGTCCTTACACACTGAAATCAAACGCTATATCGCAGAGATTCACTAAATTATTCACTTTGCGCAAAGCGCTTGATTCAGTGTCGGATGACGTAAGCCTAGATTTGTATATCACAGAATCATTTGATTATTTTTGATTGGATAATACTAATTAGGCTTGTTTTTTACACATTTTCTGCAAAAACTGATCACATTGATTGGATATTTCATTGAATATCATTAGTTTTGGATATGTAAAGATAATTCTGGACATGAGTGTATAACAGATCCACTTGTCGTCGATAAATACCCAGATTGAAGTGCCCGGGAAAGATCTTTCTATAGGCAGTTGAATCTGGACATAATGCAGAGCAGGCAACGGGTACCTACCCGAAGCGAGATTAGGAGTTATTTCAATGGAATTTTTTAATTTTTTATTTATAATGTGATATAAAAAATAAACAGTGATTCAATACTTTTGAAAATTCATTCAAATATAGTGACTAGCGAAGCGGACCTAGCCTGCTAGAAAATAAATAAAAGGAAAAGTTTTGCTTCCTTTTAGTTTTCCGCTGTGGTCAAGTGAAGTTCCATTGTTCGGAATTCTGCAATTCAAAAATAGTTGAAGAAAGTTCTTGAATCTCCCAAAATTCCAGGTGCAATGCAATTGAGCAACATTTAAAGATTGAAGATCTCTTATTGATTTTATAGCTCAGTAGGACTAAAGTCACTGATATAGAATAAATAAAACGTCATTTTTGCCACTACCATTCTTTAATATATTGTGTCTTTTTCGCTTTTTGCAAAAACTATTACTATTACATATACAAACATAAATTTAGTGCCTGCAGCGTCCTCTTCCAGTTCCACAACCTGCAACAGCCTATTCGCTAACCGTACAAACGATCTTTGAAAATTCTGACTGCAACAAACTCCATACCCACTGTTTCAGTATCTACAACTGTCTGGTCACTCAGCATGCAAACGGTCTTTGAAAATTCTTGCAGCATAATTCATCCTAGCAAGGACCTAGCTCTATTTAATTAATATATATACACTGCTCGACATTGAAAATGCAACACCAAGAAGGAATGATAATAACGGAATGAAATTTGTTGGATACATACATTATAGTAGGAAGAACAATTGATTAAAATTTCAGGAAATTTGGAGTAATATGTACTGAGAAAACAGTACATAAAGCAGCGACCTCTGTGAGCAATAACAGCACATATCTGCCTAGGCATTGAATTGAACGGCGATTGGATGACATGTACGGGTAGCTTGAAGCTTCAACACGATGCCACAATTCATCGATCGAAGTTACTGGTGAGTGGTGGGGGGCCAGTCGCTTTTCAACGATTAAACAGTCATTCTCATTGGTGCGAGATCAGGAGAACGCGCTGGCCAGAGCAACAGTCGAACACATTCGGCATCAATGAAGGTCCAGATAATATGGACAACTTGCGGTCGTGCATTGTCCTGCTTAAATCGAACAGCGATTGGATGACATGTACGGGTAGAGCACTTCATGAAGCTTCAACACGATGCCACAATTCATCGATCGAAGTTACTGGTGAGTGGTGGGGGGGCAGTCGCTATCAAGAGAACGCGCTGGCCAGAGCAACTGTCCAACACATTCTGTATCAAAGAAGGTCCGGACAATACAAACAACTTGTGGTCGTGCATTATCTTGCTTAAATTTTGCGCTACGGAGGCCTCGAATACAGGGCAGAGGGGCGGGCCTTAACCAACACATCCTACAAGGATGTGTTGCCTTAACCCATCAGAAATTTAATGGCCGCTGTTCAGAGTGCCAGGAATACGAACATGAAGTAATCGAGACGTGTATCCAATGGGAACCCATAACATCATTGCAAGTGATGGCCAGTAGGATGATGTCGAATCCCAGCTGGCAATGTGCATTATTCGTAATGCCGTTAAATACGGATAAGGCAATCTTGATGCTGTAAACAGGTTTGTGATTTGTCTGAAAAGTGACTTCACGCCATTCCTGCGTCCAGGTTCATCGTTGATCACACATTAATGGCACGCATATCAGTGACGCAGTTTTGAGGGTAATCAGAATTTTACTATCCGCATACTGAGTCACCACCTGGATTGATGGTATGTTGTACCATTGGATACACGTCCCGGTCACCTCTTGTTTTCATTCCCGCCACTCTGAATATCAGCCATTGCATTTCTGACGAGTTAAGGCCCAAAGCTCTGCCCTATGTTCAAGGCCTCCGTAGCGCAACATTTAAGCAGGACAATGCACGACCGCAAGTTGTCCATATTATCTGGACCTTCATTGATGCCGAATGTGTTCGACTGTTGCTCTGGCCAGCGCGTTCTCCTGATCTCGCACCAATGAAAATGACTGTTTAATCGTTGAAAAGCGACTGGCCCCCCCACCACTCATCAGTAACTTCGATCGATGAATTGTGGCATCGTGTTGAAGCTTCAAGAAGTGCTCTACCCGTACATGTCATCCAATCGCTGTTCGATTCAATGTCTAGGCAGATATGTGCTGTTATTGCTCACAGAGGTCGCTGCTTTATGTACTGTTTTCTCAGTACATATTGCTCCAAATTTCCTGAAATTTTAATCAATTGTTCTTCCTACTATAATGTATGTGTCCAACAAATTTCATTCCGTTATTATCCTTCCTTCTTGGTGTTGCATTTTCTTTGTCGATCAGTGTATATCCCATCTCCAGACTAATAATTTTACAGCTTTGAAAGTAATCGTAATCCATTCCTCACTCTCAAAAACCTAGAAATGTGATTTTTATAGAATTTGAAAAGAATATAAATAAATAAATATTTACATTTTCAATGCTGTAGCTCAATTATTATTATTATTTTTTATTTTATTTATTTTTTAATATGTTGCCCCTCCTTTCATTGAAATATATACGTTTGAAATTAGGCACAATCGTACACGATTTTTCAAAACTGTAGCTCTATATTGTAAGTATAAAATATTTTGCCCCCTCTCTATCTGCCCTTATATTAATTTTGTATTTTCAAAAGTATGCAAAATATATTCCTCATTCTCAAAAACCTTAATGCACGAATTTCAAGGCTGTAGCCTTATTTTATAATAAAAATGAAAAAAGAAAAATGTCCCCCCCCCCCCTCAATAATATTTTACACTTCCAAAAGTATGCGAAAAGTTTTCAAAAAATCTATTAACACAATTTTCAAGGCCGTGGCTAATTTTATATATAATTAAATGTATTTCACTCACTCATTGCTCCTAGTTAATTTTATACTTTTGAAAGTATGCTCAATCGATTCATCACTCCCAAAACCATGTAGACGGTCAAAGCTGTAGGTCTATTTAAAAGAAAAATTAAGTATATCAGCTGACAAGGTGTGCTACTTTTCTGTAATTTCTCTTATTAGTCCAGTCAATAGGTATGTAAAAAAGGGCTTACCTAGCAAAAGGTGGGGGTAGAAGATTTTTCTTTTTTAATTTGTGCATATTAGTGTCAATATGTAAAAAACAATTTATCCAACATGGTCGACCCCGGGAGAAATTTTGTCGTCTGAAAAACCTCGAAAATTTACTAATTTTTTGGCCTTTTTTGAAATATCTCAGAAATGGCTGAATTTAGCGATATTTTTCTATTATAAAGTTTAAAGAGGATTAAATTTCCTACAATTTTCTTTATTACAACTTTTTTGTAGTACTAGTAGCAAGCGCGTTACAGCCTCTTGAAAGTCGGCATTTTTTCTCAAGCTAATAAAATACAACTCAAAGAAATGGGTCGGTGCATGAACGTTTATTAGAAAACGGAAAAAAGGAAAGGACATATTCAGCTGTCTGACCTTAGGAAATGATATCTGCTTCATAGCAAAGGAGGTAAAAAAAAAAAACTGCCCCCCCACACACACACACGAAAGCTCTCCCTTTCCTCCCACCTCTTCCCATCTTGTAGTACGCTGCCTTGGCTGAGCATCTACCTATGTTATTCAGTTCAGTTCGAATGTGTGAACATACTGTTTCAACCCATGAGCGTTTTCTATTACAATAACCGGAGTGTTTGTTTTATTTACGAAATCAGTTTGAATAAAGGTGAAATAAAGTTTCTGAAGGAGAAAGGTATACAAAAAATCTGCAAAAGTGCAATGCAAAACGTCAAAATGAAGAACATCGGTGTTTTTTGAAGAACCTATAACAAGTAAGAATTCACAATGCCTGTCACAAATGATACACCGATGAGCGAATGATTGTAGCATATGTACGGCGTCATACAAGTGGTGATGGAGCTGGTCCAAACTGTGCGTCTACATATCTTCCATCAAGAACTGAAGGTTTCAGTTTTAAAGATCAGTGTTTCTTGTGTGGAGAAGGGGACACTTGAAGATTTCTTTAAAAAACAGGAACGACTCCCTGAGCATGAAAGAAATTTTATCCACCATGCTATGAAACTGGGTGTGAAAGAAACAATTGTAAATGGTGCCGAAAATCGTGGGGATGAGTGAAGAAAAAAACTATTGGAATATATCGGAAATGTAAAAGGTATTTTTGCTGTAGATGCTTGGTATCACAGGTTTTGTCAACAAAAACTGCATTGGAGGCCTAAAAGTGAGATGAAACGAGGATACTACCCTGCAAGTAACGCTGATGACGCAATGGAATCAATTTACTCCTACCCTGAAAACGACTTGGAGGAGTGCCAGTCTCATTAAATATTTGATGAATAAAATAGAGGGTGATTTTCGTCCTGGCATCAGAACGGTTACATCACGCCTTTGCAAAAAATATGGTGAAGATGTTTTAATAGTCGAAACTGCCAACAAGAAAGCAGTTGTTCACTTTCAAAATGTTGGCTATAAAATAGTCAGTGAAACTAGTATAGTAACAAGGACTCTTATCCTCAACAGGAAAATGTCGTATTAATTTCATCATTGGACGAGACTGAAGAAGAGCATAAGCTATTCTAAGAGCTTTTGTAATTACTGCAAGAGGGAGAGGAACAGTTTGAGCATGACACACCTTCCTTCTACCGCTGATGACTATTGAATATTCAAATTCAATTCTTGGCTTTCAAAACAACCACGAAGAAAATAAACATGTATATTATACATTAATGTACTTTTCTTTATTTGTTTCAAGGCTAAATGATCTACCTATAATTTATATATAAAGTTAAATTTCTACAATTTAGTTTTGTAATGTAATTATTTGCTAATGTTCTTCAAACAAGTTTGCCTATTTATGAAGTTCATTTAAAATTAAGATTGTATATTGTTATTATCCTCAATATTAATATAGCAGTAATTAATGTTTTTTACAACATTACGTATTATATCTAAATATCATTAATGTTTTATAATTTAATAAATAGTAGAATTAAAATATTTATGCATCAATGCATTGAGTTTTTGCTTATTAGCACCCTAATATTTATTCATTTACATTTATATACAAATGTTTTTTATTTTATTTTTTTTTCTTTGTATGTGTTTGTGTGTGTATTATGTGTTGCAGTGGTAGAATATTATATATCGGCAGTTATTGGAGTCTGATGATGACTATTGTTGTTAGGCCAGAATTGTCAGTGCGTGGTCGGGGAGGGGGAGGGGAAGGGGAAAAAATAAAAGAGTGATCGCCAATTTACCTGGCTAACATATTTAATTCTTTTCAAAAATCACGATTATTTTAACAAGGTATATGTTAAGAGAACAATCAAGAAAATAAAACAGTATTTCTTACGATGTATATTGTAAAAATATACATCTGGCATGTGTATTTCCGTATTACGTTTTTGATCACCAAATCCAAAAATCCCAAGAACGACAGATATCAGAGCTATATCATTAAAAGTTGTTAAGCTTTCTGTAAATAAAGCTTATAATTCTAATAATTACTGTACATTATTTATAAGGAGTAATGCGCTTTTTTTACGAAGTTGAGAAAACTGTTTATTTTCAAGAAGCTGTTACGCGCTTGCTATTAGTTCTACAAAAAAGTTGTAATGAAGAAAATTGTAGGAAATTTAATCCTCTTTAAACATTACAATAGAAAAATATCTCTAAATTCAGCCATTTCTGAGATATTTCGGGAAAAGCCAATAAACTAGTAAATTTTCGAGGTTTTTTAGCCGACAAAAATTCTCCCGTGGCAGGCCGTGTTGGATAACTCGTATTATGCGTATTAGTACTTATATGTACAAATTTAAAAAATAAAATCTTCTACCCCACCTTTTGCAAGGTACATTGTACTTATTGACTGGACTATATTTATTTTAAGGTTATATCTTTGATTCTAAGTTGCATAATTATGCCGGTTTTAATTTATGTGTGTATCTGTCGACAAGGGTGCTGCTACCAAGAACTATTTAGCTATATCTCAACATCCACTGATCATTTTCTTATTTCCCAGTAGTACTGGATTTGAATTTTTGTATTTTATGGTAATTATAAATTTATTTATTATCAGTCAGTGTATTTGGTATTTTACCCAAGAAATATTTAAATAGATCTTTAAACTTCTCAAATTTTTATTTTTTAGCTGATATGCTTGAAATTAAAAATATTAACTATTAAGCTGTCATCGGAGCAATTATTAATTTCAGTTACAATTAGTTGAAAATTGAAGAAAATTGAAAATTGTAAATTTTTATCCTAGTAAACATGTAATATTTTATCAATCTGCGATCAAAGTCAGTCCGTAGATCTTATGAACCTTAAAGATAAGAAAACACATATTTCGTATTCCTATAGATTATTGCTTTCAGGAGGATAAATTATGCGTTCACAATGCCCCCCCCCCCCCCAAAAAAAAAAAAAAAATCATAACTCGCGAAATTTTGTTTCAAATATTAAATTTTTTTCAGAATATATTTGTTTAACGGTGTTCTATCTGTAAAAGATGAGGAGGAGGTTGATTTTTTATCGAATCCACTGTTAGAAATAAACAACTGTCTCTTCAGTTTCTTACTTGAAACTGAAGAAGTGGTTTCTGGCTAACAGGGAATTTAAAAAAAATGTTAGCGGGGAAAAAACAGAAATTATGAACCTTCAGAAAAAAATATTAAAAAATTCGTATTTTTGCAAAAACATTACATCGTTGGAAACAGGAGGAAATGTGCTTTCCAATGGAGCACCACTACTGTTGACGTTTTAATTAAAATATCAACTATTGTACATTTTATTCCACCCGCATGTCAATTTCTGTAATTTTGCAAAATGTATTCACTAAATGGATAGTTGTACACACACTGAGAGAGAGGAGGGAGGGTCTTCTTTTATTATTATAGATTCGCTATGTAAGGAATTTATTCTGTAGGGAAAAGAAAAACAAACACATTGGTATGACAACCAATATAAGGAAAAAAAAAAATGTTTTCTACCAGTCGTAAAATAAACTAGAAATTTATTACCGCTGGATGCAGTTCTTTTTTTTTTTTTTTTTTACTGCCCACATTTTTAAAAGCACTGCCAACTTTTATTTTAATTAGAAATGATAAAAACAACGATACCTGTGTTTTAAAAACTTCTGTTTAGATTAGTAGCGCTATAAAATTTAACAATCCAAATTAATATGCTAATATTAATAAAGTTTTAAGTAATTTTAAAAAATGTATATTAAGGGTTAATTTTACAGGTAAATGACTGACATTCGCAAAGCAATAAAATGCAATTTACACTTTTCCCATCTCTGTTAATTGTATTTTTCTGTTGAAAAGATTTAATTAATGAATTTTTTAGACGAATTCGTACTATAATAAAGAAGAAAAGAAAGTGGGACGGGGAGAATGTAACTCATCATCCATACACCATGAAATATTTTCCAACGTTACGGGGCTTATCTGGTAGCAGAATGGTTAGCTCTCTGGATGGATGTCAGGTTCAAAAGTGCCATTTTAAGCCGTAGGTCCTGTTCTAAGAAGCTTTAATGTAAAAAAAAGAAGACGACATCCCCAGTCCAACCCATCCCAGCAAAACCACAGATGACGGCCAACACGAGGCCAAGTGCTGGTTGCCAACAGTAGCTGCAGCTGGCCCGTCGGTGGCAAAAGTTACGGTGCCGCAGGGAATATGTTACGCCGGCCATCAGTAGGCCATATTCAATCGATCCACTGTTGGCAGCCTGCAGTATGTTAAAAATAAGTTAGTGGGCCAGTGAATGGATCGCTGCTGGCAGCTAGCAGTTTGATGAAAATAGGTAATGGGCCACTGTTGGTAACCGATATTAGGTTGGAAATTGTTAGTGGGCCAGTGCTGGACTACCTGGTGGCAAACATAATTTTTCTATGTTATTGCTGGCAGCCTGCAGTGGGCCAGCTGTGGCAAACATAAAAAATTATATTACTGCCGGCAGTTTTCATTGGTCCTTTATATTTTCCCATTAAAGGCCCGTTTCACTCACCGTCGCCGGAAGCCGAAGCCAATGTTATTCTATGGGAAATTTTCTTTGCAAATAACTTATTAACTAATACATATTTTTAAATTTTGTTTTCATATTCTGAAAATTTCTAACTGTTAAATTGACGGACCTTTTTTAAAAAATTATTTTTTTATTTTTTTTTTATATTTTATTTTGAAGCTGCAAAATACGAATTTTCAATATGTGAAATTTTTCATTTTGCAAATTCAAAATAAAATATTAAAAATAAAAAAAAATACATTTTTAAAAAAAGGTCCATCAATTTAACAGTTGGGAATTTTCTGAATGTGAAAACAGAATTTAAAAATATGTATTAGTTAATAAGTTATTTGTAAAGAAAATTTCCCATAGAATAACATTGCCTCAGACTTCCGGAGACGGTAAGTGAAGAGGGCCTTTAATAGGACAGCAGTGATTTAGTTATAGCTAGTATATTTATTTTATTGGTGATACCTTTAATTTTATTAATGCTTTTTTCTTTTTCTTTCTTTCTTTCTTTTTTTTTTTTTTTTTTTTCCTCTCTCTTTTTTCTGATGAAGTAGCAGCCAGTTTTTTCTATGAATCCAATATTTAATTTGATTTTGTATATATTCATTTTTAAATACTATTTACAAGTATTTGATTCATACACTATGGTTGTAAATTCAGGATTTCTAGTGCAATATATAGGAAATATTCAGTTGATCCATTTTCCTTATCATAAAAGTTTAATTTTTTGTTTTCAGTGCAAACAGTTCTCTATATTACATCTTTTGGTATAAAGGAGTTTATGTTTTTTTTTTTTTTTTTAAGTGTTCAAATTTCAATATCTTATATAAATAAATGTAACTTTACATGTGAAAATTATAAAATATTGAAACAAAAATTGTTATAAAGAGAGCATTGTAAAAAACACCATAAACTAAAAAATAAATAAAATAAAATAAATAAATAAAAATAAAAAATTGCAGCAATTGTTTCCGGTTGAAATAGCACGAAGACCCTTCATCAAAAAAAAAAAAAAAAGTAGGCACGAATGCAGCAAAAGTAATTTGCTGCAATCGTGCTTTTTGTTAAACTCACGAAGGGATGTGTTATTATTTCAACCTAAAAGAACTGATGCATTTTTTTTTTTTTTTGGGGGGGGGGGGGGAGGGGGGGCGGCAATGATTATGTTCATTTACAAAGTTTTCTATTTATTACTACAGTACAAAATCTCAAATCTGGAATCGTCCGTACCGTGGCCTTTCCGGATTTCGGACTTTTCCGGATTTTAGGTCACTTTCTGATTTACGGCAATAAAAAAAACGGACATCTCCATTCCGAACGCCCTTTTAGTTAATAACTAGCTTACGCCCCCGAGGGTGCGATTTCTTAAGAAATTGGAGTATACTCTCAAGTAACATGTACAATACTTTTAACAAACACCATAAAATTTTGCAAACAAAGCGCAGGCAGCAACGCTTACGCTTTGTTTGCCGCACTCGTACCTACTTCGTTTGCTTGATGAAGGATCATGTTTTCTTTCCATCCGAAACGATTGTTGCGAGTTCTTACATTTTATGGTGTTTACTCTTATTACTTTTAAACACCAATTCTGTGGTGCTTTTTTATTATAACTCTTAAGTATCCAGAAAATCTTGAATATTTTTCTTTTCCCAATTGATAATTTTTTTAGGAAGGCAGATGATCAAGCTTTCTTTTTTTCCCTCTGTGTGTTTATCTTGAAAGTCGCACATTTGAAACCACAGAAATTATCACTGAGAAATCGGCTATTTAGAATTAATTACACAGCTGTCAAACTTAACCAGGCCGCCACAAAGAACTTTTTCGTGTTGTTGATAGTGCAATGGAATCTTAACTCCCTCCCCAACTCTCTTCAATGTCCTTGAGTGAATAATTTTTCGACGTGCGATACCGAAAGATGATTTTGCAGTTTTATACAGATGACGTTAAAGACCTGTGCCAATTTATTTTCATTAGGTTTGGAAAGCAGATTCTGAAAAGGGTGAAAGAAGGGAATACAGTTTTAGCTGAAAGGAAAAAAAAAAATATATATATATATATATATCGTTCGGTTGAGTAAAGAGATAACGGAATTAGGGAGAAAAAGAAAAGTGCATTTGTCTTTGTAGTTGTAAATATTTGAGAGTTTTATCTGCCAATTACCTATTTAAAAAATATTTTTAGAATTCCATAAAACTCATATGTTATACAGGTTTTCGAGATTTACTATAGGACGCTTGTCATAAAAAGTTGTACAGGTAAGACAAATGGTTTCAGTATAAAAATGCATAAAATAATTTGGATACATTACAGTTTAAGAGAAACTTCTTATCAGCGCAAGAAAAAATCTGTATACAACGCTAAAATACAGATCAACATAAATTTTATAGATGCAATAAGAAATGGTTCCGATCAAAAATGATAAAATAAATATTTGTGGTTCATTTAACAGTGATGCACAAAATATTCTTATACGTTACGGGAAATTGAGGTGGAAAATATTTCAGTTTCGTAAAAGTGAAATTATTTTTCAAACTTGCATTTAAAAAATAATAATAAATAAATAAATAAAATAAAACAGTTTGTTATGGCTACCACTTTTTATTTTATTTTACTATAATAGTTTATAGAAATTACATATTAAAATTATTATTTATGAAAATTATTTTCTATGATGGAGATAGGCGATTTTCATTTAAAAGAAGTACAATATACTAAATATATATATATATATGAAGAAATTTTTCGACATTCGGTTTTCGAAGTATTTGCATGTTTTGAGATTCCTGAACACGATTTGACCATTTTTAGAAAGTTTCATTCTGTAAGTGTGTATAAAAAAATTGTGGACGCTGTATCTCACGAACCAACGGATGAAATTTAACCAAATTTGTTATTTAACCAAACTTGATTAAAATCGTTCCCGATTACATTTGTGGATCATTCACTCAACACATGGCTCTATATTTCTACTTCTTCGTAATTTTCAATATGACACAGTATAGGAAGAAATTTTACATAAATGATTTCAGATAAATGATATTTTTTTTTTTTTTTTTTTTTTTTTTTTTTAATTATGAATTAAAAAATAAATATTTAAATAACTAACTACAAACCAGGAATTTTTTTTTTGTATAAGTTGAAGAATCGCTCGCCCTTCCCATGAGGGGATAAATTTTCAATGCTGGTATTTTTCAAAAGAAACTCATCAATAACTTTCAAGTAAATGACTGAATTAAATTTGTGGTAAATTAAAACAAAGTTATAAATTATTAAAAAAAAAAAAAAAAAAAAAAAAAAAAAAAAACAAGAAGATGTAGAAGAAAGCATTTTTTCAGAAGTTGGCACAAAATTGATTTTTTTTTTTTTTTTAATTATTATTATTGAGAAACACTGTTCTAAAATGAAAATCGTTTGCATGCATTCAGGAAAATGATTTTAACAAATTATTTGTACTACGCGAATTTGCAGAATAAAAAATATAGAAGAAAGTTTTGTGGTGCCACATCATACTAGTTTTTGTCAAAAATTAAAAAATCAATAAATTTGCTTTAAAATATCACAGGTGTATAATATAATCGTTCGTTTAAAGATACTGGCGAATTCTTTCCAAGAATACTCATAATGGAAATTTACTCTATCTGGGTATACTTCTCCCTCATGGGTGAAGAAAGCGATGCTTGTACATAAAAAAAAAAAAAAAAAAAAAAAAAAAAAAAAAAAAAACGCGGAAGAAGTAAACTTTTTAGACTACTATCACTTTCATAAATTTTTAAGACACAAAGGAGACAGACAGACAATTTTCAAATTATTTTCATCAGAACAACCCAAAACGTGTAAAATCTATCGAAAACCGGATGTCGAAAAATTTCCCGAATCTAATGCTTTCTTCGTAACTACACTGAAGGAAGAAAAAATAAATAAAACATAAACTGTAGTTATAAGTGTTCTAATAACTTTCTCCCGTCCAATTAAGATCCATAATTTTTATTTTATTAAATCAATTAAAATAATAATAACAATAATAAAATACTAGAAAGTTAGCGACTATCATAATTTACTAAAACGGATCAACTGGATATTTGTTATATAGTTCTAGAAATCATTTTGTTATAACAATGGCTTTAGAGTCAAACATTTTAAAAAAATAGTATTTAAAAAATAATACAAAAACAAATTAATAATTGAATTACTTACTCATATATTCTTTTTACGAGATTTTCAATCTCGCACCCGCACCCGCAGACTACAACAACGAAGAACTTCGTATGAAATGGCGGACAGCGAGGGAATTTCAAATCAACAGAAAAAGAATCCCAGCGCCCTCTATGCATACAAATTGGTTATGACCTAATAATTTGTGGCCACAACATGAAAAACATGATGTTGGCCGTGTCGTGATAGCCTGCATAAGGCCAACTGTGTTTATGCCACTTCTGGGCCACCGACCATTTTTCTTTAGGCTTCCATCACTGCTGGCAGCCACAAACGGCCCGCTGCGGGAGTTATATGGGGCAACCGGTAACTGATGGCATGTGCAGGATGCCAGCAGTAGGCCATAACGAGCCCAGCAGTATAAGTTTTGCTGGGATGTTATAGGATAAAACTAAAATGAGAGTGACTCAATGATTTTTTTTTTTTTTTTTTTTTTGTAAAATTGTAAATAAAAATTACTTTTTGTAATAAATAGCATTTTCATGTAGTATAAACTGCCACTGTGAATAGAACTACAATTTGTTACAAACAATTGCTTTCGACTATTTTTTATTATTTATTTTATTAAGTTTATATGATATGATGCTTTATGTTGGAATTAATCGTGGAATGGCAACTGTTTTTGAATACAAATGTGAATATATTAAAAAATAATAAAACACTCTTTCTATAAAAATGATATTTATTTTAAAATATCAAAACACATTAACGTGAAAATTTATTAATTGTTATCCTTTTTACAATATTATTGCTTCAATAAAAACAATTTTATATAATACAAATGTTCTATTCTAGATTGAAATACCTAAAAAAAAATTTATTCGTTGGATTTTATTTCTACTGAATGAAGAAAAGCGTCTTTATTCATTTAAACAAGAAAGAAAACAAAAATAATTTTGAAAATATCTGAAGCACATTTGAGAACGATGAAAACACTTTCAAAACATTTTTATTTCTTTTAGAAATATCCCGTGAAAAAAAATAATAAACTTGTTATTTATAAAGAACAGTTTTTCTTTCGTTATCGATCAATAGATTTTTCCCTTTAATCTCGTCTGTCACTTCACTGTGTGAAGATAAGGAGACATTGCCTTCTTGTCTTTTATCTTTTCATCTGCTATTTTTAAAATTCAGATTTTTTTCAGAATGAGCTTAGATTGCAGTAAAAATAATTTACTGCAGTAAGCTATTTTATAAAAAATTTTCGTAAATGAAACTGATTTTTGTTTCAGAAAGAAGCATGTACATTACGATGACTTATATCTGCGTATCGAATACTTATATTTAAAATTAAAAAAATTTTGTATTTAAAAAAAAAAAAAAAAAAAAAAAAAAAAAAATGTTCAATCAAATGTTTACAAAATGTTCAATTTACGTGTTTTTTACTTATATCAGCAAAACAGATAAATATAATAAGCGAAATTATTTAAAAAAAGACTATCGTAATCACAGTCCTTCTAAATATATGTTAACTAAAAAGCATATTGTCAAAATATAATTTTTTTTAATAATGTAATATTCAAGCTCTTGAATAATAATAATAATAATTTTCTATCAATAAAACGAGTTCGTTTCAGTAGCTCAAATTGCATTCTTTGATTCATATTTAATACAGAAACAGTCCAACTTCGTAAAAATGGGGAATGCCTATTTTTTCATCTTTCGTATACACATTGCGATATTTTTCAGATAATAAAAAAGAGCCATCGTCATTTGCGATAGACTGTCTTGAATTTTGCATAATACGAAATAGTCTCTGTAAATATATAAGTTTACAAATATGTGTATGTCATGAGATAAAGTAAAAAAATAGAACTCAAATAATACATTAAGTTCTGTTTAGAAAAAAAAAATATATTATTATGCTTTATTAAAAATAAAATATTGATAATTTAAAAATAAATTTAAATAAACTAATAATTTTTTTACATAAAATTTTACTGTAGAAATTATATTGATTTTTTTTTTTTTTTTTTTTTTTTTTTTTTAATATCCTATATTGAAAAGTACAGTATCTTTGTTAATAACAATAAGGTAACAACTTGCAATTTATCTACTTATCACAGAAAACCGTTTTTTTTTTTTTTTCCTATTAAAATCCTAGTAAATGAAATAATAGAAGCTACCCCTATAAGTGATGTTTTCACATTGCACATTAAAAATATCTTATTTTTAATTCCGTTATGACATATAGCATCAGATAGGTCAAAATAGGCACTCCCTTTCATGTTTTCAAAGTTTTTATTGTAAACAGTTACTAAAAAAATACCAAAATATTTTCATTATATAAAATCAAAAGCTTTATTTAAAGAAAAATATATATGTTTATAATTCCTTTTCTGTATTGTTTCATCAAAACTTAAACGTTCGTTTGTCTGATCTTTTACTTGTATTCAATGATCTTAAGTCTAATAATAGTATGAGGTGTGCAAAATTTTTGAAAATATAGTATACATTGATAATATGATTAATTTGAAAGTAATAATTTTAATGCATGCCTCTTTGAACTGTCTGTTTATTTCTCAAGCGAAATGTTATGTCATGAAACATAAACAACAACAATAATAATAGTAATAACAATAATAATAATAATAATAATCCTTTGTTTAAAATCTTGATACCGATTGTCACTCATTCCTATGCTGTGAAATGTTTATCTTTATTATGCATTAAAGTTAAACACTCTAATAGTCAAACCAACATTTGCTAAATACTGAATTAATTTTTGTGATAAATTATGCAAATATAAGCTATTTATGTATTAGAAATATTTAATCGATATTTTTTAGGTATTATTAGCACTTTGCCAAAACAATAAAAATCTTTTTAATATAATGTTAAAACTCTTGTAATATTATTTTTTTATTGTGAATATTTACAGTGTAAAATCCAATAATTAGTACTTTAACACAATATTTCGCAAATGTTGGTTTGGTTCTAGTATATGATTAACAACAACATATATTGCAAATATCGAGTAACGCACTAATCATAAATTCCATACGACAATGAATGAATTCCATTTCCTTAAAAAATTGCTTATAAAATACCTAAAAATAACATGGTAGATCTTTCAGTTATATCTAAATAATGATCAATGTTCATTTTTTACACCTGTTTACTGTTCAAAGAGTTTCTTTTTATCCTTGGACTCTTGGGGCGTAGAAAACATGTCCGTTT
The DNA here is from genome assembly GCA_963930645.1 of Salticus scenicus. Lineage (NCBI taxonomy): Eukaryota > Metazoa > Arthropoda > Arachnida > Araneae > Salticidae > Salticus > Salticus scenicus. The sequence goes on along the minus strand of OZ005654.1, from coordinate 106,579,866 downwards.
CTCTCTTCTTTAAATGATAGTGATGATTTTCCAGCTTCTAAGTCTAAAACTGGACAATGTCCTTTCTTAGTTTCAAAGCTACTCCTGTAGGTAGTGTCACCTGAAAATCCATTTTCCGCTTGGAAAATGTTGTGGCTTTCAGGTTTAAAGGTTCTTGATTTGACCGCTGCTTCTTGAGGAACCTTGAAGGAGCTTTGCGTCATACTTTGTCCTTCAAATGTTCCTTCGCCCACCTTTTGGCTAGTGGATGGTCGGTTTGCCCGAGCCCGTGAGCCTGTGTGCCCCAAGTAAGATGCCCGTGAAGTAGACGTGAAGTCGTAATTGTCACGTGTGGTTGATATTTCTGGATTAGATCTGCTGCTGGATAACATTTCTTGGCTCGTTGTGTCTGATACACCCAATCTCAGTGAAGATCTCGGCCTCAGATTTTTCGGTCTCCCAACATTCGATAATCCGACGTACGAAGACTTGGAAGTTGTGGAAAATTCCATGCTGCCGTTAGATGTTAAAGTTCCTTTCTTGAGTTCATCTTTGATCCTGAAAGATATAAATTGAATGTGAAATACTGTGCGTTATTATTTTAAACTAGCATGTTTTACCCGCTTTGATTGTCGTTATATTTAAATGATTTTTTCTTTTATTTTTTAATTGAATAATTGAAACATTTAAATAAATATATTTTGATTGACGAACTATTTTTTGAAAATCAAACCATAGCCAAATACCATGAAATACAGTCGTTAATGAAATGTTAATAACATTTAATTATCTAAGTTTCATTATGTAGATTAGAAACACAGTTAATTTAAAATAGGGAACAGCTTTAATATAGGATCCCTTGCAAACTTTTAAATTTGGCACCGAAGTAATTCGGACGTTATTCACTTTAAAATTTTGGCTGATTTAAGAAATTATTTGGGTATTTCAACGAGATCAAAGTAAATCAACCAAATATTTTACTGAACAAAAATTTTGTAGTTTCAGCAAAACATTTTGTGTGTGTGTGTGTTTGTAAATACTACATTTTTTGTTTCGAGTCTTTATACAATGAGAAAAAAAAATATACTACATTTATCTAGAACGAATAAGTAGTCTTTTTCTGAATCCCTAAACTAGAAATATGATTTACGAGCTACCAGTATAAGGTAAACAAATAACCAGGATTGGCAAAATGATCGAGAATTTCTAGTCTATACTTTTCTAGATGGTGAAATAATAATATTAATATTATGAATACTTTGTATTGTGGGAAATTCTCGTTTGAGTCATAAACCAAGATAAAAAAAAAAAAAAAAAAAAAAAAAACTAAAACTCGCCTCTTAAATTCGCATTTATTTGCGGAGATTTTTAAATAAGTTTTACTACGATAATATAGGATAACGATCTAGTATTCTAATAAGGGTGTTTATAATTCGTTATTAAAGGGAACTAGAATTCATAAGAGTGACATGGAACTATTACTTTCCGAACACTATAGTGAGGAAAGTATTGTAATCATGTCAAAAATTCGAATTTGAGATTTTGATGTTTCTATACGTTTCGAGGTCCAATGAGTCCGTTTTCACTATATTTTTGCGATGATGTGTGTATGTCTGTGAGTGAACACGCTAGCGTCTAAACGCTTTGTTCGAATAAGCTGAAAGTTGGTACGTATATTGTAAGTCACCATAGTACGAACCCTATAGATTTTGGTGAATCTAGCACTTATAGTATTTTTACAGGGACACAAAGAAAAATTCTTTATCATTATGGCCTATGGGACCTAAATCTTAAAAGTGCGATAGCATCTAAACGCCTTATTCAATTGAGAAAACAATTTATACACATATTATAGGTCACAGATACTCAATCTGTATAGATTTTGGAGAATCTAGCACTTATAGGTTTTTTACAGGGACACAAAGAAAAATTCTTTATCATTATGGCCTATGGGACCAAATTTTTAAAAGTGCGATAGCATCTAAACGCCTTATTCAATTGAGCTGAAAATTTATATGAATATTACAAATCACTATTGCACTAACTCTAAGCATTTTGGTGAATCTAGCATTTATAGGTTTTTACAGGGATACAATGAAAAATTCTTTATCATTATGATCTATGGGCTCAAAGTTCAGTAGCGTTAAATAAAACATTGTGTAATGTATGGAGAAAAATACTCAAACACTCTATTATGGTTTTCTCTCTTTTGTTTGTTTAACAACTCCTCTTTCTTTACTTTATCTACAAAACTGTTAATTACACAATGTTCGGAAAGTCGAGTGGAGTCACTCCAGATTTTTTTACTAGAGATGCAATTTAGTTTCTAGATTAAATCGACCAAATTTTTGAAACCTAATTTGAGGACAAATCATCGCAGCGTCCTCAAATTAAAGGGTCATTCGAGGACAGATCTAAATTATGCTTTAATCTGAGGACATTTGAGGAGGAATTTGTAAATTCGAGAACATTTGTACTCAAATGATTTTCAAATTGCTGAGGACATAGGTCGAAATTCGAGGACTGTCCTCATGATTCGAGGACGTTTGGTCACCTTATTCTAGATGTCAGTCACAGAATTTATATTTGCTTCGTTAAAAAATTTTCTGGCCAAACTATAGTATTTTTATGTTTTCAATCTGTGTATTTTATTTTATCTACTTTAAATACAAATTTTCTTTGCTGTTGTATTAAAAATAAGTTAAGTAATAGTTTAAATGCATTGTGGGACTACCATAACATCCAGAAAGGAAATATGAAAAATTCAATAAAAATATTGTCGTTAAGATAAGGGTGTCTGTGTATCTGAGTTGGGATCTGTAAAGCTTAGTGTGTGTGTGTTACGAAAAGGGGATCGTATTCCCTCCGTCAGTTTAAAAAAAAAAAGTTGCACGTTCTTTTTTTTTCTTTTACATAAAAAGAAATATATTTACTTATTTATTTTTCACATCAATTTGTTTCTTTTTCTTTCTTTTAAAACTAAAATAGGGTTTTTATTTAACATCTTTTGAACCAATTATCCGATTGAACTAAAAAAATACAGCGTTAGCTAGATTTTGTCCTGATAAATAAATGTACCAATTTTTGATAAAATCTAATAATCTGGACAGATACAATAACAAACTTTCAGCTTTATATGTTTAGATAAAAGCAAAAATGTTTACGCGCTCATTCGATTATAGATACAAAATGGTAACGACGCTGTCTGAAAGAAAGCGTACAACCTGTCATACTTTTTTAAAAAAGCATCAGAAATCTTTGATATAAATATAATTATATATAAAATTATGTAAGTTTGTGGAGGAAAAGTAATTACTCCGTCAGAGTTCTTATAGACCATTAAAAATAAATAAGTAAATACAGTCGAACCTCGTTAACGTGAATTACTTTTAACATGAACTGTTTCCACAGTCCCCATCAAATTGAAGACAAGTTTAGTTATATGAAGATTAGTTAATGATATCATGAACTACTGATAACAGGAAATTTTTTTTTTTATCCCCCTTGAGATTTACGTTAACGAGGTTCGACTGTAGTTCCAATAATCGAATGTAATGTATAAAACATTAATGGTTTAAAAAAAAAAAAAAAAAAAAAAATGTAAAGATTATTTATATTAAAAAAGAGGTACGTTTTAACATTAACAGTATTGCATAACAGTCTTTTTTATTATTATTATTTTTTTTTAAGAGAAAAAGATATTGTTTAAAAAAATTGCTAGCTGATTACTTCAAAAATATTTGCACACACACAATTTTAGATAATATACAAGGTTACACAAGCAATCTTTTTGAGCGTTTTTTTTTTTTTTTTTTTTTTTTTTTAAAGAAATAAAGCCATAAAGATACTTTTGTTAGATTCTTTCCTCCACAAACAAAATATATTTTTGTTGCTTTGGTTGTTTTTAGACAATATACAGGGTTATTCAAAAGCAGTCTGTTGCATGGATTCTCTTTAAAAATAAAATTATTAAGATAATTTCTGAGAGTTTCTTTCCTACCTAATTAAAAAAAAAAAAAAAAGAAAAAAGAAAAAATCTATTTTAAGATGTCATTGCGGAGGTAAAACATGTTGGAGAAATTTAAACGGTGTAGCAGGTAAATACAGTTCGAAAGTGTTTATAATCTATGCTGAATTACATGATTTTTCTTTCTTGTTTTCTTGATGAATATTAATATATATTTTTTCATAAATTATATATCTGTACTGATAAGTATAAAGGATTTAAGTCCAAAAATGTCGATTTTGAGTTAAGTATATAGTCAGACTCAGAAAAAAATTCTCAATCGATTGGTATAAAGGATTTAAGTCTATGTCATTTAGTCTTTGAGAAAATCCATTGGTAAAAAAAGGTTCATGTCAGAAATTTACCATTCATGTATGGTATAAAATATTTAATTCAAATTTTTCCCGTTATTAAATGAAGGTTGACAATCACTGAATGGTATAAAGGGTATAAGTCAACGAAATACCTTTTTCCTAATCGATTCTTCTGATTTGTTTTTAGTTAGTTTAACTTTATTTTTCGTCTCCTGAAAAATCAAGAATATGGACTTAAATCCTTTATACTTATCAGTACAGATATTACAACTGACTCGGTTAAACAAATACAATTTCCGCGTACATATTTATTATTATTATTTTATTTTTTATTTTTTACTGTGATGCTGAACGAAACTTTCCAATTAAATTTTCGGGATTGCTAATTGCTTTTTTAAAAGTTTGGTCCAGATCTGATTAAAAGTCATAGGCCCTGTTAATTTTTTCGAAATAAATAAATAACAGCTGTTAATTTTTTGAATGCGAAAACGGTATTAATGGAAATACATTAGGTAATGAATTATTCTCGTAAAAATTTTCTTATTTAGCTCTTCGTTAAACATTTTTCTCTTTTAAGTTTCAGGCTTTAATTTTAATAAAACTGGTTTAATCTATTTGTTAATTTTTTTTCTTTTAATGGTATCTTCTACATTCGTATTTCCTAAATATAGAAATTCTGAATGTTACTAAAATCGACACGCCTTTTTCTTTTCTTTTTTTCTTTCAAAATTCATATATATATATATATATATATATATATATCATCAGACAGCTTTAGCTATTTTGAAGAAAATCAAGGGTTAAGGGTTTTGGGAAATTAGAAATCGATCTAACAATGAGTTTGTAAATTTATGATAAAATACATTTTTACTATCTCTATCTTCCTTGGGAAAGCAAACATCATAGAAAGAGAACAACGTTAACCATTTCTATAACAGATAATAATAAATGAAACTTTCAAGAAAGTTTTGGATTTAAAATAAATGGAAACAAGGCATCAAATAAAAATAATCCGACTTAAATGAATAAGAAAGAGAGGGAGAAAAAAAATGCTAAGTTATTCGAATATAGGCCTCTGACACTAAATTAAAATTTGTCAAACACAGATTTATTTTATAATTATTTAAATTTTATCTTCATTTGATTTGTATATTATGTTTTAAAAAAGCCCATTTTACTCACCTCGTTCGTGCTACTTCTCGGTTTATTTGATGATCCTTCAGAACTGAATAGTCATTGGAAGTTGTGACGAATCGCATCTCTCCCTCCTGCCTCAGATTTTCATGTCGTTTTTTCAGGGACGACCTCCTTGCTTCCCACTTCTTATATTCACTTCTGTTGGTGGATGTACCATCAAACGGAACATGTTCTATTCTTAAATTGTCTGGTGGTCTGTAGTGTTTAGTACCTTGTTGTTTCTGCTCTGAAATTTGTTCTTGTTTATTAACCTCATTTGTCATTCTTCCCATAGATGCGTTTTCATTTTCAGCTAATTTCCAAGAATCAAAATCTCCATTTTCTTTTAATTCTTTAGTCACTGATTTTGTAGTTCTTTCTTGAATATTTTCTGTTTGTTTTTTATCAACAGATGTTTGTTGGGTATTGTCAAATTTGGATGTTGCAATTGTTAGATCATCTTTCTGTGAAACATTTTCTTCAGTCCTCGTACCGTACTCTCCTCCATAATCGGATTTTACTGCAGAAATATCTTTTGAGTCTTTATTGTTCTCAATACTTCCTTGTAAATCTGTTTGATTTTGCCTTACCATTTCTGCATGATTTGCTTCATTTGTTCTTTGACCTTCTGAAGTTTCACCTGAATTGTCAGTTGGTATATCTTTTTGTACTTCCATTGAGTTCATTTGAATTTTAGAATCTGAGGCGCCCGTCTCAGCAACATTTGTGTCTCTTTCTTGCGTTTTAGTTATTTCTTTTCTACGATTTGGTCTTTCACGTTGAGTTCTAATTCCTGCGGCTTGTAGTTTTTTCTTGGGTACCGCTATTTGGCCATTCATCTTCACCCACTGTTTGTACTCACGATTCGTCGTTGTTTCGTCTGAAAATCTACCTTGTTCTAGATGCAAATTGTTTTGATGCCTGATTGGTTGAACGCGTTCAAAGTTTTCTGGCTGGTGAAACATATCTTGAGTTGTAGTTGTTCCGACAAAATCGCCTTCTATTTTAGACGATGTTTTTGGGCGTATTTGCTGAACTCGTTCAAAAGATTTTTCCTTATATTCTGAACTACTTGTGGTTTCAAAGTTCATCTCACCTTCTTGTTTTAGTGAAGATGTAAGCTGAAATGCTTTAGGTCTTTCAGTTCTCCACTGTTGATAAGTGTCTTGTGCTGTTGTGTTGCCTTGAAAGGCTCCTTCATTCATTTTCAAATTGGTAGGTGGTCGTATGGCATGAACAGTTTGCATCTCTGGAGCTTGAAACATTACTTGATTGGTTGTTTCTCCATGAAATTTTCCATCCATCAACTTTGTGTGAGTTTTTGGTCTAATTTGTGACGTTCTTTCAATTGTTTTTTGTTCATACTCTAACTGATTAGATGTTACAAAATCAATATTTCCTTCTTGAGAAAGATTTGATTTTGGCTTAAATGATTCTGGCTTTATTCCTTCCGTTGTTTGTGCTTGATACATGATTTGGTTTGTGGTTGTTCCATCGAATTCGCCTGTTAATGGAGAGGATGTATGTGGCCTTAACGCTTCTGTTTTTGTTATAGGCTTTGCTCCGAAATCTGTTTTGTTAGAGGTTGTAAAATCCATTGTACCTTCTTGTGTTAATGTTCCGGATGGCTTAATTAGTTCTGCTTTTGCCATTTCCCATGGTTGATATTCCCTTCGAGCTGTGGTCTGATCTTCAAATTTTCCACCTTCTAAATGTATATTTGTTGAAGGTCTAAGGCCTTTAACTGTTTCAAAAGCATTATTCTGATATGTAATTTGATTTGTAGTAGTTCCATCAAAATCTCCAGTTATTTTTGTTGAAGTTGTAGGTCTTATCTGCATCGGTCTTTCAGTTGTTTTGGGTTCGAATTGCATATTGTTGGTAGTTGTATAATCCATAGTGCCTTCTTGTCTTAAACTACTTTTTGGTTTGATAGGAGTGGGCTTTTCATACCCCCAATTTTGAAATTCTCTGTTATTAGTAGTTTCTCCCATGAAATTTCCCTTTTCTACCTGTAAGTTTGTTTTTGGCCTCACAGGTTTAGGTTTTTCTCCAACAACATTTTGATACATCATTCGGTTGGTTGTAGTACCATCAAATTCGCCTGTAATTTTTGGATTAGTTTTAGGTCGAATTTGAGACACTCTTTCACCCGTTTTTCCGGCATATTGTAGTTGATTCGTTGTGGTAAAATCTATGTCTCCTACTTGTTGTAAATTGTTCCTTGGTGTTATTGCTTGTGGTTTAGCAGATTCCCATTGTTTAAATTCTAATTGTTTTGTAGTATCGCGTTCAAATGTTCCTTTTTCTAATTCTATATTGCTTTTAGGCATTATCATTTGTTGTTTTTGTATAGGTTGAGTGGTATACATCATTCTGTTTGTCGTTACACCATCGAAATCGCCTGTTAATTTTGAAGATGTTTGAGGACGGAATTGTGAAACTTTCTCCATGGGCTTTTCTTCAAACTGGAGTTGGTTCATCGTTGTAAAATCCATTGAACCTTCTTGACGTAAATTTGAAACTGGCCTGATTGGTTTGGGTCTATCTACATGATATTCTTGAAACTGTGTTCTGTTTGTTGTCTCTGAATTAAATGCACCTGAATTCATTCTAAGATTTGGCTGAGGAACAATTTTTTGGACTCGTTCGATTGGGAATGGGCCGTGCATTAACTGATTTGTAGTCGTTAGATCAAGATCTCCCGATATTCGATTAGTCGTTGTAGGTCTTATAGGGTAAACTTTCTCTGGGCGTTTTTCTTCAAACTCTGTTCTGTTAGTTGTAGTAAAATCAATACTTCCTTGCTGCATTAGATTTGACTTATGTACAATTGGAGATGGTCTTTTTATTTCCCATTGTTGGTATTCTCGAGCTGTTGTAGTTTCGTCAACAAACTGACCATTTTCTACGTGAAGATTACTTTTAGGTCGAATGGGATTCATTCGCTCTGCATGACCAGGAGTGAACATTATTTGATTCATTGTGGTTGCATCAAAATCTCCTTCAAATACTTTAGTTGTTGTTTTCGGTCTTATACCTTTCACCCTCTCTGTAGATCTTTGAATAAATTCACTTCGATTAGTAGTGCTAAATTCCATTCCCCCTTCTTGCCTTAGATTACTATGAGGTCTTATTGGTTTCGGTCGTATTTGATCCCAAGTTACATATTCCATCTGCTCACCGTTTTGAGATGTGTGAGGTAAATTATCAGTATGCGTTTCTTGTGATTCTGTTGACGCCTCAGTTGCCAAAGGTTCAGTATCTGTGGGTTTTGATTGTAAAATTCGGTCTTGAAATTCTGCTTCTTGTTGGATATCTTTGACACTAGCTGCCTCGATTTCCTTTTGTGATGCAATACCTGAAGCTTGTTGTTCTAATGCATTAGTTTCTTCGTTTTTGCTTGCTGAAATGGTTTTAACTTCTTTCGCACTTCTTTCTTCAGCTTGTTCTACTTCTGCAATTTCTCTTTCGTTTCGTTCTGCTACAGTTTCTAGGTTAGATTGCGAGTATCTTGATCTCCTACTTAAATAAGCTACATCATTTTGGGTTTCGAAATTTTCTTCTTTTCCTAAATTATTTTGAGGTTTCTTCACAGTTGGTCTCGATACTTGCCATCTTGGATCATTTTCTTGTTCACTCACATCAATATAACCTTTTCTTGCTAAACTGGGAGAAAAATCTTCAATATCTGTAATTCCGTCACCTAACTGAAGAGTATCAGCTGGTCTGTGTCGTTCGGGTTTTCCAACATTCCATCTCTTGTAATCAGTTACAGCTGTTGTTTCGTCTTCCAAAGGTACTTCTGGTATTTTAATACCACTTTGTGGTTTGGCAGGTTTCGGTTTTGAAGGCACAGTTCTGTTCTTTTCTTGTTCTAGTTTCGATTTTTCGATTAGAGCCGCTCGATAATCTAATGAGGTTGTATCGAAACTCATATCACCTTCTGGCTTTAAGTGACTGTCTCTGACAGATGTACCCTTTTTAACCTTAACGACATCTGTTGCATGTTTGGGAGTGAAAGCACGTTGATAGGAACTATCCGACTGAAACTCGCCACTCAACTTTAGTGATGTTCTTGGCCGGGGAGATTTTTCGCCTTGTGCTATTTCTGCGGCTTTATTTTGAAACACGTCTTCTGTAAAGTCACTTTTGTTGGTTGTTTCCAAAATAAGAGGGCCGTTTAACGTTAAGGAATCTGGTTTCTTTATTGGAAGTGTTTTTGGAACTTGTTTGTGATTCCACGAAGCCTGCTGAGTGTCAGCGGAAGATGCTTGAGCAGTGAAATCTGAATAATTTTTAGTGAAATTTAGTTGATGTAATGTTCTAAAATCAGCTTCTCCACCAGGCTTTAAATTATCTGGTGGACGAATCGGTAATGTCTTAGGTACTTGTTTAGCCGACCATGAATTTCCACTACTGCTTGCATTTATTTGACTATTTCCTTTGTTGTGGACTGTTAATGCTTTTTCTTGGAGTTCTGCATTAGCTAGGAATTGTTGAGCATTTATTTGATCTACTTCAGATGATATATCCTCAGTTACCCCGTTTGTCAAGTTCCATTGCTGTTCTTGTTGTCCTTTTCTTGCTGCAAAAAATAATAAAAATTAGAAAATGACATTATAAAATATTTATTTTTGTAATTTTTATAAATTAAAAACGTTATATGTTAAAAGTAATAATAAGTAAATGATGATAAATTGATGATATTGCTTTTTTTTTTTTTTTAAATCTTTTTTTATTTTTTATTTTTTTAAGGAACAGAATTTTATTTATTTCAGATATGAAAATAGTGTCGTCATTATTTGTTGTAGAACTTGAATTTTGCATAATAAGAAATAGTCTATTCAAAATCTAAGAGTTTACTAGTACATAAAAAGAAAATGTCTGAGTTAAAAATAAAACTCGGATACTAAATTAAGTTCTATTTAGCAACGTTTTATAGTACGACAGGGCTATTTCTTGCAGACAGCGATTTTGTGTTGTCGCCATTTATTGTATTGCACCTTTAATGAACGTGCAAACATTTTTGATTTTATTTAAAATGTATAAAGCAGAAAGTTTGTCATTGTATCTGTCCGCATTATTAGATTTAATCAAAAATTGGTACACCTATTTATAAGGACAAAATTTAACTAGAGCTGTATTTTTTTTTTTTTTTTTTTTTTTTTTTTTAAGTTCAATCGGATAACTGACTCGAAAAATATTCAGTAAAAACCTCATTTTAACTTAAGACAAAAAATGATACCAAAAATAAATAAATAAGTCAATATATTTCTTTTTATGTCAATTAAAATAAAATTGAGAAAAATCCTCCTAAAGGGATGGAACACCTTCAGTACAGAACTACTTTGCGAAATTTAAATTTGGCGCCGAATTAGCTCGGATGTTTCTCGTCTAAGTCTTTACTTACGCAGTTGCGATATTTATTTTAATTTATCGCCAAAATGATAACAAACATTTAAAATCCGCCAAAGGTCTCCCATGCTAAAGCTATACTAAAGAAATTTTTAAAAATGAATATAGTAACCGATGTAAGAGTATGGAACACAATTATACTGATGCATGCTTTTATGGAAGAATAGATGATTAAAATAAGTCCTGTCGCACTAAATTGAATTCTGTTTACAAATAATATAAACAGAATTTTTATACTTATTATTATTATTATTTTTTTTTAATATTTATAAAATATTGAAAAATGAATATTTTTGCCAAAAAAATGCCACTTAGCAACTATCATCGTAATTTAAAACTCATATTTTTGTTTATATTATTATTGATTTTATTAAATCATCATCTTTTTTTCTGAATTAAAAAAGTAACACAAATAAAAATGTTTAAGGAATCCGCGTTTGTAATGATCGATAGATGGCGCTCTCTGAACTGCAGTTGTTAGTAAATATAATAGCCATGTGGATTAATAATTGTTCTTTCTCCGCCATTACATCATGGAAAATCGATTGCATAATATGATGATATGCAGTGGTGTGATAATTTCACCTTAGCCCACCAGAGGGCGAGCATTTCATTACAATCGCGGATAGGGAAACAATCTATATAATATTTCTCTAACGTAGACCATTTACGATTATATTTTGTAGAAACGATACGATTAAGTGACAACAAATTACGCGAGGATAAAAAATAATCTATCTAATATTTCTTTAACGTGGACCAATTCCAATTATACTTCGTCGAAACGATACGACAGTGGTGAAATTAATAAAATACGCGAGGTTAAAAAAATATTTTAAAATGAACAATATTTAAGCACGCGGACTCATCTCAATTATCTAATAAGAAAACATGACGACATTTGTATGATGACATTATTTTATGGAAAATGTACTTTTAAAAGTTATTTCTTCAGAATCTTTTCAAGCATCATTTTAAACCTAGCAATTTTTTAAAGATATAAACAGAATATGAATTATTATCATAAATTGACTAAAAAACGCAATCATAAAAAGTATAATCTAAATAAGATTTTTTTTTTTATTCTTTTTTTTTATTTTTTTTTTAACAAAAAATTACGCTACAATAAATAAAATGTCATTGCATTCTTGGTGATAAAAATTTAAAAGGTATCATGAGGATCCTTTTCTAAAACTGTACTGCCTGCGGAAGTATGAAAACTGAGTCGTCAACCATGAATTTTATTTTGAAACTTTTCTTTGAATGATTCTGGTTTCACTATTGCACAATATTTATTTGGTTACAATAATAATTTGGCTTCTGGTAAATTAAAATTTTAATTAGGTGGTGAAATAGGTATAATATTTATAAGTTTCAAATTTTAAAGGTAAATAAGAAAAGAAATAAAGTGCGAAAATTTCGCTCGGGTTTGCTAGTCTATATAATATTTCTCTAACGTGGACCAGTTACGATTATATTTTGTAGAAACGATACGATAAGTGACAATAAATTACGCGAGGATAAAAAATACTATACAAGTAATATTTAAGCACGCGGACTCAGTTCAGTGATATAATATATATATATATATATATATATATATATATTTTAAGTGACGACATTTGTCTGATTAGATCATTTTATAGAAAAATTTATTTTTGAAAGTTGCATCTTTGCAATCTTTGCAAGCCTCATTTTAAACCCAGCAATACTTTAAAGATATAAACAAAATATGAACTTTTTCATAAATTGGCTGAAAAAGGCAATGATAAAAAGTGTAATCAAAATACGTACTAAATGTTTTTAACAAAAAATTATGCCAAAATGAATAAATAATAAAATAAAATAAAACAAAAAAGATCTCGCCAACATGGCGGTAAAAATTTAAAAGTCGCCATAGGGGGTCCTTTATTAAAGCTGTCTTACCTGGAGAAATATGAAAACTGGGTCGCCAAACATGAATTTTATTTTGAAACTTTTCTTTGAATGATTTGGTTTAACTATCATTAGCGTTTCATCCCACATAAACTAATAATAAATTGGCATACTGGTGAATTAAAATTTTAATTGGATGGTGAGATTGGTATAATACTTATAAGATTTTCTCTTAAGAATATCATCAGTTTAAAATAAAAATTTATTGCAATATCTGGAATTTAATTAATTAAATCATTCAAAACTACTGAATTTTACAACATATTTGCGTTAGTAAATTGTGTTTTTTGCTGATACTCTTCTGGAACTGAAAGATTAAATATGGTGAGACAATTGTAATTATCTATATAAATAAAATTAAAACTTTTTGAAATGTTCCAAATAGTGTAGCACTTCTTTTTATCGAATTTTGAAAATAAAAATTTTCTCAATATTTTCTTTAACACAGTATTATTTATTGGTTGGTTGGGTTTTACGTCGCACTAATGTTGCGCAGATGGGGAATTGGCGACGGTGTGGGACTCACCCGTAGAGGTGGTCCGGAGACATGCCATCGCAATTTTGATCCTCCACGGAAGGGATAGCTCTCTTGCTTCGGTGGCCCCCAGAGGTATAATTTTTTATGGGAACATGGAGGACATTGCGGCCACGACAGATTTTACGTGCACCAGTCACTATTAGTGTACACGACGGTCTTTGACCGGCTCGATTACCGAATCCGAAATCTTTCAATTACGAGGCCGGCGCTCTACCGACTTGGCTACCGCGTCCCCAGTATTATTTATTAGATTATTGAATAATATATAGATTTATTTAATGTGATATTTTGTTTATTACTTAAGTGACATTTATTTTCACCACATATAAGTTCAATGTTTTACAACACACTTTAACAGGACGATAAATATGCCGACTTAAGTAAATGGTGATTTAAAGTAAATTTACTTTTTCATCTTTCACTCTAAAATGTTTTAGACATAGACAAATTGTAAAACATTTAACTTTACCTAAACCATAACCCAAAAGAACAAAGAAACTTATATTTTGACTGCAAAATACATACTAAACAAAGTCCAGTGTCCATCATCTTTATAAAATGAAAAATTTGTTTCTTAGGTTTTAATAGGGTAAAGGCCAAAAAAAATTATGGTATCAAAATTATTAGATTAAAAAGGATGTTTTAAGGCTTCATTAAAGAGCTCTTTCCAGACGAAAATACAAAAAAGATAAGAATATTTAAAGAAACGATTAAAACGCTAGGCATTATAACGTAAAATGGAGGGAGATTGTGCCACAGGAAAAGGTAATAATACTCATACACTAATCAATTTAATTTGAGTTCTAACAAGAGAAGTATGAATGAGTAAAATTGGTATTGAAACCAAACCAAGCTTAAATTAAAGAGCATGGTCGAAAACATAGGGCAGAGTACAAATTTGTTACAACCACCCCATTGGGGCGAGATATGATCCCCTAATAGTTTTAGTTATTTCTATAAAACCCAACAAAACACACATCGTCGTATTAACGGGTGATGCAGTGGTAGCGTGCTTGACGTGTTACGGAAGTCCTGTGATCGAGTCACCGCAAGGGCGTTTTCTATTTTAATTCTTCATTTCAACTGAAATATTATATATATATATATATTTTACATTTTTAGTTAAATTAAAATATTTTAAGAGAAAATATTAATTACATAAAAAAAAAAAGTTTTTTTCATTGTGGACAATTTAATATTTTTTAAAATTTTAAATCAATTCATTAAATTAAAAGAAATTAATAATTTAAAGGGAAATACTTTTATATTACTTTAGATAAAAATTTGTTAAGTATTTGTCCTAATGTTTTATGTAAATTTTTAATTACTATTTTTTATCGACGTCATTAATAGCAAGAGTTAATCGTCTGCTCGCAATTGTATTATTATTCATGCAATTTTTTGCATGAAAAATCCTGAATGAACAACAGCTGTTGCTTAACTATTCGACGTCGTATTTAACTTTTATTTCAAATTTTTCATTAACCCTTTACTACTTAATTTGTTCACTACTTAATTTATTTTAAAAATTACTAAACTAATTTAAAAAATGGCTTTTAGAAACATAGCTGATCATAAATATTTAAAAAATAAAAAATTAGCATCGTTCCTTTTCGAGAAATTTTCGGTTTTAAACACCTGTAAGTAAACCTTATTAAATTCAAATAATATTTAATTTAATAAATAAATCACTTTATAAGTAAACATTATTGACTACAAAAACTCGTAAAAGTTGCATAGATCCCAACATTTTAATTTATTCTGGAGTATTTTAACCCTTTTCAGCGCAAGGTAATTCGGATCATTTAAATTATACTGCCACCGGAATTTACGAGCATAATTAAAATAAAAGAAATTTTAAATTTTCACGTTAAAAAAGGGCCTTTTCTGCTATGTTATAAATGTAAAATTTTTGCTAAAAAATTTCCGGGATGAGTTTTTGCACTTGAGAATTAAAATTATAGGTGTTCCATCAGCGGGAACACTGCGACTGAAAGGGTTAAACAACTGTCAAATTTGGTGGTGTCGGAAGAACTGACAATAAAACTGAAAACAATCACAAATTTTCTGAAAATGATTTCACTAATTTATAAGTAGTTTACATCTCAAAAAAAAAAAAAAAAAAAAAAAAAAATCTGGGTAAATATGAATTTTACAAATCTAGTCATCTCGACGAAAAGCCAAATATTTAACAAAAGGTTCATGATGAACAATAATTGGCTGTGAACAAAATTGTAATTCAAATAATTGTGATCAATCTTCTTATGTTTCTTGTTCTCACTGTGAAAAATACTTATGGTTTCCTAATTTTTCTACTTTTAATCATAATTGTTATAAATTAGAAACTATATTCGTAGCTTTAAACATGATTTTTTTTTTTTATAAATAAATAAATAAAAAAATATATATCTTAAATTCATGGTCAGTACTTTATTAATTGGAATACTCAAAAAAAAAAAAAAAAAATCTTCTTAAAATAATAAATATTTTCTCTTAAAGTAATAATTTATTTTAATTAAAAACGTTTAAAAAATTGAAATTAAAAACTTAAAATACAGAACGCCCTTAGGGAGACTCTATCTGAGGGCATCCGTACCACAAGTCAAGCACGCTGCCACTGCACCACCTGTTCTTACAAAGATGTGTGTTTTATTTGTTTTCATAGAAATAACTAAAACTATTAGGGGTCATATCTTGCACCCATTGGTGTTGTTGCAGAAAATTTACACTCTACCCTGTGTTTTCCACCATGCTCTTTAACTTAAGCTTGATTTGGTTTCAATAGCAATTTTACTGATTCATACTTCCCTTGCAAGCATAGTAAATATTGAGTTATCTACACAGCGGTTTGTAGAAGTTTCCTTATACTATCTTTATTTTTGGTTTATGATCTCTAATTTTTAGCTTTTCGTTTTGTAATTAGTAAATCTATTACTTACGTTGTGCTTCCAAATGTCCACCTTTCAGTTTGGAGGCAGAATCCTCTCCAAGGACCAAATGGGTGTCCTTGTTCCTATGCAAGCACATGTGACGCCTAGATTAATTAAAAAGAAAAAAAATATATCCATTATGTTGAGATTATGAAACATAACAAATATTATCTATCCCTAAAATACTGAATAGTGCAATTTACTATGGTATTTTCAGGATAGAGGAGGACAAAAATCGCAGATGATTAATTATATATATATAATATCAACTAAATTTTACGAGATATGGAAATATTACGAACATTTGGTCAATGCCTTCGGATGAAATGATGCAGCTGCAGCAAATTGAGACAGATAAAAATCACAAAACATGTAAAACATATAATTTCAATCGATGACAATTGATTAAAAATTGCTTTAAATGATTTTAGGTTCAAGTTTTCATAATTACATTTTTTTTTTTGTTAAGACAAATTTTCAGGTTAGATAGTATAACTTAATGATTGGCGAATTTAATTTTAAGCATTTTTTATACTCCGCTGGAAAAAGTGTAAGAGGATATTATTTTTTGGATATAAAATACGGATAAGAAAATGTTTTGTTGACTGATATACAATCTAAAGGTGTTGAAACGAAAAAAAAAAAAAAAAAGGCTTTGATGTGAGAAAAGAAAGCGAAGCAACGGACAAGGAATAATTAAATATTATTGGCGATAGTTGTCGATAAACAAAAAATACACAATTCGTATATATTATAAAGAAATAAATGCGATTTTTCGGATAAAAATGAATTTCAGTAAAGGTCATGGTTTTGTTTAATAGAAAGCAATGACGCGCAGCTACGAGGCATAGAAACAATGAGGTTTTCAAAGAGGGACTGGGATATTCTCTTTCACAATTGAAGAAGTGCTTTCAAACTGCTGAATTACTTGAGAAATGATAAGCGGCCAGCAACTTTTCTCCCTATAATGTTTCAAATTTGTTCTATTGGGTTCATATCTGGGAAATATGCTAGTCAATTCATTTGAAGGATTCTTTCGTCGAACAGCAAATTATGCACTAGCCAAGCGCGATATAGCTTGGCATTATCGTCTATGAGAACGGATTCATCTCCGATTTCTTCAGCGTAAGGGAGTGCAATAGATCTAATCTTTATATCGCTGAGCTATCAATACTCCATTCCTAATAATGTACAAGTCGATGCATCCATTGGTAGACGTATTGCCCCAGACTATTATTCCGCCTCCGCCGAATCGGATAATTTCATGGACAAATACAAGATTATTGTGAGTGCCAGGTTCTTTTTTGATGATAATTCTCCTGTTGCCAGGTTTTACTATAACAGGACTCGTTTGTGAAAACCACATTACCTCATTCGTTTTCACCTGAGATGCTCTTTTACTCACCTTTTGCCGATAGCACAGTGGCATGCTATTAATGAAACACAAACCATAGGTCTGCGAGCATATAAACCAACATGATGGAGTCGCTTTCGAACAGTTTGAGGTGAAACTGATAATACAGTGTTGCCAGATTTGGGGACTTTTTTATTCAACTCTCACCAATAATTTTGAGAAGTGATTTTTGCTATACATAATAGACGTTTATCTTTCGAAGTGCTTAGGCAACCGTTACAATTAAAGTTTAGCGGCGGGGGTTGAATAAAAAAGTCCCCAAATCTGGCAACACTGTGATAATAGTAGCCCTCTGAATCAGTGGCGTATCGTGTATGACGTTTAGGGTACGCTTCATACGCATGGCTAGAAACAACTCGTTATCATGAAAAACTCATTCTTTTGATTGACTGTTGGAATGCTGTGATATCTACGTTGTTTCTCGAAATAAGCGAATTAACCAATAAAATGATTAAATATTCATTTTAATGTATTGTTTCTAAATACTCGAGTGGAGCATACCCAAAGTGTCATTCACGAGACACCACTACTCTGAAGGTAGTGTTGCAATACGTAAGCGAAGTGATGACGTCACTGACCGTCTTTGAGGTCGAACAAAATATTTCCTATGTTAATCGTCCATTGGATTTTTTGTCCAATGTGCATTTGTTTGGTCCCAAAGACGGTCAGTGACGTCACACTTCACTTGCGTATAGAATAGCATTCACACTATGTTTTTTCTGGCCATTAGTGTTAAATAACGATCCTCCCTGTGTCTTGCTGCAGTCTTACGAACTTGTCCTGATCTATTTCCAGTTTCCGAAATCTGATCCCATATCTGGCTAGATATACTTTGAGAAACTCTTAACACTTACGCTACAGAAAACTGCATTTGACCCGCCACTATATGATTGATAGTCTTCCAATCTACCAATTCAGCTAAGTCATGTTGTTCAGCCATCACTTTTAGAAAACATTCAACGGGTGCCAATTGTTTTTAATTTCTTCCGAAAGAATACTGCAGGTCGCTTTTAATTTCTTATCTAAAATGCGTAGTTTTCTATGTCATAGCAAAATTTGCATGTTCCCAACTTTGTAAAGGATGTAATTTTCTTTTTTAATCTTTTTATTTCATTTTTGTTAACGTCATCAATTATGTGATTGTTTTATATTTAAATTCTTAATTTACATGACTGAAAAGTGAATACTGCAGGTTTGTATTAATAGGATGGCTTTGATTTTGCGAAGAAATTCTTTAAAATTTTATTTTATGTAATGATAATTATTAAATGATATTTAAATTAAAAACATGATGAACTGAGTAAAGGCAAATAAATCCTCTCAGATTTTTACACTATAGCTATAAATGACTGCGAAAATAGTGCAGAATTATGCAAAACTATGGAAAAATAGTTCATTTGATGTTAATGGACATATAGAAAGGACAGAGTTGTAGGAAAATAATTACAGGTAAAAAGTGTTGTGTCGCTAGCCGAAAGACTGAATAATTGAAATACTGCTTATGCCTCAGCGAAACGTTTTGGCAATTAGTTGTTAAGTAATGATATTTGCAGTGGCGTTTTGTGAATGACATTTTGGGCCATCTCCATACGGGTGTCTAGAAAAATTCCGTTATCATGAAAAGCTCATTCATCTGATTGACTGTTGAAAATAACTTGGATATGACTGACATTTCAACAGTCAGTCAGATGAATGAGCTTTTCATGATAACGGACTTTTCTAGACACCCGTATGGAGACAGCCTGAAATGTCATTTATGCAGAGCCCGATCAAGCCTTAAATGGGCCCAGGGCCTAATTTACATTTGGGCCTACTACCTATTATTATTTCCGTGATTTTTATCACTCTTCGGGAAAAAAAAAAAAAAAACTTTCAATTTTCCCACAGTTTCACGTAAAAATGCATATTTTAGTAAAATATTACGTTTTAAAAAATTTCATTTTGATTTCAGAAGTAAAATTTTCATGAAGTATTATTTTCAAGAGAAATTTGGTTTATTTTAAATAAAAAAATTTTGAACTGTAAACAAAATTTAGGCCTCCAAGTCAAGGGCCTCTGGGCCACGGCCCAGTAGGCCCATGCATCAATCGGGTCATGCATTCACGAGATGCCACTGGATGCCTCCGGAATGTTCTGTCGAAAAGATTATTTGATTCATAGAATTCCCGTAAGAGGAAAATATTTTCGATTTGGAAACTTATACTCCCAGAAATTAAATTTTTAAACATCCGCAAATATTTATTCTCTACTTATTAAACATTATTTCAAAAATGGCACAGTATTATTCCTTGTTTATCGAAACACTTGGGTTTTTGATTTTGAATTTTGAATTTTATGGAAACTTCGAAATATGGCGCATCATGGTGGCAAGAGAGAAAACTTTTTACAAAGGGTACTTTTTCTATTCCTTTTTAACTTTTTAGCTGCTTGTTAGCAAAGTTAGTTAAGGTATGAAGTTGAGATTGAGTGGGTTTTACGTTGCGCTGTAGCTACGCAATGGGCAATTGGCGATCATCTGAAATTTCCATTTACCCCCTTGGGACACAACTACACTAAGCTTTTCGTTGAGATGAAGTAAATGGTTCGTGTACAGGGACACTCAAAAGTATTCAAATACATTACGTCTATGGGGGAAATTACAGGTAAGTAGAGTTTAACATCTATAGACTGCACTAAACCAAATGAAACGAATATATATTTTGTGTAATAGAGATAGTCAACTGGGAAAAAATTTTTGTGTATGTAGGAGCCTCGCCTCCCCCCTGGGGGGAAGTCCCCCCTTGAGGGGAGTAAATTTTCATGAAAGATACCCATCTCTTTTGAAAGATACCATACCCAGATACCCATCTTTTTTGAAAGATACCTTTAAAACGAATGGTTGAACCATTCGTTAATTCCTGCGATAATTTAAAATAAAATTGTCGAATTTTTTTTTTCATAAAAAAAAAATAAAAAAAATAATGTAATATTGAGAATAAATTCAACTTTTTTTTTTTTTAAATGTATTTAGTGCTATACTACTTCTCTAATATGGAAACCGTGTGCATTATCATGAAAGATAATTTTTTTAAATAATAATTTTAATAAATTATTTTTATTGCGTGAATTTGTATAGGAAAATATAGAAGAAAGTCGTGTGGCGGCCACAACACACTAGTTATTTGTTGATAATGGATGTGCTTTACTAATAATATTTTACCATTACCAGGTGTTGGTGTTAGGGATTAAGGCCGATTGACAACACTGGGGTCCTAGGCCTGAGGGGGAGTGCCTTCCGTGGAGGTCTTTCTAACTTACCATTACCAGGAAAGCTGTTCGGGAATTGAAATAAATTCCTAATAGAGATATGGTAAATAATGTATGTTTTAAGCTAAATAATCATCGCTTGTTTTTTGTACATTAATAAAACGGGGGTAGCCCCCCTCACACGGAACTAATTATCATATAAAACACTTCCGAAGCCTAATTTGAATTGTTTAACATAGGTTTACATGACAGTATTCGTTATCTCACCTCTTAATCTCCAACCTGTAGTTATAGTATTAAATTTCAGGGTAAGAGAGTCAGTGACACATCAGATTATTTATTTACATTATATTTTACAAATGGTTTAGTTGAAAGTTTAGCCATATTTTCATTAAAATAGCTCATTTGAAATTATTATTTAACCAAGTTAAATATGTATAATCTGAAAACTTCTGATAATTTTATTTATTTATTTATTTATATTTTATTTTTATTTATTATTTTAAGGATTACATCTGAGAAGTATCTCAGAAAATTGGTGAAAACACGAAAGCTATGTTTAGCATGAAACAAATTGCTAATTTTAAATCTTGAATGTAATTGAAAATTTTGTAAAAAATATGTAGAATGGCCACAGTACGATTAATTTTCCTCTTTACACCAATAGAGATTGTCATGTTTATGATTAAAAAACAATAATAAAATAATAAAAATAGTGTCGATAAACATATCGATAACTGTTTCAGACTTGATAGTAAATAAAAATGATTGTTATGAAGAACATTGAAAACAATTAAACAGAACAAAATTAGATACATATCGATTAAATTTAAAATGCGTCATACGTATCAAAAAATGAAAACCATTCCTCCATTCTTCAGAACTCAGTTAGCAAAGTCAGCATGTTTCGAGTATTTATGCATAAAAATGACTTCACGAATTCTTCAGAAAAATCAGCGTAGTTGAATGTTCAAATGAAATAAAAATAAGCATGCATATTAAATGCTTAAAAATAGCTTTATTTGCATAGTAGAAAGTTCATTAACCCCATTAGTGTCTTCTAATTACCTAAAAACGCTGAGAATCTCTGTTTTCTTATGAATAAGGAGCAATGTTCATGAGTTTTTTCTCACGCAAAAAGTAAATTTCAAAATTTTATTCGTTTTGCTACAAATCTACCGCAATTTAGTCTTCTACTTACACAAAATGAAAGGAAATTACTGTTTCGTATATTATCACGTGAACACGAAAGAGGGCAAAATACCAAATATCTATATAATATTTCTCTTATGTGGTCCAGTTACAATTATTTTCTGTCGAAAGGATACGACAGTGGTGTAATTAATAAAATACGCGAGGATAAAAATTAATATTTATAAATAGACAATATTTAAGCACGCAGACATAGCTCAATGAACTAATAAGAAAAAATGACGACATTTGTCTGGTGAGATTATTTTATGGTAAAATGTATTTTTAACAGTTGCTTCTTAAGAATCTTCGCAAGCGTCATTTCAAGTCTAGCACTACTTTAAAGATATATACAGAATACAGAATCTGTATAATATTTCTTTAACGTGGCCCAGTTACGATTAAATTTTGTCAGAATGATATGATAGTGATATAGTTAATAAAATACGCTAGGATAAAAAAATAATATTTATAAATGGACAATATTTACGCACGCGGATTCAGCTCAATGAACTAATAAGAAAAAATGACGACATTTGTCTGATAAGAGCATTTTAAGGAAAAATGTATTTTTTAAAATTGAATCTTAAGAATCTTTGCAGGTATCATTTTAAACCTAGCAATACTTTAAAGATATATACAGAATATGAATTATTATCATAAACTAACTAAAAAATAGATTATAAAAAGTATAATCAAAATAGGAATTAGTTGTTTTTTTTTTATTTATTTTATTATGCCAAAATAAATAAATAAAAAGTCATCGCCAACATGGCGATTAAAATTTAAAATTCGTTCATGAAGGCCCTGTACTAAAACAATACTGCCTTGCGGAAGTATAAAAACCAGATTACCAATTATGAATTTTATTTCAAAACCTTTCTTTGTATGATTTTTGTTTCACTATTGCACAATATTAATTTGGTTCTAATAATAATTGGCGACTGGTGAATTAAAATTTTAATTAAGCGGTGAAATTCATATAATATTTATGCGTTTCAAATTTTAAAGGTGAATAAGAAAAGAAATAAAATACGAAAATTTCGCATGGGTTTGCTAGTAAAACAATATTACTCTTTCTCGGAAAATTTGAATTAAGGGGGCTCTCTACTTATCGTCTCCGAAAGCCGAAACAAGTGTTATTCTATGGAAAAGTGCACCCTATTATAACTAATTGACTGATTCATATTTTAAAATTCCGTTTTCACATACAGAAAATTCACAACTGCTAAATAGGTTATCGCTTTTTAAAAATTGATTTTCTTAATTTTTAAGCTCAAAAAATCAAAATTTCACATTGTGAAAATTCGCATATTACAACCTCAAAATAAAAAAAAATTTTAATTTTAAAAATCAATTTTTAAAAAGCGATAACCTGTTTAACAGTTGGGAATTTTCTAAATGTGAAAACGGATGTTAAAAATAGGAATTATGTGTTATAATGGCGCAAAATTCTCCATAGAATAACATTGACTCTGGCTTCTGAGCAGTGTTGCCAGATTGAGGCAATTTTTTATTTAATACCCACAACTAAATTTTAATTGGAACGGTTTCGTAATTGTTTCGAAACATCTTTCGCAGAAATCGTCGAAGTAATTAGTTAATCTTTACGAGTTAAATTTAACGGTGGATATTGAATACAAATTTCCCTCAAATCTGGCAGCACTGCTTCTGAGGACGATAAGTAGAGAGCCCTTGCAATCCATAATAGCTCTGTAATATATAAATTTTTATTTGTATACTAGCAAACCCGTGCGAAATATTCGCCCTTTATTTCTTTTCTTATTTACCTTTAAAATTTGAAACTCATAAATGTTATGCCAATTTCACCACCAAATTAAAATTTTAATTTACCAGAAAGCCAAATTATTATTAAAACCAAATTAATATTGTACAATAGTGAAACCGAAATCATTCAAAGAAAGGTTTCCAAATAAAATTCATGGTTCACGACCCAATTTTCACACTTCCACAGGCAGTACAGTTTTAATATAGAACTTCCACGACGCCTTTTAAATTTTTATCGCCATGTTGGCGATGACTTTTTTTTAAATTAATTTTAGTATATTCTTTTCGTTAATATATATATATATATATATATATAATAAATAAAATAAACAAATTCCTATCTTGATTATATTTTTTATGATTGTGTTTTTTAGCCAATTCATGACACAAAAGTTCATATTCGGCATATATCTTTAAAATATTGCTAGGTTAAAAATGACGCTTGCAAAGATTCTGAAGCAACAACCGTTGAAAATACATTTTTTCGTAAAATAATCTCATCAAACAAATGTTGTCATCTTTTCTTATTAGTCCATTGAGCTACGTCCGCGTGCTTAAATATTGTCCATGTATAACTATTATTTTTTCATCCTCGCTTATCGTATCGTTTCGACAGAAAATAATTGAAACTGGTCCACGTTAGAGAAATATTATATTGATTTTTTCGTACTGATTTAATGTAATGTGTTTTTTGATGATTCATTAGTCTGTTTCATCGAAAATCATTTATAAATTTAAACAGTTCGTTGAAAAAACGTGATTGTGTATCTCTTTTCAAAAATCTAGACCTTAGCTTTAATTCCTTAAACATTAAACTTATACGTTCATATTATATATGGCAAGTTACCAAGGTATGCAAAGCTAGTACAGACCACCACAGGACTTTCTTCTATATTTTTCGAAAGAAATTCACGCAGTACATATTATTTATTAAATCATTATTTATTGAAATTATTTTCCATGATGAATACAGACGATTTTCATTTCAGAGAAGTATAACACTAAATGCTGAAAGAAAGTCAATTTTGTGCCGATATCCGAAAAATGTTTTTCTTTTCTTTTTTTTTTTTTTACCCCTTGTTAAAAATGAAAAAAAATCGATAACTTTGTTTTAAATTATCACAGATCTATGGTTCAACCATTCGCTTTAAAGGTATTGACGAGTTATTTTAAAAGATACTGTATTAAAAATTTACCCCAACTTGGGGGGCAAATATCCCTCAGAAGGGCGATACTCCTGCACGCACACATTTCTTTTTTCTAATTTACTATTACTATTATCAATAATTCATAATAATTTCACAATCATTAAAAATCATAAACACACAATCATTTCACAATTAAAAATAACTTTCATTGTGTACATTTATACGAAATTTCATCCTATAACTACAATATTAAAATGGTATGTTTTTTGCTTATAACAAGTATGAACTTCAACAAAATTACAGACTTTCATAAAAAATTGTCAAAACGTTAGAGAAACATTATTAGGAAACAAAAAATGCACACATTTAATTTTCGCTCGCATTTCCATTCTAATCATGTAATTTATAACTATTATACAAGAAAGAAAATTAAAATAATGTTTAAAATCTGAATAATTCTTATAAATTTTAGACATACAGTTACGATTTTTAAGTTTTCAAACTTTGACGTATAAATATTGAAGTTTGAGTTGAATCAACAAAAATTATATTTAAAATCACTTTTTTGAAAAATAACACAACTGAAAAAGTTAAGCACATATATACTTTATAAAATTTCTTTTTTATCTGTAGTATAATATATTCACATATCCAAATATGTTTTAACATCAAACATATAATGCTGTGAAACAGACTTAATATGTTTACGCATTGCTTTAAAAAAACATGTGAAATACACAGAATTATATTGAGATCATTCAGCTCAAAAGTATTATACGAAGCAAAATCCATTAATTTTTAAATAATAATAATAATTTTTTGACACACATACAGGGTGTCACATAAATCTGTTGATGCATTAAAAATTCATAAAAAATTAAAGGAATTGGTAGAATTGAACGTGGCTTGCATAAAAATTACTCTCGTGAAGGGGGGTTTTTTTTGGTAAAGAAAAAAAAATAAAATAAAATAAAATAAAATAAAATTTTCGCTGATAGACGCAGATAGCAGATAGACGCAAATATCACAGATAGACGCAAATTTTCGCTGATAGACGCATTTCTTATTACTGCACAGACGCAGTAATAGGAAATGTGCGAATCAGAATCCTATAAATTGAAAGGTTTTATGATTAACAGCTCGTTTCAGACATTTCCTCCTACTTAATGGTACGTGAAATTTTAATTTATTATATTTCCTTGGTGTAATTAAAGGATGCCATTTGCCCTGAAGTCTCCTGATTCCACTGGATATGCTAAATGCGGTATTGTAAAGGGGCTATCAGATGAAGTGTGATAGGAGTGTTAGGAGTATAGGAGTGTGATATATTTATTTTTAACACGCTTTTATTAGCTTCACTTGTATGTATGTTTGTATGTATAATGTATGTTTGTAACCGCTCTGGGAGCAAACAAAAAATCTATATTGTAAAAAAAGACTTTCCCTACGTGAACACTGTGGCTCTGAGGTAAAGCTCCGCGCTACGAACCTAAAGGTCTACCGTTCGAGCCCAGTCAGGGAAGATTTTTTAAAAATGGTTTTTGTTTAATTCTAAATTATTTTAATTAAAGATTTCAATGTATGTAAATATTATGGTGTGTCACTCACACGATTTTCTGTTACCCTGCATTTTAATACTAAGATGGATATTTTGTGCTTTTTAGTTCACATTTCTGTAAAAGCGTGTTCTTTAATTTTTTAAAACTATAATATTATTTGATATTACATTATACACTGATGGAAAAAAAAATCCCAACACCAGGAAGGAGCTGTGCTAGATAAACGAAATTTGGTAGGCGTGTTGATACATCTGAAAGATGACGTCGATTCAAATTTCGAGCTACGCGCATAAGTGTGGCGCTAGTAGCGACACTATGAACATGCAAATGAGGTTTGCTTTAAATAAGCGCTGTAAGGTTCGTGATCGTTATTTACAGTTTAGATTTGACGTAGTGGGTTAATGTTAGTCAAGGATGCTTCTAAAAAGACGAAGAAGCCATTATCAACAGCTCACTGAGTTTGAACGAGGTCGTGTAGTAGGGCTACGAGAAGGTGGGTTTTCTTTCCGCGATATTGCAGAAAGAATTGGCATGAATGTATCCACTGTGCATGAGTGTTGGCAGCAGTGGTCAAGGGAAGGTACTGCCTCAAGAAGACCGGATTCCGGGCGGCCACGTGACACTACTGAGAGGGAAGACCGCCGTGTTCGGCGTATGGCTGTGGCTAATCGTACTGCGTCTGCAGCTGAAATTCGAGCTGCAGTTGACACCACAGTGACACAACGAACTGTTACAAATCGGTTACTTCAAGGACAGCTCCGAGCCAGACGCCCTGTAGCGTGCCTTCCACTGACTCCAAACCACTGCCGTTTGCGATGTGAGTGGTGTCAAGCTAGAGCTCATTGGAGGACGGAGTGGAGATCTGTTGTGTTTTCTGATGAAAGCCGGTTCTGCCTTGGTCGCAGTGATAGCCGTTAGAAGGAGGCCAGGTGAACGCCTGCTAGCGACCTGTCTGCGGCCTAGACACACAGGGCCTACTCCTGGAGTTATGGTTTGGGGAGCAATTTCGTATGACAGCAGGAGCACTCTCGTGGTTATCCCACGCACCCTGACTGCAAATTTGTACGTCAGTCTAGTGATTTAACCTGCTGTGCTGCCATTCATGAACAGCATTCAAGGGGGTGTTTTCCAACAGGATAACGCTCGCCATCATACCGCTGTTGTAACCCAACATGCTCTACAGAGTGTCGACATGTTTCCTTGGCCTGATAGATCACCAGATCTTTCTCCAATCGAGCACGTATGGGACATCATTGAACGACAACTCCAGCGTCATCCACAACCAGCATTAACCGTCCCTGCATTGACCGCTCAAGTGCAACAGGCATGGAACTCCATCCCACAAACTGATATCCGACACCTGTACGACACAATGCATGCACGTTTGCATGCTTGCATTTAAAATTCTGGTGGTTACACCGGTTACTAATGTACCAACATTTCACATTTGAAATGGCTCTTCTCGCCAATGGCTCTACCTGTGATCTTGAAACTTTAATCAATTAAATATATTACCTAGACAAATGTATTGCTGAAATTTCATTACTGTACAATAATTTTTTCTTGGTGTTGGGATTTTTTTTTTCCATCAGTGTAAATGAAAGCTTACGCACACACACACATATATATATGTATGTGTATGTATTACCTACATTGAAACCGCTCTAAACCTTGCTTTGGGTCTCTTTTATCGCCCGCACTGGATAGAGTTCAGGTTCCCATTTCCTGCAGAAATATCTTTCCCAGGCACTTCAATTTGGGTATTTGTTAACGACAAGTGGATCTGTTATTATTTAAGAACTACGATTTTAAAGATGACTCTCAGCATATATTAAATATTTTAGTTTTTGAAATGTGTATTTTATAGCCCTCGCTCTTTACACTGTATTACTATATGATTCCGAATTCCGACCAATACAATAAATAAAATAAAAAGTAGATTTTTTTTTAAAAGGAATTAAATAAATAAAAAAGAAACAAGTAATTTTTAAGAAAACTTAAATTTTAATCAGCTTAATCCTTTCTATTATATACTACCCCCCCCCCCCGATAAATACTATTAAAAAAGAAAAAGAAAATCTTTCAAAGGAATTAAAAAAAAAAATAATAATAATAATAAAAAGTCGTTATACTGTAAAAATTATACATAAACATAACTGTTATAAATAAGTTTTTAAATTTTTAATTTAATATACTTAATTTTTTCTACTGCATTACCATTTGATTTTCAATAAATGTAATAAATAAAAAAAAAAAAAAAAAAAAAGAGATTTCGCTTTCCAATAAATGAATTAAATAAATAAAAAATAAGTAGCGTAATAGCCGTTCTAAGATACGCGGACGATTGAAATGAAAAGGAATTTTAGAAAAAGGAAACATAGAAGCCTGTATTTAAAATAATAATGATAATAATGAAAAAAAAAATCAAATTCGAAATTCGAAAAAATATCGTTAAGGTGCACACCTCCAGGATCTCAGGTACCCATCTGCCAAGTTTTGTAGCTGTACGACCAGTAGTGTGAGCACATAGCGCAGACATACACACAAACACACAGATACATCTCTTTATTTATATAGATAAATCCATCAACTGAGTTATTAATGCTATTTTGAAAATATTTTAAAGCAAACAGTTTGAATGATATTAATGTAACTTTAAATGTTATACATATATTTTATAAAATTTCTTTTTATGGCTTTCAGAGCTCTTTTTAGAAATATAGATTCATAAACTGAAGTATATTAATGCCGTTTTGAAAATATTTTGAATCAAACAGTTTGAAGTGATATCAACATAATTGAAAATGTCATACACATATTTTATAAAATTTCTTTTCATGGCTTTTAGAGATTATTTTGTGAAATTTAAATCGACAAACTGAGTTATTTATGCTGTTTTGAAAATATTTTAAAGCATACAGTTTGAAGTGACAGTAACATAACTGAGAATGTTATATACATATTTTACAATATTTCTTTTCATGGTTTTTAGAAATTATTTTTTGAAATATAGATCGATGAACTGAGTTTTTAAATGCTGTTTTAAAAATATTTTAAAGCAAACTGTTTAAAGTGATAAATGCAAGGAGGTTTTCTTTTTCTCTTTCTTTTTTTTTTTTTTTTTTTTTTTTTAATTAATCAGAAAATATGAGCTCATTCAATTTTATAAATTTTACACTAATAATATTAAATAAATGTTTAAAAAGAATTTCAAATAAATCTATTACATATCAGTAAAATCGGGATTCTCTTGTTTAAGTGTATATTGAACTCAAAAAATTTAATATTTAAAAAAATATTGCAGATAAATGGATGATTAGCAAAATTGGGATTGAGAGAATTGTACTTATAAATATTAAATGAAATAAAGAAGTAAAGAAATAAAAATTTTTAAAAAATAAATACCAGTAAAATTTGGACGCACATACAGATGTGTGAAAGTTATTAGAATAATTGTGGATTTTTATTTTATTTTATTTGTTATTATTAATTTTTGCATACAATAATTAAAGAAAATTAATTTCATTTGCTGATATCCTTTTTTTTCTTTCTTCGGAAATAGTTTGGAAAATACATCCCCTCACCCCCCCCCTCCTTCTTAAAAAAAAAAAAAAAGTTTAAAAGTGTTT
Source organism: Salticus scenicus (assembly GCA_963930645.1). Classification (NCBI taxonomy): domain Eukaryota; kingdom Metazoa; phylum Arthropoda; class Arachnida; order Araneae; family Salticidae; genus Salticus; species Salticus scenicus. The sequence goes on along the minus strand of OZ005654.1, from coordinate 106,549,595 downwards.
AGCATTTTAGTTCATCTGCCTGTCTGTTCACGGTTTCATTTCCATGAATAATTTTAGAATTCGTGAATCCCTTTTTAACTGCTTTTATCTATCACACCATCATTAATAATTTTTATTATCATTGGAAAATCTGGAAAACCCCGTAACACAACTGCAAATGTATTTCCAGCAATCTCCCGTATAAAATCCAATATTTTTACTTTATCAATAAAGATTATATATTTAAAAACAATTATTATTGACAAAGTAACACATTTCAAAAAGTTTTAATGTACATATCTTAATTTTTAATTTATGTATTTATTTACGCGGCTTTGGGAATAATTGTTACAAAAGAACGTTGTAGAAAAATACTGGTGTGAAAGTTGCGCCAAATTGTAACCCATGAACAGGGAGCATGATTAGTAGGTATCATTTTTAAGGCATTGAAAAAATATTTATGAAAATAAGATTGTGAACGGACAGACAAACCAAATTCAGAAATACTTTTTAATTCGAGGGAAAGTATTAAAAAAATATATCTATATGCATTGAAATAAAAAGTAAAACTAACGAAATAAAAAGTACTATAGGAAAAGCTTATCTAAATAATTTAGAAGCATCAAACATAAAAAGCATTTAAGAAACATATTGAACGTAGGATTTTTTAAGTTTTTCAAAACTTCTCTTATTTTTCTTAGCTCCTTGATCCAACATTAACCGGACTTCAAATTGACTTTGCTGTGAAAAGAAAAAATATTTAAAAACTGCTCATTGGAAACGAATAATAAAAATCCCTGATGATGCTTTACTATTAAAGCGAAAAGCTTCGGATAAATTTTTTAACATCTTTTAAATAAAATTTAATTTTACGTGTGTTTAAAAGTGTTTTTAATATAATTAACAAATGACACGCGTTCAATTTAACTCTTTTTTTAGAGATTATTTATAAAAAGTATTCATTTTATTTTAAAATTTTTATTTGTACAACCTAACATTAGTTTAAAATCTGATATGCTTTACAAATTTTTAAAAACTCGAAAATATTTTTAAATGCTGTAAAACATTGTCTTTAATCTTTCGTGTAAAAGAAAAGCTCTATTAGCGATTTTTCCTAGAATGTCCTTTAAACGTTTCATACAAACTATAAAAACAACGCTACTTAAGAATTCCTTTATCAAAAGCAGGACGACGAGTTAATAATAGTTTTTAGAAGAAGTTTTTAATTACTTCACTAAGATATAATTATACATGGACTCACGTAGGAAATCGCTTAAGAAGGAAATTATCCAAAAGTGTCATTAACTTACTTGTCTTGGAGACATTCTCCTGAACATTCCACATTACCGAAATTATCCAGAAAGCACATTTTTCAAACACATGACAAACCATCACTGAAAAATTTCTCTTCTAAAAATATCTTTATGTTTAAAAATGTTTCCTAAGAATGATTCTCGAACTTGGCCTTAAAAGTGTCTAAAAACTTCTGATCGTATTGCCCCCTTTAGTAACCCTTAGAAACAAGTGTTTGAAGGCAGAGGACATTGACTCAGTCCTCGCGTATTGATCGTGTAAAAAGAAAAAAGGGAAAAATCCTGAGCCATCCAACCGTTTTCTATGACTATTATCAAACTGTCACGTGTTGCATTAATCGCCCCCCACTCTATGAATTAATTTCTGTAATTATATAAAAGAGGTAGTTTACATGGTTATGGGTACATATATGTATATCTAAAGTTCTACCATTTCGCTGAATGGCTGACATGCCATTTTTTCCGGAATAGTTTTTATTTTATTTATTTTATTGAAAGAGTTATCAGGTTCATTGCCTTTCCGGGAACGTTTAGAATTCGAAGTTATATAGCCGTAGCGAGAAATTGATCTAATAATTTGAAAAATGGCTAGATATGGGCGTGGTTTCAGAATATTCCCGCGAGAGAAATAGAAAAAAAAATTATCTGAGGTTCTATGCATAGCATATTGGGCGCAACAAATTATTAAAGTGCAGATACTAATTTAAAATATCAGGAAGTGTGTTGCTCTTTGCGTTAATCATGTAAATTGCGGTTATTATGACACTATCTTTTAATAAATGTAGGTTGCAAAACAGAAAAGCAAAATAGGTGTTTCGAAATTTACAAATTGTTAATTAGAAGAAGTGGGGACTAATTTAGGAAAAAGCATTTTTACTGTCATGCAGTTACGTTTTTGAAAACTTTATGAAATAGTCACTAATTTTAGTATTAACTTCACGTAGTTGAATATTTGCAGAAATGCTCATTTTCAAACTTTGTTGGGCTAAAATAAAGTGGATCAAATTTTCCTTCACTAATAGCTTTTAATATATGAAACTATTTTGGGCAAATTTCTTTTATTTCTCGCTTTTGAGGATGGAATTTTAATACACCAATTTAAATTAGCATTCTCTGAAACAGAGTTCTTCCCAGTTCTACACTTCTGTCTTTTCCAAATTTTACCTTATTCGTTATTTTATTCCTTTTCTTATTATTGTCATTTCTGACTCGTTTTAATACTTATATAGAATACTATTAAATATAGAGAATAAAAATAAAAGGTAGGCTCGAGTGCAGCATTAAACCAAAGCAGCTGCTTTCTCGCTGCACTCGTACCTATTTATTATTATTTGGTCGAGAGTTGGGCTTAATTACACTGCTCTGGAAAAAAAATCGAGATCTGATACCATTCTTGCTCATTCTTACGTAAAATGACCTACTGAATCCGAATATGACTCCCATTTTGCCCAGCACCCACCGTTTTCTAGATACACCACCCCCTTCCTCAATTTCTTTCCCTGTTCGATAATTTTATGACCATGAATTTGATTTGAAAAATGAAAAACACCCAGAAACAAAAACATATAAAGTTTAAAAAATAACATTAATAACAAATTAAAAAAATATAAGATATGTAATGCATAATTTCAGTGGCAAATCCCCCCCCCCCCCAAATATATATATATATATATATATATTTCCCTTGTCGCAGATGTCCATGTTTTAGAATTTTTCAACTCTGTAGCCCCTCAGAAGGTATTTAACGGTTAAAATAATTCTCCCCCCTCCTAAAAATCAAATTTATAGAAATAAAATCCCCGAAAAATGACATTTTACATAAGAATATGCTGAAATAGTGTCAGAGGCAATTTTCATGCCGAGCAGTGTTACTTAGACCTGAAAGAATTGTTAAGCGTGATTTTGTAATTTGAGGTCTGCGTATACATTTCTTAACGTGCGTGTAACTGTAGTAAAAACGCAGTTTAAAAAAATCTGGCACACACGCACACAAACAGAAAACAAACCACTTTTTTTCCCATATATAATGTATATGAGTAAGAGAAAGCAATATTAGGTGACTGCAACAACGGAGGAGGTTTAATCTTTAGACACGGGCTCTTTTGAATCTCCACAGTGCCATCGGAGCCCCTCTCTAAAGGTTAAAATCGCTCAAAACCGCTGCATAGTGGTGAGCGGCCACCTTCCGTCTTAGAATTATGTGAATGCAAAAGTCCATGCCCGATTTCATAGACGATTGTGATTATCTGTGATTTAGGTCATTACATGGATTACCATTGGAAAGATTATTGAGAGATTAAATACTGATAATGCTATTACGTTTTGCCATTTAAAGAACATGGATTACACTTAGAAATCCGATATATGGATTACGCACGTTTTTGACAGAACAGAACAAATTGATCCGAGTTTTAAATGGTTTTCTCATTGCTGATCAACAAAACGAACCTTTCTCGAATCAAGTCATAACTGGAAAGGAAATATGGGTTTGTCATAACCACAGAAAAATAAATAAATAAATAAAGCTAAAAGATCAGAACTTATAGCAAATGCTCAGCTGCATCCAATGAAATCCTGTCTAGTGGAATTTCAGAGAAATCGGGTATCTAAATGTATCCAAGTTTTATAAACTCTTACAGCACAGTCATATCCCTACAACGTGGAAAATATATCGCAGGAGACATTAGTGATATCGCAAATACGTCTCATCTACTCCATGTAACATCTCAGGGATGTTGTAAACACTCGAAAATGTCTTCCATTGGCGACATGAAATGCGACATCACATAGATATCGCACTGGTACATGCATAAGACATTACACTAGTATCGCTATCTTAGGACGTATACTTTACACAGCAGTATTACAGAAGTTGTAAAAATGTTTTAAAGTGCTATCCTTGGGACGTATTTTTTATAACGTAAAAAGATGGATGGATGGTTGGGTTTTACGTCGCACTAGTGCTGCGCAGATGGGCAATTGGCGACGGTCTGAGACACACCCCTAGAGGTGGTCCGGAGACATGCCATCACAATTTTGATCCTCCACGGAAGGGATATAACGTAAAAAGACGATACGTGAATGGGACGGTACGATGTATCTGCAATGTACTTACAAGGAAACATTCAAAAGGTGTCGTCTTCAAAAAATATTGAAAAAAATATAAGTGATTCTACTCATATTATACTAGACAGTGAAAAAAATATCGGCTGAAATGAATTACAGCGACCGCAAAAAATTATCAAAATTAAGCATATTAGGCGATTTCACTCTGTTAGGCAATGGATTTTGAGTACTTGGCGCAGAGAAGCAAAACACGTACATGGCAATCTCGGTGCTAGTGAACGTATCGCCTAACAGCGCTAAATCGCCAAAAATGCTTAATTTTGATAATTTTTTGTGGTCGCTGTAATTCATTTCAGCCGATAATTTTTTTCACTTTCTGGAGTTTTATGAAGAGTAGAATCACATATATTTTTTTTCAATATTTTTTGAAGACGACACCTTTTGAATGTTTCCTTGTTAGAACCATGTATGCTATATAGGAAACGGTGAAAAACTATCAATATTTAGCATAGATGGCAACCCTTCCAATTTTTTGGATACTGGTATATTTTTACAGAAAGTTTTATAAATTTTGTAGCTGTTTTCTGATATTAAATAAGTTGAAACTTTCTATATTAAAAATTACAGTGTTCAAAAATTGGAACGGTTAGCAGTTATGATATTTAGTTTCTAAATAACCTTTCCAATTGTAACCAATGAAGTATTATTAATTAGATCAAGGATAAAATCATCTATAAAATTGGAACTCAAAATTTTGTAATCTTCCAATCAATAGACATAAAGTTAGCTGACAAAATACTGTATATTTTACCATGTTTTTATTAATTTCGATTCTTGTTTGTTTGTTTGTCCGGTACAAATCTTGTAATCGATTTTTACCACGTTTTTATTACTTCGATTCTTGTTTGTTTGTTTGTTTGTTTGTCCGGTACAAATCTTACAATTGATTTTTAACTAACTTCCCTACAAGCTAGACATTTGAAACCTTCAAAATGGCTCAGAACCCGGTGAAAACACAATATTTCGAAGCCCGATTTTCGAACTTTTGATTAGTTTTCTTTTAATTAATTAAAATATGAAAATAATAACCTCCTAATAGCTATAAAAAATAGCCTTTAAAATATTAGCTATAATTTAATTGTTGCCAAAAAAAATTTACGATTTGATTTTCTTTCGACATAAAAATAAATACATTTAATTAAACGTGAACGTTAAAAAATTTTAAAAAGATAAATTATGCATCTCACAAAAATTGACGTCATTATCACTTTAAAAATTTTATACGCATTGATAAGTGCTACTGTAGTTCTACAGCTATGATTCAACAGAAACTTTAAAAACATGGTTTATAAAAAGTTTTTTATCTTATAATTATTATATTTATAAAAAGAAATTCATCGAAAATAAAAACAATTTTAATATTGTTGTGAGTTGATTCTGCTTTCACAAGTCATTAGTTCTTTCATTTCTTCTTTCAAATAATGCAGCTGTTTTAAAACTGCCAAAATTTCCGAATTTAGCATACAATTATCACTATTTATCTACTTAGGTTACAAGTGGATCTGCAGATCAGGAGCCTCAACGTCTTATATGTATCACGTATTATTCAGCAGATCGTTTTTATTAATTCCTTATTATATTACATTGGTTCGATTGATTTGCTACATAAGCAGAAACGTGTCTGGGGGGGGGGGACTGCCGCCCGCTCATCCCCCCGCTCTATCTCTCTTTTTATAACGATCTGTATATATGTATATATAATGTATTCCTAATAACTGGTTGTCTTGTATTAATTCCTTGTAATTCATAAATACTTATACCAAATTTAATGCAAAATGATTACATAACATACTGGAATTATTTTGTGTAACCCTGTAAATGAATTACCGAATCGATGACCACACTTCTCCACTGGAAAACATTATTTCAAAATTCTAACAAAATTTCATTATATTTAACTAGGTGTAACCATGTTAAAATACACTTTTAAGAAATACCGACTATAAACCGTAATAGTACGAAATTCTTTTATGTATCCCAGAAAAGGAGCCACAGTAATTATATACACTAAAAAAGAATACACCTATTTAATTAATTATAACTCATTATATTATTTCATCCTAATTTGACATCATTCGGATGATTACAATACGTTATCAGAATTCTTTTGTGGGGTCCCGTAAATAAATTATTTAATCTATACGTATCCTTTTTTTTTTTTTTTTTTTTTTTGTAGAGTAAACAGATTTTTAAGCATCTTTATAATGTATGTTAATTCCATTATGTTGAATGCAACAAATTAAAGTGCGCTTAAATAAAAATTTGTTCACAGGCTCTAAAATTATTTTGTGTGTCCGTAAACGAACCATAAACCTTGCATACACATACAAGTAAAATCTGTTCAGTTTATTCTGCGTTTTTCATGAATAATTGTTCGAAATTTGACATAATTTGGCTGATTACGTTGCATTGCCAGAAAACTTTTGTGTGGTCCTGTATATTAATTAGGAAACCTTAGAGCACATATTTTCTGCACGAAACATAAGTTTACGCATCTCACAAGGAGAGGTCACGACATGGAAAATTCAGATCGGGACGAAATTGCGCAGGATTGTAGTATACTATGAGGGTAACAGCATATTAAAGCAGTAGGACCCACTATCCACAAAATTTCGAGAAAAAAGCATTTAACATTTCAGTAATCTTTAAATACAAGTTTTTTCGCAAGCGAACAAGCGCCCCGGTGGTGTGATCCTAATGCGCGAATCTGCCACCCAGATGATTTGGGTTCGAGACTACTTGCGGGACTGCTTTTTTTTTCTTCTTCTTCTTTAACTTTTTATGTAATCTTAACTTTTTATTTATTTTACTTTATTTTACAATTCAATTCAAAATTTGAAAATTTGAATAAAAAATTATTTAATTTTCTTGAGTATAAAATAACTTTTTCTATTTTTAATTTTTATAACTTAAAAATACAATAAATTTCTATAACTTAAAAAATAAAGATTAGATTTACAAATCCCTAAATAAGAAGCATAAAGAAAAACAGACAAATATTTAAATAATTAAAAAATAAGCAAGCTGTAAACAAAGTGTAAAATAGTTAGCAGGTGTACTTAAATCTTGGTTTGAGCTTCCTGATTTGGTTTGAATGTGTATAAATTACGTAAACACTTCTAGATTGTTAATAATAAAGGGCGGGTGGAATTTTATTTTGTGCACAGAAGGATAAAAAAAAAAAAAAAAAAAAAAAAAAAAAAGGAAGTCGTTATCGAAAAAGAAACGATGTTCATTAACATTTAAAATCTACATTTAAAGATAACATTTCTTTACCTGTAATAATTTAATAGCATATCAATCCTATACTATAATTTTTATGAAACTATTGATTGGAGAAGTAATTATTTAATTTGGACAGTAATTATATATGTGATTAAAATCATCATTTCTCTGTAATTTTTTTTTTTTTTTTTTAGTTTAAAAAATAAAATTAAATATACCTAAAATGAAATAAAATACTTAGATAAATAATTACAAACAGTTTCTTTAGTTTTACCTTATTTTAAAGTTAAAATAAAACTGAAATTTATTTTTTAAGTTATAGAAATTTATTGTATTTTTAAGTTATAAATATTAAAAATAGAAAAAGTTATTTTATACTCAAGAAAATTAAATATTTTATTAAAATTTTCGAATTTTGAATTGATTTGTAAAATAAAGTAAAATAAATAAAAAGTTAAGATTACATAAAAAGTTAAAAAAGAAAAAAAAAAAGTTGTCCCGCAGGTAGTCTCGAACCCAAGTCATCTGTGTGGGAGACTCGCGCTTTTAGATCACGTCACTGAGGCGCTTACTCGCTTGTGAAATAACTTATATTTGAAGATTACTGAAACTTTAAATGCTTTTTTCTCGAAATTTTGTGGGTAGTGGGTCCAACTGCTTTAATATGTTGTTACCCTCATAGTATACTACAATCCAGCGCAATTTCGTCCCGATCTGAATTTTCCATGTCGTGACCTCTCCTTGTCAGTAATGTACGCTAATTTCATTTTGTTGATTGCAAATTAATGATGTCAAAATACGTTTAAACGAAATTCGCCCCACATGCCGTAATGATAAGAATTTTGACGTGTCCCTGTATACAATCCATACAAAATATAGACATAAAAAGTTACAGCTATTTCTATATAGAGCCTGAACGTGTGGGCCAATTTGTAAGTCAATCGGAGAATTTTTGCTGTCGTTATTGCGGTTTATACAAATTCTGATCGTAGGCCGTAATGATAAGAAAAATTTTGGTGTGTCCTTGTACACGAAATACAAATGAAATGCAAACCCGAAACTGTACACCCAAAATTCCGTGTGGCTCGTAAATATGTGTACCAAATTGCAAGTCAGTAGCTTGATTTTTGCGGTCGCTATCGTGGTACATAGAAATTCTTCTCATAGGCCGTAATGATAAGAAAAACTTTGGCGTGTCCCTGTACATGAACTACAAATGGAATACCCACCTAAAGCCTAGCAGGTAATTCTGTTGGGCTCATAAATATGTGTATCAAATTGCAAGTCAATAGCGTGATTTTTGCGGCCTCTGTAGCCGTACATACAAATTCTTCCCATAGGCCGTAATGATACGAAAAATTTTGGCGTGTCCCTGTACACGAACTACAAAAGGAATACACACCCAGAACTATACAGCTGATTCCGTGGGTCTCATGAACATGTGTAGGAGATTTCAAGTCAATACCGTGTATTTTGCGGCCGTTATCGCGCGACAGACAGACACACAGACGGAACCCAAAATCTTTTTGAGTCTCAACTGAAGTTCTCCACTGACATTTCGGCACAAATTGCAAGTCAATAGCTTGATTTTTGCGGTGGCTATCCCGGTATATACAAATTCTTTCCATAGACCGTAATGATAAGAAAAACATTGGTGTGCCCCTGTACACGAACTGCAAATGGAATCACACAAAAACTATACATCTGATTCCGTGGGGCTCATGAACATGTGTACCAGATTTCAAGTCAATAACGTTATTTTTGCAGCCGCTATCGCGCGACAGACAGACAAACAAACGAGCAGACAGAACCCCAAACCATTTAGAGTCTCAACAGAGGGCCTCCACTGACGTTTCGGCAATAAAATTTGCTTTTGAAGTTGTTTTTCGAAATATTCTCATAGTATCAATCGGCAATACGTAGTAGGATTTTAATATCACGTTTTGAAATTTTTTGTTTAATCTTATTATTTTCTTCTACATTGATTATTAGCAATACACTAAACTTGACTTTCAGAACTTTAGTTTTCTCTTACATAAAATATTTTCTGAGAAAATGATCTGTTAGCTCACGATTTCGCTTAAAATGGCGCACGATTCAGCGCTTACACACGATCCTATTTGCTGAAGAAATCAAAAACAAACGCTGCGCATTATTGTATTCTCCTTTACAAATCCAGAGCTACAACTACATGCAAATCCTAAATTTGTGAAAACGTGATAAGAATATATTTTAACGTTCTATGTGCTGGCTTCAAAAAAAAGAATAATTCGTTATTTAGATTTATCAGTCTTAATATGTACGTACACGAGGAGAAGAAATAACTTCCTTTTTTAATTGAATAGAAGTTGTCAAAAGTATTAAAATGTGTTTTATAGCTTTCTGAAATTAAATTAAGATTATATCCATATTAAGGAGTAATTCTTATATATTATTTTAATTACTGTTTCAGAGTTATAAAAATTTGCATACATACGCATTACAATAAAACAAGATTAAGCATATTAAAATTGCTGGGAAATTATTTAAATTTAATAAAATAAAATTCAAAATTTAAATTTTTTTGAAAATTTTTAAAATGATCCATGCTAATTACTTTTTTTTAATTTTCTCCTTCAATTTTGCATTCTTATAGATCAACAATGTATTTAAAAGATATTCAGGTATTACCTCATGGATTCGCTGATAAGTTAATTTATTTTACTTTCTCTTACCCATATAAATGGCAGCGAAAGTATTGTTTTTGAGTCAAATTTTCGAAATCGAGTTTTTGTTATATTTACATGTTTTGAGGTCCTGTAATGCAGAAAACATGTTTTTAGCGGTTGGTCTGTGTGTGTGTGTGTGTGTTATCAGTATCTCTCAAGAACAAATAATAGCAGAAAAACCGAACTTGGTATTCCAAATGCGTATCATATAGAGATGCTACACTAAACTTTTCGTTGTAATCAAGCAAATGGTTCGTGTACAGGGACATCCAAGATAATTCAAATACGTCTATGAAGAAAATTGCAGGTAAGTAGAGTTTAACGTCTATAGACTGCACTAAACCAAATGAAACGGATATATGTTTTTTATATGCATAAAAATAAATTTCATGTATAATATGGTATGGAAATCATTGACTGTTCGTTTACATGTCTACACAAAAGAACTAGATTATTGTGCGACAACACTTGAAAATTGATGGAAGTGCATTTTAGGTTGTACCATGTGTTATTAATTAAGGGTTGTATTTATGTGCACCATGTGTTGTGTACATAATCTTCAGAAGACATACAGGGATGCCAATATTTAAGCAATAACATTTTTTTTTATTGTCAGTGGAAGTGCTTTAATATAGTATTTTATCATGTTCAGAAAAGCTGCTCAGGGATTTAAATTAATCCCTCATGGTCATATGGTTAATAATGTATTTTTTTAAGCTAAATATTCGTTGCTTGGTTTTTTGTATATTTACACGTTTTGAAGCTTCTTAAATACCGAAGTCAAGTTTTTAACGCTTGATCTTTGTTTGTGTCACTTAGAGTAAATTAAAAACAAATAATTTTTGAGCGATCTAAATGTTGTATTTTGAAGTTATAATAAGTTTGTTACTAGAAAATTAAAGATCAATATTGATAAGTTTCAAGGAATGTTCCATGTGAAAGCTGTCTGAATAGTAATTTTAAATGAACTTTTGAATTTAATAACAGATTTGAATTCTATATAAATGTAGGTACAATAATGAAACGGGGGGATGAGGGGGGCGGTAGCACCTTCACACAGAATTATTTGTCAAATAAAGCTGTTCCTAAGCTTAATTTGAATTGCTTTATCATAGGTTTACAAAACAGTACTCGTTATCTTACCCCTTAATCTCCAATCTATATTTATAGTACTAAATGTCAGGGTAAGAGAAAGTCGTGTGAGTGACACACTGGATTATTTTGAAATATTTTTATGTATGAATATTAAAAATTTGCAGTCAATTTTAGCATTGAAACATAAATTATTTTAAAAAAGTCACTTATCGAACAATTAACTTATCAATCAATCCACAAAGCAATATTCAAATATCGTTAGAACATATCGCCAAACTATAATAATGTAAAATCGAAGGAAAAAAATTAAAAATATAGTTAGCACATAACAATTAAAAATATTTTGATGTGTCGCTCACACAACTTTCTCATATCCTGCATTTCAATACTATAGTGGTAGATTGCATATTAAGTCTTAAGATCAATAGCGTAAGATAATAAAATCTAAAATTGGTTTAGAAACAATTTTGTTTGGCTTTTAATTCTGTGTGAGGGGGGCTACAGCCTCCCTCAACCTTCCGTTCATTTGCAGTGAATGCAATTATTATAAAAAAAAAAAAAAAGTCCAGGATGTTATTAATTTACCTTTAAATAAGGGATTTCAACGTAAGGAAATTTGCCTGTAAATGTAGTTACGCGGCAAGGGGATTGTGTGTGAACGGAAACTAAGAACGTGATCTTCACTATCCTTATTGACGAGGATAGGGTGCCTATATTGCTTCTTTATCTAGGCACCCTAGGTGAGGATAGTGAAGGTCTTGGTCTAAGTTATATTCTGCAGAATAAAAATAACAGTTACAAATTGAGAATAATATTTCACTCTTAGTGCAATTCAGCTTTGGTGGAGTTCGTTATGCAGGCAGAATTTTAAATCTATGTTTTTCCCCTTTTTACTTCCTTATACAAAGTATAAGGAAGTATAGTAATCCCAATTTGCGAAATGGATTTTGTATTTCACATTGCTCGAAAACGAATGATCGCTGAATGTTGCTAATTTATACGTGTGACTTTCATGATGTCTAGTTGCACACCTGCAAGTGCCATCTTAACACGAGCTCTCGTTTTAGAGATATAAGGGATTTTACACGATTTTTCGTGACGTCTGTATGTGTGTGTGTGTGTGTCTGTGTGTGTGTATGTCGCATAACTCAAAAACGGTTGGACGTAGAAAGTTGCGAATTGGTACATAGGTTTGTTATAACATCTAGTTGTGCACCTCCCTTTTTGGACTTTCTATGATTTTCCGTTTTGGAGATATTTAAGAAAATTAGATTCATAATGACAAAAATACATAGGTTTTGGCCATAATGTACCAAAAAACGGTAATAACTCAAAAGCGGTTTAGACAAATCTTGCAATTTAACTGAGTTTCCGATTAGCTAGACATTTGAAACTCTCAGAAAAGCCCAGAACACGTTGACAATGCATTTTTTAAATATTTTTAGCCAACTGTTTCCGATACCTGCTGCCTTCAGCAGCGTTTATGCGATTCAACAGAAAATTTATTTAACTAACTTCCCGACTAGCTAGACATTTGAAACTTTCAGATTAGATCAGAACACGGTGAAAATGCATTTTTTAAATACTTTTAGCCAACTGTATAGGGTCCCTGCTGCCTTCGGCAGCGTTACCAGTTCAAATCTTGGAATCGATTTGTAACTAACTTCCCGACTAGCTAGACATTTAAAACTTCAGGAAAAGCTCAAAATACGGTGACAATGCATTTTTTAAATATTTTTGGCCAATTGTTTCTGGTCACTGCTGCCTTCGGCAGCGTTTACATGGTTCAACAGAAAATTTATTTAACTAACTTCCCGACTAGCTAGACATTTGAAACATTCAGAATAGTTCGTAACACGGTGAATATGCATCTTTTTAATACTTTTAGCCAACTGTTTCAGGTCCCTGCTGCCTTCGGCAGCGTTTATATGGTCCAACAAAAAATTTATTTAACTAACTTACCGACTAGGTACACATTTGAAACTTTCAGAATAGTTCAGAACATGGTGAAATTCCTTTTTTTAATACTTTTAGCCAATTTTTTCGGGTCTCTGCTGCCTTCGTCAGCGTTACCAGTACAAATCTTGCAATCGGTTTTTAGCTAACTTTCAGAAAAGCTCAGAACACGGTGATAATTCATTTTTTAAAAATATTTTTAGCCAACTGTTTCGGGTCCAATGTCAATGTTTTTTAACATTATGTATATTTCTAAAAGTGTATAAGGAAGTCATGTGGTGCCCACATCAGATTTTTTATTTTATTTTTTGAAAAATTATCTTTATGGTTCTCAGTTCTCACGAATTTAGACGGACGTAAGCACTGGTTTTGAAGAATTATATTATATTTAGTAATTGCTTTTTGTCTGAACAGAAAGAGTTTTTGCATTAACATCAAAATTACTATCATTTTTTTAAATCGATTTTAAATTTTAAGTTTATTAAGATTTTTTTTTTTTTTTTAAGTTTTCTGTTAAAAAAAAAAAAAAAAAAAAAAAAAAAAAAAAAAATTGTTTTTTAATTAGGAAAAAAAAGTGTCAAACTAAAAATTAATTAAATCCACCATCTTTTTTTTTTTTTTTTTTTTTGTACTTACCGGGAAAAAAAGGTAATATAGTAGAAAGGATTAATCTTATTAAAATTTCAGTTTAATTTAAATTTATTTATTTATTATTTATTTAATTCCTTTAAAAGAAAAAATCTTCTTTTTTTAATTCATTGTATTCACCAGAATAAAATGGTAATATTGTAGGAAACGCGAAAGTGGAACAACTATAGTATTTCCCCTCAGCTAGATTTGGCGATTATGGATAAATCATAAATCTAAAAATCATAAATCATACAGCATAAATGATAAAATCGTAAGCAAAATTTTAAATCATAAAATCATAAATCCAAAATAAATAGCATGCAGGCTGCCATATTATATCGCAAACAATCCAGAACAACATCGTTATCGTTCAAATCAGCGCCAAAGAAAAATCGCCAAATTCAGCTGAGGGGAAATACTATAGTTGTACCGCGAAAGTTATAAAATATATGCTGCCTAAAAGGAATTATTTATTAGATGCTTAGATATAGCCATCCTTCACCTATTGCCCGACAAATACCCAGACTGAAATATCCGGGGGAAATGTTACTTCAGGCAGTGGGATCTCGGATCCGATGTAGCACGGGCAAGAAAGGCTGTTGCAGACAACGGATACCCGAAGCGAGGTTCAGAGCTATTGCAATGAATTTTTTTTTTTCAGTTTGTACTTATAAAGTGATATATATATATTAAAAAAAAAAAAAAATCATTTAAATTAGCCATCGCCGAAGGGTGCGAAGCCTGCTAGTTTCATGATATACTATAGAAATTATCCATTACTGCACCTGAAAAATATATGTTGATTTATCACAGTACAAAAATGTTGAAATGTGCTTATAAGAAATGCGTCTCTTGGACGTAATGCATTCGAATTATGTTGTTAGTCCTATACTAACTAACCAGAAAACGAATTAATGCTAAAACGGGTTATTATAATTTTTAATGTCTAGATTATAATTTTTAATGGCCCATTTTGTCATTTATTTATTTATTATTATTTTAATTATACTTTAAAACCTTCTTTTCTAGCAATCACTCTATATAATTTTTAATACCGAGTTAATAAATCAAATATAGGCAATCATTTCAAATAAAGCCAAAAACATAAAAAAAATTTGTAAAAAGGATCATTTATATACAAGAAATTTTGAGAAAAAGCCACTTTTATGAATTTGAATTTTGTCAAGAGATTACTTTATAAATGCGAATTTTGTAAAAAACTCATTTTATAGATTTAAATTTTGTAAAGGGGTCAATTTATGAAGTAGAATTTTTTTGTAAAGGGGAAGCTAAAGGGACCAATTTTTAATTAAGACCGATCCTTGAGCTTCCGGAGGAAGCAATCTAACGGTATATCTGAACAATTTCGACTTACAGATATTTATTTACATAAATATCTCTATTTTAAATAAATAATACTTTTGATAAATTATATTTTTCTTCTTAATGAATTATATATATATGTATACATAAATAATCTTTTAAAAATTTTCGAAAAATTCCTTATTAAGATTTAAAACTTCTCTATTTTTATTAAGGTTGAAATTTCTTCACACATTGCATGCTTTCTTTTCTTTCTTTCTTTTTCTTTTCTTTCTTTTTTTTCTTCACTTTCGTTTGGTTATAAAATAATCTTAAATAGTTTTTTCTTCAAAAATAAACAAAAAATAATTAAAAATAAAATTATCTTAAATAGTTTTTTCGTTTTCTTGAAATATCATTAAAGAAATCATTATAATTATCTTTTAATCTAATAATAATTTTATCAAGCATTAATAACCATTTGTTCAAATTACTATTTATATTTAAAGGAATAATAGTGGATATTACATATATATATATATTCTTTAAATTACTGTCTTCGATTTACGAAAAATTGCATACATGTAGATTGTAATATAACAATATTAAACATATTAAATTTTTTGGAAACTATTTAAATTTAATAAAATAAAACTCAGAATTTAAATTTTTTTTTTAAATTTTGAAAATGCACTCTGAGAACTAATTTATAATTTTTCCGCTCGATTTTACATTATTATGGTTCAACAATATATTCTAAACATATTTGGACATTACTTTGTGGATTCATGATAATCTATATCTATCGATATATAAATTGTAAATAAATTTTAAAACGTAGTAATAGCCGAGTAACAGGAGATTTAAAGCCACTGAATACCACTAGACCAACAAGAATTAAATTTCACCAAATTAAATTTTCATGTGATGACTTTTAGTTCAATTATTTAAACAATAAACTTCACTAACTTTTTTTTTTTTTTTTTTAGTTGTATTTCAAAAGTTGATGCCTTTACGATAAATCGATATTAAACCAATATAAAAAAAGCAAACAAGCAATGAGAGAATAAATTCATAATGACTAATTATTATTATTATTATTTATTTATTTATTTATTTTATTTTATTTTATTTATTTATTTATTTATTTTTTTTTTTGCGTCATATTATTTACGAAATAGGAAAAGCTCATAACGATAAAATTTTTTTTCAAGGGAAACCTTTTATACCGTTGAGCACCAATGCAAGATGTCGCTATATATATAAGCAATCTGGGGATAAAATGAAAATTAATCCCAAAACACATGAGGGCCTTCTTCAGGGGAGCCCCCTCATGTGGAGAATGAAATATGAAGAAGTTTCTGACGAAACGTGGCCTATTTACCCAAAAAACACGTATCTAGCCCCCGAGTTCTCAAAGGTCAAAGCAAGACCGTATAGCAAACGAACTGAATTAATACAAAGCATGAAAAAGCAAATAAATTCATAAATAAAGTACAAAAATAAATACATCAATATAAAAATACAAAAATATAAGTAAATGCAAGGACAAACTTAAAAAGCAAGTAGATTTATTGACCTCCCCCCCCCCCAATCAAAAAGAGAGAACCCGTTTCGTCTGGTTCTTACCAGTTCTTAAATGTCACCCGAGATGGATAGAAACCTTAAGTTATATTATAATCAAGAAGATTGAAACGTTTATCGAGTAGGAGAGCATGGGATTATAAATACTCCGTTCCAGTTTTGTATAAAAAAATTCAAGTTTTATTTCTTCGAATTTTTAAGATTTATCATATATATATGTGTGTTTGTGTATGTTAAATTTGAACACCAATTATTTGCTTTAAATTTCAGCATTCAAACATAAAATATTTTAAAAAATTTAACTTGCCAATAAATCCAAAAAATAATACAATCAAACCTCGTTAAGTGAATCTCAAGGGAGATAAAAAAATTTCTTCATGTTATTAGTAGTTCATGCTACCAGTAATTAACCTTTATATAACTAAACTTATCTTCATTTTGATAGAAATTGGGGAAACAGTTCATGTTAAAAGTGATTCACGTTAATTGTGTTTAAAATATTACGTATGTTTAAAATACTATTAAATTATAAAATACTGTTAAACTATAATAACGTAAAATCGAGGGGAAGAAATCGAAAATTAGCCAACAGAAAACATTTTAAAAAATTTAAAAAATTTTAATTTTAAATCAATAATTTGCACACAAAAATTTGCAAAATCCATCATTCCTATTAAAAAAATAATAATAATAAATGTTAAGTAAGTGGTTATATATATATATATTTTTTTCCATTATGGCCTAATTTTAGTCACTAAATTTTTAGAGGTTATTTTTATTTTAAGGATTTTTGTTACATGAAATAATGTTTAAATAAAGATCACTCATAAAGATTTTCATAATTCTCCAGTTTAAAGCGAATAGATTACTATTGATTTATCAATATATTTACCATAAACACTTCGCTAAAATCGATCGAAGAAATGATTATATAACGTATCGATCAATATTCATATGGAAAAATTCAACGACAAACCTATTAGCAACACATCAGTGCCATCTTATGAAAATAACAGAAACTATTTTCATGAAAATAACACAATAATAACGATTTCAAAACTGCAATTTGCTTTTTCCAGGAATGGATAAATGTAATTTAAAACAGAAGAAAGTTTCTTTCACATTAAAACGCTAAAAACAATATCTGTAAAAGTATAGCATATTCTGATTAAAAAACATTTATAGTTTTATTGTAATTGAATAAAAATGCGTATAATTTTGAGATTTCGAAATCGAAGCAAAATCGTCAGTGTTGTTGAAATAGTAATTTTTGGTGTTTACTACTAAATGCTTAGTAGGTTGTAGCCACTAGAAAACGTTCTTCTATATTTTCCTATACAAATTCACGGAATGCATATTATTTATTAAAATTATTTTCCATAATGAATGCAGAGGATTTTCATCTATATATTTATAATATTAAATGCCGAAAGAAAGTCAATTTTTGCAGACATTAAAGAAATTATATTTATTTTTTTCTTTGTTGTTGTTAAAAATGAAAAAAAAAAAAAAAAAAAAATCTATAAATTTGTTTTGAATTATCACAAATCTATGGTTCAACCATTTGTTTTAATGGCATAAATGAATCCTTTTGTAAGATACCCACATTAAAAATTTACACACCCGGGGGCGGGTGGGGACAGCGATGCGCCTACATGTACTAAAATTTTTTTTCTGGCTGATTATTAATATTATAGATATCTATATTAATAAAATCAGAGTTTTGTCGGTAAATTTGTCGGAATCAAAAAATTTTGCGATATCTTCACGTTTTACACCCCATGAATGCCGAAAATGACTTCAGAAAATTTTGCCTGTGTGTGTATGTGTGTGTCTGTGTGTGTCATCGTGTCCGAATGTCGTTTTTTTTTGTCCGGGCATCACTTGAGAACGCCTGGACGGAATTCAACGGCGCTTGGCAGGAAATTAGGTCTTCACTCAACTTAAAATTATATCTATCAACTTTTCAGAAATTCCCCCCCGCCCCCCCCCCCTAGGGGGTAAAAGACTAAAACACGTTTGTCCGGGCATCACTCAAGAACGGCTGGACGGAATTCAACGGCGCTTGGCAGAAACTTAGGTCTTCACCCAACTTGAAATTGTATCTATAGAAATTTTCAAAATTATGATTAGTGTTTAAATTGTGGGTAAAAAACGCCTGCGCATGCGCCATAAATATTTTTTCACTAAAATGCTTTGAATGGAAAAATAAAATATAAAAATTAATTTTTAAGTTAAAGACTTTTGTATTCGCGTGATTCGCACTACAAATTATAAAAAGATTGAAATGAAGTGTTGCCATCTAAGTTTCATACTTTAGTTAATTTTAAAAAATCTAATTGTCATATCGAAAAACTGTTTACATCTCACGATTTAGAAAAATCACCTCTTTCATTTGGTACTGAATTTGTAATGATAGGTCTGAAATTTCTAATTTATTTTTCCCATTATCCGTTTTTCCGTTGTCACTTAAATTTCATACTTTAGTCATTTTTTAAAAATCTAATTGTCGCATCAAAAAACTGTTTGTACCCCTGGATTCAGCAAAATCACCCCTTTCATTCGGTATCAAATTTATAAATATAGGTCTGATATTTCTAATTTATTTTACCCTTTATCCGTTTTCAACCCAGATTCGATATGGAACAGCTTTAGTATTGGATCCCTTTGGCAAAATTTGAAATTCGGAACCGACGTAGCTCGGACGTTTCTCGCCAAGATCTTTTATTGCACAATTGAGATAGCCAATTCAGTTCATCGCAAAAATGGCTTAAAATATTTAAAGTCACCAAAGGGTTCCCATACTAAAGCTGTGCGTTTCGTATTTATTGATTTATAATATTTTCTATTAAAGACTTCTGTGGTCACGAAATTTGGTGCGTAAATTGTTTGTTTGCATCCGGCACTTATTGTAACTGGATTTCACGAAATTCGAAATCCCCCCCCCCCCTTCTCGGAGTTGGAGGGCAATAAACGGTATAACTTCAGTATAACCCAACAGCTGAATTTGGCGATTTTTCTTTGGCGTCGTTTTGAAGTATAACGATGTCGTTCTGGACTGTTTGAGATATAATATGGCAGCCTAATATGTTGTTTATTTTGGATTTGTGATTTTATGTTTTATGATTTATGATTTGGATTATGATTTTATCATTTATCGTATATGATTTATGATTTAGCCATAATCGCCAACAAAAAAAATCGCCAAATATCGTTGTGGGGTTCCTAATAAAAATGTGTAAAAACATGTTTTTCCGTTTGAATTCGCTTTGAATTATCTTAGAATGGCGAATTTTGGTGTGCGGATATTGATTAAGTGACATGTACATTAGTGCGATTTTGCAAAACTCGTTGGGGAAGGGGAAGTAAGAAGTGGGTAAGTTGTGCCGAAAGCAGTGGGGACCCAGACTGGATATTGATTAAGTGTACGCATTATGTACATTAGTGGGATTTTTGGAAAACTTCGAACTCACCCGCTGAGGAAGGGGAAGTAAGATGTGGGTAAGTTTACCGAAGGCAGTGAGGACCCAGACTGGATATTGATTAAGTGTACGCATTATATACATTAATGTGATTTTGAAAAATTTCGAACTCACCCTCTGAGGAAGGGGAAGTAAGAAGTGGGTAAGATGTGCCGAAGACAGTGGAGACCTAGACTCCTCACTTTGCGAGCGAGAAAACCTCTACCAATCACAGCGAGAACTTAGGTTATTAATAAAGATATGGGATTTTGACAACTCATTTAAGTTTAATGTCCAGCGAAGCGGGCAAAGCCTGCTAGTACATATATAATTTCTTTAATAATGGTTAAAATATATTTGTACAAAATAGGCACAAAAGGCAGCACTAAAAATTACACAAAAAAAGAAAAAAAAAAAAAAAATATATATATATATAGTATATAAAAAATATAAAATAACTATTGTTTTAAAAATGCTTTTTTCTACACTAATTCGTTCTTTTTTTTTTATTTATTAACTTTTTAAAATTCCTTTTGTTAATCACGCCTACTCATTTCAAACTATCACGCCTATTTATTGCCATCTATTCAAAATTATGCATGTATATATATATATATATATACATATTTCACATTGAAAAGTTAAAAATAATTCTCATTGTGTTATACATTTATACGAAATTTTGCCCGATACTGCCATATTAAAAATTACGTAAAAATGCGATGACAACGCCATCTGTTGAGATATTGATTCCCAAATGTAATCAGCACCTATTTAAATCAGTTTCCAACTAAATATCAAGTATGGTTTAATTTCATCCATTGGTTTGCATGATACAGCGACCACAAATTTTTTCATACACACACAGACAGACACAGACATTTTCTAAAAACGGTTAAATCGTGTTCGAAACATCTCAAACAGTGTAAATTCTTAAAAAACTGGAGGTGGGAAATTTTCACGAATTCAATGTTTTTTTTCTTATGCAGTAATCGCTGCTTAATAAATTCACTGGTTAATAAAATCAGCTGCTTAATATGATGAAGTTGCCAGGACCGGAATCAATGCAAACTATTTTAAAACCACCGCTTAATAAAATCAGCATCGTCGGTTAATAAACTCAAAAATATCTCTTCTGCAGCAAAAATGTCATTTATGCACGCTGAACAATTTTTTTTTAATTATACTGTTAAAAAAAAAAAAAAAAAAAAAAGAAAAGAAAAGAAAACGCAGCAATTCCCATTATCTCTGTTACTCGAAAATTTTACACTTGCAGCATAATTACAAATTAAACACGCATCATCACTTGTCTCAGCAACAATTTCAAAGAACGTTCTCTTCAAAGCGCGGTAATAAGTTACAAATTTTTATTTGATTGGCAAGTGATATATATATTTTTTATTATTAAAAGACAATTTCTAATAATTTGAAATAACTAAGAAGTAAGACGTTAAAACGTAAGGGTTTTAAATTTAAAGTATAGCGCGAACTTTCAGTAAAATAATGATTTTCTTCATTAAAAAGTTCATCGAAGTTTGGGATCTGTTTAATTTATTATACTGAAGGAACAACTAATCAATTATCTTTCAAAAATTATTTAATATTGGTAATTAATTCCATTATTCGTTATCTTTCGAAATTTCTTTCCAAATTCTGGAAAGTAACACCTTTTTTCTATGTGTGCAGAAATGTTGGCCGGATATAAAAATCAGCCGCTTAATAAAATCACTTTGGCTTAGGACGAATGTGATTTTAATAAGCGGCGGGTACTGTATATATATAAAGTAATAATTATCGAATTTTTATTTGTTAAACATTTTTTTAATATAAAATGTCTGACGAACAAAATAGAAAATTTTCTCAGAATAATAATAATAATTTAGGCCGAGAGGACCTCCCCCTAAAAAAAGTACCTTGTATCCTGCTTTATTCGAGATGGTGTACGACAAAAATGTTATGTTACTTTGCTTTTTCTGTCTGAAAGAAATAGTTCTTTCTCCTAATAAAATATCTCCGTTAAACAATTGTGGCAACAACACCTGATTCCATAACATTAACAATTCTCGGGAGAAATGATAAATTTATATCGTTTAAATTGCAAATCAATTGCCTTCAACCAATTTTAAAAAGCAGAATTGGTTCTATTTTATTTTGCATGATGAAGGATAGTGTTAATTTATTTCAATGCGAAACGATTGTTGCGTGTCTTAGTGATTTATCGTATTTGCTTAGAATTTTGTTATTTATAATTGTTTTACATCAGTATTTCGGTACAATTTCAATATATTGTTAGTAGTATTTGTTATACACATTTTAAGTATGGGATTCACTCTTTTTAATTATATTTATGCATGATATTTCAAAGGATTTATCGAAAAGCAACAGTAAGAAGTGTTCTTCAGGTTATTCCATAAGCAGTGTATTTAAAAAATATCAGTTTTAATTCCTTAAATACTGATTTTAAATATATACTATTGTATATATTATGCATCGCATATGTTAAACATATACTATGAATTGAAAAATTGCTTTAAAAAAATGGTAAAGAATTTTATAAAATCTTTTACAAAATTCAGGACATTAATATTCAGGAATTATAAAATTTAAATTTGTATGTGACCTTTCACACAAGAAATATAATATTTACTCATATATATATGTGTGTGTGTGTGTGTGTGTGTATTTTATCTATATTTATACTGTATTGAGAAAAGTATGCCTAATACCCTAATAAGTTAATGTACAAAATTCCAGCATTACATTATAAAAAGTCTCCTAGATGTAGCAAGACAAAAAGATCGACCGTCTTAAACCAATGTCTCTTCATAAGTTCTCAGAGGGTCAGATCTTTTTGTTAGGGGTCATAGACAAATTACCAGTAAAAACAATAATAATCTAAATAAATAAAAATATTTACATGGAAATTTGAGAGTAATCCATCAATACTTTGTAAACATTATTCCAGATTTTTTTTTTTTTTTTTTTTGAATGGGGGGAGGGTGGGGGGGGGGATGATACAAAGTTGAAGCTTTGTACATGAACTTATTGGAATATGATATCTCGTGAAATTTTAAATTGATTTTATAAAATTATGTACGTATTTTTTACACATATTTGCTGAAATCCCAGTGGAGGCCTTTCTGTTGAGACTCAAAAAGTTTTTGCGTTATGTTTGTGTGTATCGCTATAGCAGACGTAAAAAATTACCCGATTCACTTGTAAATTTGTACACATCTTTATAAGCCACGCAGAATTAGCTTTTTATTTTTAGGTGTGTATTCTGTTTGTAGTTCGTATACAGGGACATCCGAGAGTTTTTCTTATCGGTATACAACTATAGTATTTCCCCACAGCTGAATTTAGCGATTTTTCTTTGGCGCCGATTTGAACGATAACGATGTCGTTCTGAACTGTTTGCGATATAATATGGCAGCCTGCATGCTATTTATTTTGGATTTATGATTTATGACTTATAATTTAGCTTATGATTTTATCATTTATGCTATATGATTTATGATTTAGCTATAATCGCCAAAAATAAATCGCCAAATTCAGCTATGGGGAAATACTATAGTTGTTCCTTCTTATCTTTATGGCCTATGGATAGAATCTGTATCTACCGCCGTAGCAAGAAAAAAAAGTTAAATCTGATTCAAACTTTTGTACATTATGTTGAGTATTAAAAATGAAGCATTACTCAAAACTTTTCGACAAATCTAAAAATTCCCTTGTTTACGGTCTTGGCGATAACAGCCACAAAAATCATCGATTGACTTGAAAACAGGTACACATGTTCGCAATCCACGCAAAAATAGTTGCATATTTTTTGGTGCGCATATTGTTTGTGGTTTGTGTACAGGACACTCCAAACTATTTCATACCATTACAGTCTATGGACAGAATTTCGTTTAAACACATTTTAGCGTAGTTACATTACATTCTACATTATAAAACTAACATACATATTTGAAATGTTTAAAATCAGGTATTTTGTTTTTCTTTTTCTAGAAAATAAGTGTGGATAGATATAATAATTTCCTATAGAACTACACAAATGAATTCATATAACGTTGTACAGTCATTCAAATGAATTAAATTTGATACAAATATTTCATGGAATTAGCTTTTATTTGTGTATATACGGTTTGTCGATCGTGTGTGACACACAAAATAATTTTGTACCATTAAAAAGTCTACAGACGGGATTTCTTTTAAGTGCATTCAAAGAAGGTTATACACTCATATTCAGTATATAATGAAATTAACATAGGTTATTAAAACGTTTAAAAACATGTTTAATGCAGAAAATGGTAGACACAGAGACAGAATTAGTCATTAGTTTACAGAGCTACCCGAAAGAATTCCGTTATGTTATGCAATCATTTGGCATCAAATTTGGTACAATTATTTATGAGTTACAAGGTACTGACACAAAGTTATAAGTTGCAAAAATATATATAAACAGATATACACAGATAGATACAACGGGAGGTTGAAGGGGCGGCAGTCCCACTCAAAAACGTATCTGGTTACGTAGCTAGTTAGTCATATAAATGTATGGGTGTTTGTGTATGTATATTGTGCTACCATTTGGTATTTTGCTAAAATGATTACCAAATTCAGAAAACCTACAATTCTTTGCTCAATGCTATACGGATAGCACCTGACGAAGTCCAATAGCATTTTGAGCTTTTTGTTAAAATTCAATCTTATTTAAAATTCAATCTTATTTTGCTTTGGTCCGAAATTCTTTTGTTCACCTCTAATTAAAAGGTTCTTTTCAATTAATGAAACTTCTATTATTCTTCCCTTATAATATTATCCTAAAATATTCTTTCCTTTCTATAGCATCAAAATGCAAGGTCCAATATTAAATATTTCAACAGGTATTGTATAGTCTATAAATTGAAGTAAGTAATATTATTAAACTTAAAAAATGAAATCAATTTTAGATAACTAGTTACTTTGTTTGGCCTATGTATGTTTCTGTGATGATTTACTTGACTGACTATTTTTTGTTCTCATCCTTTTCTTTTTTATCCAATAAATTATATATGTATATATATATATTGTAAGGTACGCCATTGGTACCTAATAGGCTACTTTAAACTTCGTTAATGTATTTCATTTGAAATAACTGAGCCTTTTAATAAAATAAATATACAGTTTAATTTTACTTATATTTACACTATTTACACACTGAATTTCACTTGTATTTAAACAAACCATATAGTTAAATAATCGCCAAAGGTTGGTGACCATTTCTCGAAGCCACCACACAAGAGAGAAAAATATCCAACTTTTTCAATTCATAGAACAATCGAGATTTTTCTTTAGTTCTCGTGCTCTTTTCAAACAGTTCACGTTCTTTTTAATTTTCATTATTTTTTCTTTCTTTAATAATTAATTGTTGAACCTTGGATGAATATTATATGTTTCTTGGAATACTTAGCACGCTGTGACGTTACAATATACAATAATTATTTTAAATAACATGGAATAAATAAAAATTATCCTCTCGGTAATGAATAATGCAAATGAGACATTGAGGTTCCTGATCTGCAGATTGACTAGTACATATGTCTAATAATACGATCAGTATTTAAAGATTTAAAGCCAAGTTCAAGGTTTTTCAAATAGCCTGTATGTATACACTCATAAACCTTTAATTTATGCGACTGACAAAATATCTCATTGTTGACACGTAATGATATAATAATAATGGTCAAGAATGAATTTCGGTATCCCATTCTTCACTCATTCCCCGAAATAGGCATAAAAGTCGTGAAAAGGAAAGTTTCCTTGACAACCTTTTTGTTTTTAGGCGCGTTTATGCGCCGTTGAAAAGGTAGATTGGGTGGAGGGAGAAAAACTGCAGAGATATTTTGAAATAAACGCATTCAGCACGCACAATCGTGAGATTTACAGACAGAGCATAACATCTCGTTGTTAGATGTGTGATCATAATTTTACTGCGCACGATTATTTAAATAAGCTATATTAATCAAAGTTTTTATGTAGTGAGAATTGTTTCTCTTTGATTTACATTTCTTGTGACTTTTCTATGTGGTTATAGATATATATACTTTTCTATGTGGTTTTTGTTTTACTTTCTCTTACCCATATATGGTAGTGTTGTATTTGAGTCGAGTCGAGTCGTGAAAATTGAGTTTTTGTTAAATTTTTTGCTTTTAAAGTCCCTTAAATTCGAAAATTAAGTTTTTAGCGATTAGTGTGTGCGCTTGTCTGTCTGTGTCTTTATGCTTGAATCTGCTATCAGCATAACTCAAGAACAAATATTTGCAGGAAATCCAAACTCGGTATTTCAAACCTTTATCATATAGCATAGCTGCCAACATTTTACTTTATATCCCCGCCTTTATTTCGCACCACTCTATTTATAGAATAATTCCTCTCTACAGTATACATCTACGATAAAATAAGGAAAAATAACTCTTAAAAAAAGTGATACGGAATAAAGACACTGCTAAAAATACTCCGGAATAAATTAAAATGTTGGCAGCTATGCATATAGGGTGTTACTTGAAATTTTTCTTTTAGATCTGACAAATGGCTCGTGTACAGGGACTATATTCCTGGCATCGGGTCGGGTGCGGATCATACTTGTGATGACACTTTTGACACTTGGGTCTACCCGCAAAAAAATACTTTAGAAAAAATTTTTATGCTATATATTTTATGAATCTAACCTTTTAAATGCAGAATTAAGACAACATTGGCATATATTCCTCCATAGTAATTTAAAGCAATTTGTTTCATGACATGAGTTTAATTACAATTCGTAAATATTAATACTTAACCTTTAAAACTTTACATGTGAAAATTATTTGTCTTCAAATGCATGTATGCTTCCTCATTTTACTTTTTTTTTTTTTTTTTTTTTTTTTTTTTAAAGCTATTAAAATATTTGGAAAAGTGCATTTAGTAAAAGTAAGATTTATATATTTGAGATTTTGTTATGTTATATACTGAAATTTTGTTTATAATTAGACACATATATTTGTAATTTATTTTTCTTTTTTAACACATTAAATTTTCCGAAAGATGTGTCCAGAAACTACATTTTGTGTAATAGAATTTTATTCACTTTCATAACATATTAGGTCTTGGCATAAATTCGTGCGGTTTTTTATTGCTTCATTTCATAAAAATACATCAAATCAAATGACAATTTTTAATCAAAATATTCTCCATTACTTTCTACAACTTTTGCCTGTTTTTCGGGTAACAAATGTATACCACGGCGATAGAAGCTCTCGTCTTTGGAGGCAATAAAATGATCCGCGTCCTGCACGAACTTTTGCAACGACCTAATACATTTAATAATACTTTATTGTAGGTCGCAGGTCGGATTGCGGGTCAAGTTTAACCGACCTTCTCAAGATTTTAACAAGAACATACAAAATTATTCAACTGCATTACATCTACTGGCAAATTTTCAAGTAAATAGAGTTTAACATATTTAAAGCACACTAAACAAAAGGAAATTGGCACACACTTTTCATGTATAAAAAATATATTTCACGTAGAATATGATAGGCTTTATTCATCTTTCGTTTACCAGGCCATGCAAAAGATTTCTGATATATTAGTGATCTGTTTGGAAGTGGCTCGAAGTACATTCCAAGTTATGTCATGATTTATTTTCATTTTTATGTGCTAAACTTAAGTACACTGCTTGATTTTATTTGTAATTTGCAGATATATACAGGGATTCTCAAAATTAGTAGAAGAAGTTTCAAAGAGTGCTGTAAGCAGCAATTTCCTGAATAATTTGAAATATTTTTACTTTCCGAACATATACAGGGTGTTCCAAAATTACAGCGACAAACTTTAAGAGGAGATAGGGCACATCATAAGTATTTAGAATTGCATAAACAACCATGTCCGCAAATGCCATCTTAACCCTTTAAGAACCGAATGTTTTGGGGTACATTCTAACAGATGTGGGCGGTACAAACGTAGATCTACTAATTTTAGGTGGATATAGATAACTGTTGAAAGAATGATGAATGTATAGCAACGTATGACCGCAAATATCATTTAACCCTTCAAGGAGCATATACAATCTGGTGTTTTCTAACACTTACCGCCATGTACTAGTATTATCGACTGTTCATGTATAGTCTAATGTCTGGTTATTTGTAATTCCGCCAATCTTGTGAAATTTAAAAACTTGTATGATCCTTCATTTCACAAAATCATATGCAACATTCGTATTAATACAATCAGTGTTTTAAATGCAACACAATTAGAAACACCATTATTACTATATATATATATATATATATTTGCCATCATTTGCACGAAAAAAATGTTTGTTGAAAATTCAAAATTTGAAAGCCACGCCCACATGTGTTAAAAAATACTCCAAAACATCTGGTTGTTAAAGGATTAACACGACTGGTACTCCCAGCCCTTTTTCTAGGTTACTTTTAGAAATGAGAAATTGCCGCCTTTTACTACCACTTATTTTATGCAGAAATCTTTATGGTATTTTAATAGAAATGTGTCGTGATTAAATAGGTTAGAGTTTATAGTATAAAAATAGTGGCAGCAATGTAGGTGAAATTTTCTCATTCCTGAAAGTGACCCGGGAAAAGGGCGGGGAGTACGAACTCTAGTTAAATGACATTTGCGGGCATGGTGGTTTCTCATGCAATTCTAAAGCCTTCTGATGTGCTCTTTCTCGTCTGTAATTTTCTCGCTGTAATTTTGGGACACCCTATATATGTAAGGAAAGTATATTAATCATGACAAAATTCGATTTGAGAATTTGGCGTATCTATACGTTTTGAAGTCTTCTGTGTTCATTTTGGTTATTTTTACGGTGCTGTATGCAGAGGTGCTAAGTTATTACGGATTGTCCGTAATCTTAATACCGGAAATTTTTTAATGTATTCTATTGTAATAATTATCTGCAATTTAATAAGACAAGTTTTACTTTTTCTTTATTGTGGTATGAAATTGATTTTTCGTTAGTAGTAACTTGGCACCTCTGTGTATGTATGTGTGTGTATATATTGTAAGTGCATGATAACGTCTAAACGCTTCCTTCGAATGATCTGAAAGTTGGTACGTATGTTATAGGTCACCGTAGCTCGAACTGTCGGGATTTTGGTGAATCTAGCACTTATAATTTTTTTTTTTTTTTTTTTTTTACAGGAACACAAAGAAAAATTCTTTATCATTATGGCCTATGAGCTCAAATTATTTAAAGTGCGATATCGTCTAAATGACTTTTCCGACTGAGCTGAAAATTTATATACATGTTATTGACCACCCTCAAACGAACTGTATAGATTATGGAGAATCTAACACTTTAATTATTTTTACATAGACACAAAGAAGAATTCTTTATCATTGTGGTCTATTGGCAATTTGGTGGTCCTCTGTTAGGCAGGCCGCTTTGACTAACGTAGTTACATAATTCTAAAAGGATCTATGGGCCTAATTTTTAAAAGTGCGACAGCATCTAAACGCCTTTTTCGATTGAGCTGAAAATATATATAAACGTTATCGATCACTGTCACATAAACTGTATGAATTTTAGTGAATCTAGCAGTTATAGTTTTTTACAAGGACACACACACACACACACACACAAAAAAAAAAATTCTTTACCATTGTGCTGGAGTGAAGGTTACAAACATTCCAAGAGGTCAGGGGTCGTGTGACCAGACAGAACGGAGCCATGAGAAGCCGTCTGAGCGACAGATGCTTTGTGTGAAAAAATTTTATATTTCTATGGAAGCGGTGACATCAATAGTTTCCGATTTCACGCATGGCCTTTTGTTGCTACCGACATTTCTCAGAGTTTCGGGTAGACCAAGATTGGCCGAAAATGATGTCACGGGTAGAGTGATATCACGACCAACGAATCAGTGCTTCGTGTGGGGTATTCCCCTCCCCCTCCGAAGGTGTGCTCGGAAGGAAGAGACTCAAAAAAAAAAAGGAGAGAGACTTGGTGCTAAAATTGTGTAGCATGTTTTTGAAGTATGCTCGGAGGCGAGCATTTTGTAATAATTTTTAATTTATTTGAATTTCAATTTTTTTGTTAAGTTTTGAATAAAAATAGCAAAAATCATCCCTGGACTCATGCTTGCGTATTCCGTTTTTCGAAGGTGTACTCCCAGAAATCACCACAGCTTTAATTAAAAATATAAATTGGTGGCATATCGGTGGCATGTTGTTTTTAGAAGAAAAAAAACATCGAACTCTGTTTTCTATGTGTTTGTGGTGAAAAAGTATAAAAGAACGTTTGCTGTGAGCCCGGTGACAACTGGAATCCCTGAGATTTACTGGAGATTATTGATGCCTGTGACAATAGCGTGGAAAGGATTAAAAGGACTTCGCTTCTTCCCTGTGCTGCTGAATTCCCTGGAGATGTCAATCAAGGAGGTTTTTCAGGTATGTTTTTTTCATTTTCAGATATGCAAAGTGTCAGAGATTGAGTTGTGGGATGATAGGTTTTGTTTATTTATTTATTTATTTTTTTTTTTGTAACAATGCATGTAGTTACGAAGCTTTAAGAGTAAGAATTTAGTTTTTATGTGTAAAATTTTAATTTTTAAGCACGGATATCTCGAAGTCAAGTTAATAGTTAAGGCGGTTGAAAAAGAGTAATTTCATGACTTAACGGGGCGTTTACTTGAGAGATAAATTTATCGTTAAAGTTCTGTTTATTGTAACGGGGAGCTTGGTAACTTTAAATTGTTGTTTAAAAGTTTCGATAAGATTATAATTCTAAATTCTTTTTAAAAGCAACGTAAGGATTGTGGATACTGTAACTGTTTATATAGGAGTATACTGGAAATTAGTTGATTTGCCTACTGGTAAAAATTCTAGGAATTTTTTTTTTCTCTAGTTGTTTATTTTAACTAAATATAGGTACTGTTTATTGTATCTGGGTAAATATTGTAGTTAATGTTTAGAGAAAAGGTGTTTAAAGAATTTCGTAGGTGATAATCAAAGTGTTACTTTTGTCTATATTTTCATGGTATTTGATTTGTTTATTGTTTTTATTATATGTGCATTTTTTTTCAGTAATTAGTGAAATTGTATTTTGTAATTATGGCATTTCTCATTAAGTATACTAAAAATATATTGTTAGAGTTAGCGGATGAATTTGGTGTTTCGGGGCTAACAGATAAAAGCAAAAAACTAGAAATCAAGGAAGCTATTGAAAAGGCGGCTAATTATGATGAAGGGGTTGCGAAGGCGCTAATAGAAGGGATTTTGGAACAAAAAGAAAAAGAAAAAGAAGAGCGCGAATGGGAATTACGAAAAGAAAAAGAAGAGGCCGAACGAAATTTTGAACTGGAGAAACTCAGAATCCAGAGCGCTGCAGAAACTAGTAGCGTAGGGTCCGGGAGTTTAGTTCAAGAGACGGTTTTGAAGAAAATTAATTTAAAGGACATAGCTCCGAAATTTGACCCAAAACAAATGGATATTTCTCTTTTTTTTACGATATTTGAAAGATTAGCACGTAAAGAAAATGTTAGCGAACAGGACTGGATGTCGCAACTTATCCCTTTATTGCCGTGCGACGTCGTACAAATAATTATGAAATTAGACGAGTCAAGGCTGATAACTTTCAACATGTAAAAAAAGTGTTGATGAATAGATTCAGATTGAGTGCGCGTGCGCTAAGAACGAAATTTGAATCGCACAACAAAAAAAGTGAAGAATTATGGGTTGATTTAGTTCACGATTTGAGAGGGTACCTAGATAACTGGCTTGAGACTTTAGAAATTAAAGATTTAGAGTCATTAAAGGAATTGATGCTTACGGAGCAGTTAAAGAAAAGGGTACCATGCGAAATCAAACAACATTTTGTAGATGTGTCGGAAGAAATCAACAAAGCTTCGGATTTGGCGGAGAAGTGCGACAAGTATGACGCGGTTAGAAAGGAGAATGGGAAAAGAGAATATAAGCCTTTTCAGCGTTTTACGAAGGGTAGAAATTCATTTGGGAAAGACGGTCAGAAATTCGGGTCAGGTAAGCATGATGGTGGGAGTAATCCGAAAGCTGAGTTAGCTAAGGGCGACAAAAAAGACTCAGGAAAGTTAAAAGGGGATAAAATCGAATCTAAAGATCGTGATTTTGATAGAAATAGTAAAATTGTGTGCTATTTGTGCTCGGAAAGGGGCCATATTCGACCTAACTGCCCACAAAACCCTAATCGCAGAACAAATCCGATCAATAACTTAAGTGCGGGCGAAATTTTAGGTGTTGGTTTTGAGCCTTATATAGGTAAATTAGAAATAAATGGACAAGAGCGCGAATTCTTGAGAGATAGTGGCTCAAACATTGACGTGTGCGAAAGGAATATGATTTCTGTTGAGGATTTACTGCCGGAACAGGTATGGATTAAGCAACCGTTTGACGAAACATGTAGGTGTTTACCTTTGGCGAAAATCGTTTTAAAAGGGGAATTCGGAGAGGTCATTACAAAAGCGGCTGTAAACCCGGCTAATTTGAGTCAGGGAATATATCTTCTAGGCAATGAAACCGCAGAGTTAATTGAGTCCAATAAAAAAATTGTTTATCCAATTAATGCGATAACGCGAAGTCAGAAACGTGAGCAAGAAAGGATTAAGAGTGCGCAGTCCGAAATAAATAATGAAAAGCCAACTCAGAGAAAAATTCAGAATTTTGAGGAGGAACCAGGTTTGATAAGCGAGTCGTTAGAGGAGACTAGTGCAGAAAATAAAGTTGTTCTTCCTGTGTTAAAAGAAACAGACAGGTGTCCATTAATCGGGGTTTCAGCTGAAGAGTTTCAAAAAGAGCAAACTGCGTGTGACACGTTGAAAAATTGTTGGGAAAAAGCTAGGAATGAAGCGGGAAAGGAATTTAAGATAAAAAATGAGCGGTTAATTCGAATATCGGATTCTAAGCGTAACCAAAACAGGATGCAGTTGTGCGTGCCAAAGAAATTTAGGGCAGCGATTCTAAACCTGTGTCATGATTCTGTGTCAGGGCATTTAGGCTCGTGTAAAACTAAGCAGAGGGTGTTGACTAATTTCTTTTGGCCAAATTGCTATCAGGAAATCGAAGAGTATGTCAAAACTTGTGAAATTTGTCAAAAAGTAGGACAAAAAGGGGATAAGAAGAAAGCTCCGTTGAGATTAGTACCGATTATTTCTGAACCGTTCAGACGTCTGTCGATTGACGCTATAGGTCCGCTTGTAACGAGTAACAAAAATAATCGTTTTGCGATAACGGCTGTTTGCGTCGCTTCAAAATTCCCGGATGCTATTCCTGTGGAAAACCTAACTTCGAGGTCAGTGATCAATGCATTGATGCAAATTTTCGCGAAGACCGGATTTCCTAGAGAGTTAGTCTGCGATCAAGGTGCTTATTTCACGAGTGACTTATCGACAGCGTTTTTTGAGAAGTATGATATCAAAATCAATCATTCTTCTGTCTGTCATCCGCAATCTAATCAGGTGGAAAGAATGCATTCCACTCTTAAGAGGATTCTCAAAGCATTATGTCTCGAAACGAAAAGCGATTGGGAAGAAAATCTGCCTATGGCTCTTTTCGCGTTGAGGACGGTGCCGCATGAGAGCACGGGATTTTCTCCTTCAGAGCTTATTTTTGGGAAGAATTTGAGGATGCCTCATACCATTGTTTACGAAAATTGGATGCAGGAAGAGGAAATGAATCAAAATGTAGTAGAGTATATTTTGGATTTAAATGAGCGCTTAAAAAGATGTCAAGATTTGGCAGGGGAGTGCATGACAGAATGTCAACAAAAAAGAAAATTATGGTACGACCAAAATGCAGTGTCCCGAAAATTTAAGGTGGGAGACTCGGTGTTGGTTTTGGCTACTGCAAAACCACATAAAATGGCAGTACAGTGGCTAGGTCCAGGTGTAGTTACGGGGGTAATATCCGATACGAACTATACGGTAGATCTTCCGGGAAGGAGATGTAAGGACACGATTTTCCACGTGAATTTAATGAAACCTTATCATAAACGCCCAGAGCATGTCAACTTAATTTTGGAAGAGGGTGGCGAGGAAATTGAGGAGGATGCATCTATCCCGTATCCGATTTCGGACCCTAATCATTTCGACTTGACAGACTTAATTAAGGGGAGTAATTTGGGTAATAAGGTTTCGGAAGGGAATTTGGCAACTTTACAAAATGTCCTAGTAAAGCATAAAACGGTGTTTTCTAACGACCCTGGTACGACCCATAAGGTAGAGATGGATATACTTTTGACAGATGATAAGCCGATTCGTGCAAAACCCTATCGCATGTCTCCGCGGCAGTTAGAAATTATGCGGAAGGAGATTTCCAGGCTGTTAGAGTTAGGGGTGATTGAGGTGGGTCAGTCAGATTACGCATCGCCTATGATTCTTGTAGAGAGTCCGGGGAAAGACCCTAGGCCGTGTGTCGATTATAGGGCCCTCAATGCCAAAACCCAAGTGCAATTTTTCCCGTTACCGAATATTGAGGAGGTAGTTGAGGAAGTGAGCACTGCAAAATATATCTCAGTAATGGATCTGACGAAGGGGTATTTCCAAATCCCGTTAACGAAACGTGCGCAAAGGTATGCGGCGTTTGTAACCCCTTTCGGTGAGTTTATTCCAAAAAAAATGATGTTTGGCTTAGTGAATGCTCCATTTTATTTTTGTAAATTAATTAGTGAGGTGCTAGGGGATTTAGTGAGTTTTGTGAGACCATATGTGGATGATCTGGCTGCGTTTTCATCCAGTTGGGAGCTCCATATCCGGCATCTGGACATTGTGTTACAACGTTTGGAGGAGGCAAATCTAAAAGTGAAACCGGCAAAGTGTTTATTCGCCCAGGACCATGTAAAAATTTTAGGGCACGAAGTGGGGTCGGGGAAGAGGTCGCCGAGTGACGCGAAAATCCAAACTATCCAAGAATTTCCCATTCCAAAGACAAAGACGCACGTAAGGTCATTTTTAGGTCTGACCGGATTTTACCATAAATATATAAAGGATTATGCGACAAAAGCTGCGCCTTTGACGGATTTGTTAAAAGGGAAAAATAAGAGGGAAAAAATTGAGTGGAGTCAGGAATGTGATCAGGCATTCAAGGTACTAAAATTAGATCTAACTAAGGGACCGGTACTCTATGCTGCGGATTTTTCAAAAGACTTCATTGTTCAGACTGATGCAAGTCTTGTAGGGGCGGGTGTGGTCCTAGCTCAAAATTTCGGGAATAACGAGGAACACCCAATTGTTTATTTGAGCAAAAAATTCTCCAAGGCGGAGCGTAATTATAGTACCATTGAACGCGAATTAGCGGCAGTCATTTTTGGGGTGAAAAAACTAAATCATTATTTAGATGGACAAAAATTCGTTCTTCAAACCGATCATAACCCTTTAGTTTATCTTAAAAAAATGATGGGCACAAATTCACGTTTGACGAGATGGGCCTTATGTTTACAACAATACAACTTCACAGTCGAGCATAAGAGCGGAAAAAAGCATTTGAATGCAGATGCGTTAAGTCGCATGCACGAAGAAAAAAAAAAAAAAATGCCTTGGTTTTAGGTAGTGATTTTGGACTGTTTGTAAATATTTATTTTTTTTTCCTTCATTTGTATTCCAAAAAAAAAAAGTTTGAATGCATTGATTATGAATTATTTTTCTTTCTTTTTCATGAAATTTTATTGTGTAATTGTGAAATTTCAGTGTTTGACTTTTAAAATTTTGTTAGGGGTAGAACCTTTGATTGTCATCACGAAATTGCATGTGAATGTTTAATTGTTTTTTTTTTTTTTTTTATATAATGTGAAATGAGACCTTGGGATCTAGTAATTATGCAAGGTGTAAGACTAGAAAATTTATTTTTAAGATGTTTTTAGTTCTATAAAAGTTCAGGGGGTTGTTTCGAAGAAATTTTTTTTGGGGGGCTAGCTCAACTCTCTGATGTTGCATGTTTGATAATGGGAGGAGGCACCTGAGTCTTCTGGAGCCCATTTTACATCCTGAAGGCCGTAAAATGGTCTTTTAGGAGGGAGGAAGCTGTGCTGGAGTGAAGGTTACAAACATTCCAAGAGGTCAGGGGTCGTGTGACCAGACAGAACGGAGCCATGAGAAGCCGTCTGAGCGACAGATGCTTTGTGTGAAAAAATTTTATATTTCTATGGAAGCGGTGACATCAATAGTTTCCGATTTCACGCATGGCCTTTTGTTGCTACCGACATTTCTCAGAGTTTCGGGTAGACCAAGATTGGCCGAAAATGATGTCACGGGTAGAGTGATATCACGACCAACGAATCAGTGCTTCGTGTGGGGTATTCCCCTCCCCCTCCGAAGGTGTGCTCGGAAGGAAGAGACTCAAAAAAAAAAGGAGAGAGACTTCCCGAGTAGCACAGGAACGTTCTGTGAACGTCTAATAACGGTTTCAGTAGTTCAAACACCGTGTTTCGTGTCAAAAGAACGTTCTAAAACACGTTCAGAAATGGTATTATTTAGAACGTTCTGAAAATGTTTGATTTGTACCATCTATAAAACGTACAATTCTAGTTCTATATAGAACGTTCAAGTGTAACACCGTCATAACACGTTCTGTAACAGTGTAATTATAACGAATATGACAAAATGACTTTTTAGTACTATTGGTTGAGAAACTAGGTTAATCATGAAAATTTTTGACTTTAGTTTTTGATTTTTTTTACACGTTTTCTGGCGTGAGGAATCCGGAAGTCAAAAGGTTGGTATGGTATCGGCACCTATTAGCGTAATAGCCCGTTAGTCCATGTACACGATATCTCAAGAACAAATGATTGCAGAGAGATCGGACCAGTTTTAAAATATCGCTTATGATATTGATAAGAATCCTATTGAGAGATTTGTAACATTCTAATTTAAAAACTTCGTAAGTTATTCGAAATTTATAATTTTTAGCTTGATAGAGACTAGAGCATTTTTTACATTTTCAGTTTAACGTTTTGTTAGCACGTCAGTAAAGAATGCTTTTCAAGAATCAGTAGCGGTGAGGTGAAAAAAAATTACAAAATTTTAAACTCATGGAAAAATTTTGTGAATTTTGTATTTCATGAATCAATGTACGGAATTCAACCAAACTTGTTACATAATTAGATCTTGCCCTAAATTGGAGGTTATTTAAATTTCATTTAGGATATATCGTCCGATAGATTGCGGTGCTATGTAATGAAACCCTCCATTTATGGGACGGCTATATCTCAGCTTCTATAGTGTACAAATGCATTAAACTTAATATATTGGTATATATCATTATAACCTCTGCTAATACAATTTGGATGTATACATTGTCCAACAAGTGGCGTTGTAATCTGCAATTTAATCATTTTAACGGAAAGGCAATATTTTAACTCTTGTGATTTAACACTTAAATTTTGTGATACACTGAAGTTATAAGTGAAATCGATTTTATGTAAAGCTTTACTGGTACATTTTGGATGCACATCGGCCAACAGGTGGCGTGGCTATGTTGCAATGTAATCTCATAACGGAAACGAAAAATCTCAACTTCTGTGATTTATAAATGTGGTAAATTTGGTACGTGAAATTAATATTACGTAAAACTCTACAGATTGCCTTTGGGTGCATATTGGACGACAGGTGGCACTGCCACGTTCCAATATTTTCCATTCACAGAAAGGCTATCTATCAGCTTCTGTAATATATATACTCACCAAACCTTCTGTGTGACATACATTTGATATACATTATTGATTCAATTTGGCTGTATAACGAGTAATAGTCAAACAGTTTTTTTTTTTAATTATTATTATTCATAGGACATTGTTTTTTCCCCTAGGAATAGGTATACGGGGATGGGGGAGGGGTGGATAAAAATTTTCACTATGATTATCTTTCAAAAGAATTCGATATCACCTTTAAAACGAATAATTGAACCATCGTTTTCAGATGATTTAAAACAAATTTACCGTTTTTTTTTTTTTCATTTGTCATAATAATAATAAACCCTTAGAAAAATAAATTTTCTAAGATCTTCTACATAGCATAAAAATGATTGTCTTCTGTCATGAAAATCTGCTAATCAAGGATGTTATTGAATAAATAATCTACTGCTTGATCAGCAAACTGCACAAGGTTCGGTCTGCATAGCATCAACATAATTGAAGAATGTGACAAAAATTTTCGCGCTTTAACTTAACGATAAGCAAGCATCTGCTATTACAGGAAGTCAAACGGTTTGGCAGTTTTATCGCTAATTTGGCTATTTTTTTCCTCTCTTTAATTATTGCTTATATTTTTCTTTCTTTTCTTTCTCTCATCCACAGATATGGATAAGAAAAATCCAAAATTTGACCCGAAAGTAATGTTTTTGGGTCAAATTTTGAAACTGATTTTTTGCAATATTTTTGCACATTTTGAGGTCCCCTGAATCCAAAAATCAGGTTTTTGTATTTGATCTGTGTGTGTGTGTGTGTGTGTGTGTTTGTGTATGCCTGTACGTGTATGCCAGTTATCAGCACATTTCAAAAACAAATAATTCCAGAATATGAAAACTTAGTATTCTACATTTGAATCATGTAAGGGGATGCTGCACTTAGCTTTTCCTTGAGATCAAGCAAATGCTTCGTGTACAGGGACGTCCAAGATAATTCAAATACATTAGGTATGTGAGCGAAATTTTTTTGCTATTTACAGTTTAATATCTGTAGCCTGTACTAAACAAAAATAAGTTAACATATATTTTTTTATATGCATAAAAGTATGTTTAGTGTAAAATATGGCATGAAAATCATTCCCCATTCTTCTACAGGGCTACCTAGGAATGATAATTAATACTTCAAACCTACAGAGTAAACAAAGAAATTTTTTAAGTGGAAATTTTAACGCTTTTTTTCCCCTATAATTACACGTTTTGAGGTTCCCTGAATACTAAAATCAAATTTTTAATGGTTAATCTTTGTGTATGCCTGTTATCAGCTAATTTTAAAACAAATATTTGCAGATAATTCAAATTTTGTATTTTGAAGTTTATTTTGAGGTTGCTAAAAATGTTTTTTCAAGATTAATAAGCTTGAAAGAGTGGTGAGAAATAAAGTTGACTGAAAAATTTGGAATGAACTTTTAAATTTAATAATAGCCAAGAATTTTTTATAGTAGGCATTATGCAATATATTTAAACGGGGTCCCCCCCCCTCCTCATTGAGAGAGTTATTCGTCAAATAATATCTGTTCCTAAAACTAGTTTGAAATTTTTGAAACGTAGATTTATATATAGTATTTGTTATCTTACACTTTAATCTGCAATCTGCATTTATAGAATTCAAATGCTAGGTAAGAGTAAGAGACAGCCATGTGAGTGTCCCACGAAATTATTATTAATATTTAAATAAAAACAGTCTTTTTTAAATACTGATAATGCATAATTAAGTAGTAATTTTTATTTTATTTTTATCTATTTATTTATTTGGGTTGAGAAGTGATGTGTCTGTCAAATGAAAGAAGAGATTTAATTGATGGTCTACATACATGATGACGGTCGTTATAAAAAAAAAATAGCTATACCTTCAAATTTCACACATTATAAAATCCAAAATTTTGCTTCAAATTATCTTGGAATGGCGAATTTTGGTTGGTGGGTATTGATTAAGTGTATGTAATAGGCACTTCGGTGGTATTTCGCGAAACTTCTAACTTACCCGCCGAAGAGGGAGAGTAAAAAGTGGGTAAGACGCTGCCGAAAGCAATGGAAACCCAGACTAATCATGTTGCGAGCGGAAGAACCATTACCAAACGCAGCTGGAACATCAACTTAAGTTTCGATTGATTTCAGCGATTTTTTTTTTTTTTTTCTTTTGAGATTTTGTTAATAATGACATGGAATTTTGAGAATTTATTTAAATATACTATGCAGCAAAGCGGGCAAAGCCTGCTAATGTTTATTTAAAGCATACTTAGATATGCTACACGAAACGTAAAAAAATTATCAAATACTGTTCGTATGCACATAAAACATGTTTCCTATAAAATATTTTATTGTTAGCTTATGATTCATAAGGCCATATAGAAATATTTAGATATATTAGAGGATAATAAGCGAAAATTGATCGAAGTGTGTTTTAAATTTTGTTAAACGTTTTCAACTTCCCAACAAGTTAAAAATATGCTTAAAATTTAAGTTTGTCAACACCATTGTCTGTCTATTCGTTCTCTAATTTCAAAAATATATTTTATAATTCCTCAGTTACATCGTAACCGTGCTCATTTTTTATTGAAAGTATGTGTATACCGTAAGCGGTTTGATATGGGGACTCACTAAAATTTTAAACGTACAAAAGTGTATGTTTAGGTGTAGGGTGCAGGTGTTTTATAAACTAAGTGGTCCGCATGATTTTTCTCTTTTGTTTATTACTAAATATAGTAAAAATGTAGCAATTTCTGTAATATTTCAATAAAAATATAAATATCTTGCGCATTAGTAAAACAGAAAAAAAAAAAACTAGTTATACTGTGACGGCTTTAAAAGTTTTTTTTTTATTCCATTCTATATAATAGCGTCACCAACGATTTATTCGCACAAAATTTCAAGAAACTTAGCTTCTCACAATTAACTTTCTATACATGTAATTTCGTACAATTTTCACCAATAGGTGCTGCTGTATAGGCAACTGGAAATCCCAGACACTAACAGCAACGCCACATTGTGGATAGATTACATCCGAATTGAATCAGCATACATTTTAATAATATAAATATCATATACCAATTTTGGTGGATTTAAATAACAATAAATAACATACGAAATATATATACCTTAGAAGAACTACTTACTCTGAGAAGCAAGGTTTTACCTTATCAGAAACGAAATTAAATTGTCGTCTGTTAGCTTTTTGTACCCAAATAAAATCAGTACAGATTTACATGATTTCCATCACATGTACAAGCTTAGTGTATTTATAACTATACATGATTAGATGGAGCCTGTCCAGTAGGATTGCAATATAGAAGCAACATGTTATGAAAGCCACATATTAAAATCTAATTAGCAGTAATTTAAGTCTAGTCAAATATTAAGTTTGGTTAAATGCTGTCCACTGGATCGTGAGAAACAGAGTCCAAAATTTTCTTTCTGACACACATACAAAGACATTTTCTAACAATAGTTGAATCATATTCCAAAAATCACAAACTGTGTGAATTTATCGAAAATCGAAAGTCGGAAATTTTCACGAATCCAATACTTTCTTCTTGACAGATGTAAGTAAAATAATAATAATAATAATAAACGGTAATCATACGCTTGATCAAATCTTGAGGTTGAAATAATTAAAAACAGCTAAAAAAAATGTTTTATTTATTTATTAATTTATTTATTTTCTCCTATATTAACCCTTTGCCGGCCCTAGTGCTCTAAACCGCTATACATAGTATTGTTAAATTGAGGGACTCTTTTATTTAACGAACACCAATAATTTTGAGGAGTGATATTTGATGTACATAATGGACGAATAAACTTCGAAGTGATTAGACAACCGATGCAGTAGAAATTTATTGGTGGATATTGAACAAAAAAAATCCTTAAATTTGACAACATTCAAAAAAGGAGAGGGAAATTCAATAGGACCGGCAAAGGATTAAATTAAAGGTTTAAAGGATAAAATTTCGATCCGTGCAGTCATCTAGAATAACGTTTAGTATAAAAATACACAGATTATTTTTAACTAATGGTTGTGAAATGATTATATATATATATATATATATATACAATACTGATAATTATTCAAAAAAACTTTTTGTACATTCGGCAGAAAAATTACTGAAGCACACATCCACGTTTCATATATACTAGCAAACCCGTGCGGTATTTTCGCACTTTATTTCTTTTCTTATTTACCTTTAAAATTTGAAACTTATAAATATTATATCAATTTCACCCCTTAATTAAAATTTTAATTTACCAGAAGCCAAATTATTATTAGATCCAAATAAATATTGTGCAATAGTGAAACCAGAATTATTCAAAGAAAAGCTTCAAAATAAAATTCATGGTTTATGACTCAGTTTTCATACTTCCGCAGGCAGTACGGTTTTAGTAAAGGACCCCTGTGACGCCTTTTAAATTTTAATCGCCAAGTATGCAATGGCATTTTATTTATTTTAGCGCAATTTTTTGTAAAATAGAAAAAAAAAAAAATCCTAGACTTAAATTGATAATATTTTTTTATGATTGCGTTTTGTAGCCAATTTATGATAATATATCATGTTCTGTTTATATCTTTGAAATATTGCTAGGTTTATACTGACTCTTGCAAAGATTTTGCAGAAATAACTTTCAAAAATACATTTCTCATAAAATAATGTCCTCAAACAAATATCGTCATGTTTTCTTTATTAGATCATTGAACTGAATCCGCGTGCTTAAATATTGTTCATTTTTAAATACTATTTTTTATCCTCACGTATTTTATTAATTTTACCACTATCGTATCATTTCAAAAAATATTAATTGAAATTGGTCCACGTTAGAGAAATATTATATAGATATTAGTTTGATCACTAATTTTTATCATCAATCTACTTTTTTATAAACAGCTTAAGACTAAGATTATGACTCGATAAATATTTACTCAACAATACAGTTTAGGTGCAAATATTTTGATTTACTAGAGCTTCAATAATATTTCTGCCGACAGTATATGG
Organism: Salticus scenicus; assembly: GCA_963930645.1. NCBI lineage: Eukaryota > Metazoa > Arthropoda > Arachnida > Araneae > Salticidae > Salticus > Salticus scenicus. The sequence continues at coordinate 106,506,543 of OZ005654.1, read as the reverse complement.
AGTAGCATCATTCACAACCGCTCTTTCGTGCCGGCAAAATGTTTTTAATATTTTTTGAAATAGCTCACAATTTTTAAAATGAATAGTCGAATCAAGCTTCTGTAATAATTTGAAATAATTGAATTTATATATATATATATATATATATATATTGTTTATATATATATATAAACAAATAAATAAATAATATTTTTTTCCATTATTGTTTTTTTTCCTTTCTCTCATTTTTTTCATAAATGTAAAATGCAGAAATAACTGCTTTTAATTGAACAACGTGGATTTGTTTAAGAAAATATAAAATACAGTTTTGTAATGGCCACGACGTACTAGCTTGATTTTGTAATTATCATCCTGTTTAGTTAGATAAGCTTTCCTTGAAGTGGCATTTTATGTAATTCAATAAAACAAGCATGCAACATTTTAAATACACGACGAATTTTTATATCTTGCCTCATCATAAAAATAAACTATTTAACAAAATATTGTTAAATACAAACTCTGTAACATAATATTTAAATAACATTTTTTTAATACAATTGTTGAGTTCTGCATTTTTCATTAAAGTAACTACATAAAACAAAAATAGTTTTTTTCCCCCCTAATAATTAAATAATGACTATGCCACAAAATGAAAAGGACTACTTGTGTTGTTTTATCTCAAAATAGAAAGCTGCCAAATTTGACTAGACCGCCAAATTACCAACAAGGGTTGCCAGTTCCATAATTTTCAGGCGCGAAAACCAAATGATTTCATATCAATTTTCTCATGTTGATGACTTTCTGATTATCAAAGAGAGACGTAAGAGTGAATTTACTTTATATATCTTACATACATATATTTTGATACATTATTATTACTTTATTCATACTTAAATTAAAAGTTTGTATATAATTATTAATCAGATGCTAAAAATTTTGACTTGTTATTTTTAAGTTTTTTTTTTTTTTTTTTTTTTTTTTTCGAGAAATTGAAAAATGCTGTTAATGTAAATCTAACTACTAATTTGTTTTCTAACAGCATTTGAATATTAGTATTACCAATGAATAAATTTTACAAGCAAAACTTGTCACATAATAGTATTATGACATCAAATATTTTTTCTGTTATAAATAAGCGGGATTTTTGTGTAAAAAATAAACATAATTTAAATTTCTCATCAAGAGAAAAAAACATATATTAATTTCTTATAAATCTAATTTTAAGGTATGTGTGCTTGTGTCATTTTGTCAGTCTTAATAAGGGTATGGTGGACGTTGAAAATCTTTCTTTGAAATTATTGTCTTACAATTGTTTGTATTGCATATAATGGGTCGTTCAATGTAAAGTGAATTATTTCCTTCTAAATAGATTTTGAAATAACGAACTTTTTGCAAATTTATATGTAGGAAAACAATTTAAGATTTTGTAAGCATTACCTATTTTTAGCGTTTAAAACAAATCAGAGTAGTAAGAATTTATAAATTATAAGAAAAATAACTTAGAAGTTTCATTTTTATAATTATTTAGAAGTTTTAGTTTTCTGAAAAAACAATGTCAGGCCATTTATGGGATTTTAATGCAATAATTAGAGGTTTTTCACTTTTATAATGAAAGATGTAACTAAATGTGGTAAAATTAAGCAAAAATATTCATATTTAAAAAATGTGGAGTTTACACCGGTTTCACAGCGTATGTTTCACAGTGTCTGCATATGCATTGAAATGTATGAATATTAAATATATTAAAATTTCCTGAATACTACCAAAGTTTAAAAAATTAAAATTACAAATTTTAATCTTTTTTTAAATTGTTTAAAATGCTTTAGTCTTAAGTTTTTACTTCGATCTTATATTATTATAGTTTATAAATATACTCTAAATGCATCTGTACATTTATTTTGTGGATTTATTTATAAATATATATATATATAATTTTTGAATTAGAAAAAAAATAATTGCATGAAAATTTGAATTGAAAATGAATTTTCAAAAATTAAATAACGTAGATAATTTTTTTTTTTAATATTATGAATTTTATTCTTTTAATTTTTATAACCGTTTATGACCATGTACGTGTGATTCTACTGGTCAGACAGAAAATTATATTTCAGTTTCAATATCCATGTAATAAATGCTAAAAAAGAGATTATGTATTAGTTTTCTTAAATTCAATAACATCGATTTTCTCAAGAGATGTGAGTAAAAGCCTGCTTATAAAAATGCTAATTTAATTTAATGTTGTAAATGTTTACAGTCAGTTACGGTTAATATTAAGAGAACATGTTTAAAAACAGAAATTTATTAAGAAATAAAAACAGAAATTTTACAAGAAATTTTTATAACAACAGTTTCTAAAATTTCCGTTTTATGGCAGAATTTCTTGAGATTATTAATTTCTTATCCAACATTCATTTTAAATTCGTATATTTTTTAAAGTAAAAAAGTTTATTTTACATTTAGCTATTTAAAATATTGTATTAAGTTTCATGTTTTTATATTTTTGACAAAATATACATATATATATATAGAGAGAGAAATTGAAATTAAGATAATTTGTGAGTTGCGTTTTACTATATAGCAGTTCGTAAGATATCTTACTTGTAAAATACTAATAGATAGCAGCACTACTCCGAAATTCACTTAAAAATTACGAATGCGTAGTTGCTTTAATAATATTTCGGTGCTTTATTTTTTCACTTGAAGAAGAGTCGGACTGATAATTTGACCTGAAACAGCTATTGCGTTTCTTTTATTTTCAATTTATAACCTATTTGTCACCTTCAAATCAAATGGTAATGAAGTAAAAGAAAAAAAAAGTGCATTAAAATTTAAATAAAATCTTATTTATAACCGTTATGTTTATGCATAATGTATAAATTTCATAGTATAACAGCTTTTTACTTTTGTTTATTTTAAATAATTTCTTTAAAAGAGAAATCTTTATTATTTATTTATTTATTTATTTGTAGTATTTATTGGAAACAATGGTAGTATATAGCTGAAAAGATTAAACTTATTAAAATTAAAATTTAATTAAAATTAATTTGTTTTTTTTTATTCATTCATTTCTTTTTAAAGGAAAATGCACTTTTTCGTTTTATTATATTCATCGAAATCAAATGGTAATATAATGGAAAGAGCAGGGGCTATAAAATACATGCTTGAAAATCTAAATAGGTACAGTTGACTTTAACATTGTAGTTCTTAAATAATAACAGATCCACCTGTTGTTGATAAATACTCATTTTATCATGAGATATTTAGATGATTTTTTTTTTTTTAGCTTACTTACTGATTTTTTACCAAGCAACATACATTATATAATATATATATATATATATATATATATATATATATATATCAGTCGAACCTCGTTTACGGGAATCTCATGGGGAATTAAAAAAAAATTGTTCATGTTATCAGTAGTTTATATTGTCAGTAACTGAGAAACTGACCTTTGTTTTAGCGGGGATTGTGGAAACTATTCACGATAAGCGGTTTACGTTAATTAGATTCGACTATATATATATATATTGTATCAGAAAAAAAAAGTAAAAAATGTACAAATTTAAACTCTCAAAGTACGGAGTATTGTTATAAAGTTTGGAATAAAATCACAACACAAAATATGGAATAGACTTTCATATTTTTTTCCCTTTACTTTTCTCATATTCCATTTTCAGATTTAATGCATCTTTTTCAGACGTGAATTTTACTGTAATAATTTGCTTAAGTCAACTCTGATAGACAAGTTTAATGCATCTGAATGTTTGCATACATGTATTTCAATTTAATCTTTAAAACGTTTTTATTATACCTCTTTAATTAATTGATTACGAAAATATGTCTGCTATATTCAATATTTAACATTCTTCAATATATAGCTAATAAAGAAATTTCTAAAAATATTTCTTCTTGTAACCAAATATATTTATGTTAAATGTGTAAAAGTTATTCTCACTTAACCCTTTGAGGGACAAGATAATTTTGATCATTTAAAATTATCTGCCACCAGTACGTACAAACAAATATAAGTGATTAAAAAGAAAAATGGAGTTTTTCTTCTATATTATTAAAGTAAAACTTTGTAAAAAAACTTCTTGGACAAGTTTTTACAGTTGGGAATTAAAATTAGGTTTGATATAATGTATTCCAAAGCCTTTGAAAGGGTTAAACGAATTTAAATAAATAAAAATGTATAAGTCTGCGTAGCTTTATATTTTTCTTTCATCTGAATTATATAGAGATCTACAAAAATATAATTAAGTGAACCTGAACATTAATGTTACAAACAATACTCTGGTTAATATAATCCTTTTTTTTTTTTTTTTTTTTTGGTATCTGGTTGCGTAAAAACATTATGTAACATTGGGCATTATGTAAAATCACAATGCACAATATTGTTTTAATTTAATATTTTAAAGTTTTATTTTCGTATGCATTTCGCATTATTAAGATATATATTTTTGAAAAATTTAAACTGTTGTTCCGAATTTATCATTTTTGGTGTATAACGTACAAAACTCATAAATATTAAATATGTACATAGTAGACATACGTTGTACAGTATCTAAGAACTACAATGCCGTATATTTATTAAGAGTATATTGTACTGTGTCTAATTAATGAATCTGTCAATTTTATGATTAATAATCAAATAGTAATTCAGATAAAGCTAGTCTGAATACACACAAGTGTAAGCACATATGTAATCCACAGAATAATTATTGTGCATCTTTATATACGTATACAGATGATGGGGGACCAAATAAGAAAAAAAGCGATACTTTCGAATTTAAACATTTTGTCGTAAATATTGAGAAACATTTGATGGATACTTTGTGGGTGTAAATAACATGTTATATCACATATGTTTAAAAAAAATGCCCCAAAGATAAGAAAAGAACCACTAATAAAATTATATTTTTACATATTTGGCACCATCTTGTAATTAATAATGCTTGAAATTTATTGTAGTTTTAGCATGTTTTTATGACGCTCTTTTTAATTATCATTTATAATTCACCATCACAGAAAATTTCTTTAACGAAATTAAAGACTTTCAAGTGTTTTTTATTTATAATAAGCACGGTTTTTAATTTATTATAAGTTATTTTTAGAAAACTTGACATAGTACATTAGACACAACATTCTGTAATCTGAGATTAAGAACATTAAATTTATGCAAAAAAATGAGCATTTTTACTAAAAGATATTTATCTGCGCATGCACAAGATTTAACGAAAAAAAATTTTTGGGTTTTATTTAGTGAAATGTATAGAACTCATGCAAACATTGTGAAAAATCAAAAAGATATCGTCAACAGAATTAGTTGAAATTTAAGCACTATGAAGAAAGACAAGCAAAAGTATAAGTATGTAATGCATATTTTTATTTTTAATAAGTCCTTGGGAATACACTGTAAGTTAATTAAATTGAAATCTTTATAAAACCACTTATCGTTCGCTTCTCTTTCATACTGCTTTAAATTTAACTAATTCTATCGATGATATGTTTCTAAATTTCCCTGATATTGCTTTGGTTATTTTTTCAGAGTATTTATGTATTTGGATAATAAATTTTGTAAAAAAAAAAAAAAAAAAAAAAAAAAAAAAAAACTTTGTCACCATTTGTGGATGCAAAGTTAAAACTTATTTAGAAAAAATACTCATATTTCATCTTATATTAATATTTTTATATTATATTTGTATTATGTTATGTCTAATGCACTATGTCAAATTTTCTAGAAATGGCATTAAATTGATCTGAAAACCCTTTATGTTATATAAGCAAAAAATGTTTCGCAAATTTTCAATAAATTAAAAAAAAAAAAAAAAAAAAAAATATTCTCAATGAATGCGTGTGATACTGACAAAATTATGAATACACATAAATTAAAGAAGCCACATAAGAATAAATGCTACAGCTACAACGCATTTCAAGTGCAAATTTTTATAAATAAAAATTTACACCCCCCCCCCCCTCCGTTAAGATCCCTTCTTTTCTTTCTGGACAAAATCTTTACATAAATATATGTAGAATAACATGTTTTTTATACCCATGAAGTTCTATGCACTTTATCAAGATTTCTCTATGTATTTGACAAAAAGGCTAAATCGGAAAATTACACATTATTTTGCCACTCGTCTGTATATCATGAAAATGGCTAAAAATTGACTTTTAAAGTTTGGAATTCAAGCATTCTCTGGAATAAAAACTATTTATATTAATGGATACAACACGATAAAATTGTTGTGAAATATAATTATATATATGTATATATATATATATATACAAAAGAGCAATAGTTTTATTTATAAAGTATTTATACAAAAGCTATTTCTATATGTTTTCTTTCTTTAATTTTTCTTTATTTCTTTTTTTTTTTTTTTTTTTTTTTATACTAACCTTCTGAACCAGAAAATAATGGCGTCCAATAAGTAAAAATTATGTTTTTAGCATAATCATAGACAGAGATTGGGTGAAGACGGCTTTCTTTACTTTTACTTATGTCTAACATAATATAAAAACGGAAAAGGGAAAACGTTATCAAAACAATAAATAATATATTTAATAAGTAAATAAATAATATACTAAGAAATGATATATTAATTATAAATAATATACTTACTATATTTTTTATTAAAAATAATAATAATAATTACATTTGTTTATTATTTAATATGCCATGATAGCATAATTACATCAAATGAGTAAAAATTGCGTTGACTCATTTTAAAGAAATTTAAACATTTAATGATTACCAATTACATTGCCATGTGGAATAAGTTTAAATATCTGTAAACATAATTTTTGTAAACTGCTGCTGTAAACTGAAAATATGAATACACACATGCACTGAAATTTAAAAATATGAAGTATGTTAAATATTTTGATTAAAAAAATTATATTTAAGTATTTGGAAATTTTTAAAATTTCTTCCTTCTAACTAATTTTTAAATTTTCGTTTCAATTTCTTATTATTATAAATTAACAATATATTCTAAACTCAATTGCATATAATTTTAGCGGTGTATTGGTGCATTAATTTTCGAAAATATTTTTTATGTTGGAATATTAAAACTTTCTATGAACTTCAGCATTCAAATATATTTTAAACTATCCATGGACTTACAAAGTAGTACCCAGAAATGTTTAGAATATACAGGGTGCAAAGTCGAGAGCAGGCCTTTATTTGCGCAACAATTGGTCTCAGACGTTCTCCAATTACAAAATGTATTTTTAAAAAAAATGTAAGCATTCATTATATGACATGTTTAAATTAAAAAAATCAATTTATTCAAAATCACAAAAATTGGTAATTTTTATACGGTTTTCAGGACGCTAGTAGTAAAAGTTGACTTTCAACTTAAAAAATATAACACGAAAAGTTTCACTTTTGTGCGCCCAAAATTGTCTGAGATAGTTAGTTTCAAAATTTAGGATTATTTCGCATTTTCTCGGGCTTTATTAAAAAGACAATGAAAAATTCTTTAATAAAGCCCGGGAAAAAGCAAACAAATTCCAAATAGGATATTTAAACCGATCCCTTATTGAAGGCCGAAATATATTAGAAAATCTAAACTTTAAATATCTTGTTCCATTTTGGGAGAATATAAATGAAACTTTTTGTGTCAATTTTTTTAAATATCACTATAGGGATCTGGAACTGTATAAAAATTTAGTTTTTGTAATTTTGAAAAAATAGATATTTTAAATTTAAACTTGTCATACCGCTCATATTTTTATTACAAAAATTTTGTAACTAAAACTATATGTTTGCGACCAATAGTTGCGGAGATAAAGACATTCTCGTGATTATCTTTGTATCCTGTATTAAAAAAAATTAATATATATATATATATATATATGTATGTATAAATGAATTTTTAATCGTAGTTAAAACCAGGCAACCGATATAAGATCACTGAAACCACATAGAACAATGAGAAGGAAATTACAACAAATTTAAATAACCTGTGGAGACTGATTGTGATTTATTGAAACATTTATTTTTGTTTATTTATTTTTATTTTATTTAACTTCAATCTAATCATACATTTATTCCTAGATTATTCGTTGCAATTTTATTAATTTTGCCGGTGCGTAAAAACGACATGAAACTCAAATCAAAAGATACAAACAAGCAACGAGAAGAAAAAAAAAAAACAGCATTTTTTTTTTTTAAAGGAAAAGCTCAGAACGGTGAAAAAGAAGAAAAAAAAAAAAAAACTCGTCAGGGGTGACCTTTTTCACCGTTGAGCACCAATGTACGATTTCGTTCGTTAGCAGCTATACCAGCGGACACCCAATCGTACAAGAAATTAATTGAAGTTAAAAATGAAGAATAAAGTGGAATAAACCAGGGGTGCAGAACATGTCCGAACGTCCGAACGAGGTTCGGGGGAAATTTTGAATATTTTTTTAAGAGAAAATAAAAATGTAAATCAAAAATAACAATTTGCTACTTTGAAGTGCTTATACACTAACAGCGATATTTTTATGTTACACTGTATGTTTAGTCTCTTAAAGATTTATTACATAGAGCAAATGACTTTGAATAACAAAGTAGATTTTTGCATTATTGAGGGAAATTTATACTGTGTTTGGGGGAAATTTCCGAGGTTTGAACATTTTCTGCACCCCTGGAATAAACTATTAATTCAAGAACACAGAGAATCAAACAGAAAACAACTATAAAAAACAAACATTACTCACAGGATGATGCATCCGGAATCCCAAGGATTAAAACAAGCAAAATAATTCAAGAGTTTAGTTGTACATAGCAGATGAAGAATGATACAACACAGCAACAGGGATATGAATTACTTTTTTTAAAATTCAAATAATGTTTGAGAAATTTGAACATACTTAATTTAGACGTATATGCATGAGAAATTCCATATTCTACGATAGTAATTCCCAAAAATTGTCATAACGTGAAAGTCAACACTATATCCCTTAAAAAATTCCTTAAATTTTTGCATTTAAAAAAAAAAAAAAAATTCTTTTTTTCCCCTAATCTGAAGATAATGGCGTTATAGTATTAATAACGAAACTTTAATAAACACCATAAAAGGCAAGAACTCGCAGCTGCTACAAAAGAAAAAAAAAAAAAAAACCGGCAACGCATTCAACACACTCAACGTGCTTGTTTGCAGCTGTCGCGCTTACATTGTTCGCCTGATGAAGGGTTGTGTCTTCTTTTAACCCGAAACAATTGTTTAGAGTTCTTGCATTTTGTGGTGTTTATTCAAAGTTTTGTAATTAATACTATAACTTCATTATCTTCAAATCAGGGGAAAAAAGAAATTAAAAAAAAAAAAAAAACAATGAAAAAATTTAAGAAATTTTTTAAGGGATAAAGAGACGTAATGGCACTTTTTTCGGAAAACTGTCATATAATATCGAATTTTTGATGCATATTACGTTGAAATTAAAGGAATAGTAAGTATGTTAAAATTTCTCAAACATTATTTGAATAAAAAAAAAAAAAAGTAGTTTATAATCCTGTTCATGTGTTGCATCATCAGCTATGTAATTTTTAATAAAAAACACCACAAAACTGGCGTTGTAAAAATTATTACTAACAGACTTTGAATAAACACCATAAAATGAAATAAACTCGCAACAATTGTTTCGGGTCGAAAAAACAAACGACCCTTCATCAGGGGAATAAAGTAAGCACGAGTGCTGCAGTCAAAGCGGCAACGCACCAATTGCGTTGCCGCTTTGACTGCAACACTCGTGATTACTTTATTCGCCTGATGAAGGGTCGTGTGTATTTTCGACCCGAAACAATTGTTGCGAGTTTATTGCATTTTATGGTGTTTATTCAAAGTTTGTAAGTAATAATATGTACTTTTTACTTTTAAACGCCCGTACTGTGGTGTTTTTTTTTTTATAATGACGTCACAGTTTTTTTATTTTTTTTTTCTACACTATTTTAGAACGTTTACAGTACGTTTTCTAGAACGTTCTGAAAATGTGTATAACGTTTTGAAAACGTTCTAAAGACGTTTAGAACGTTCTGAGACCGTATACGTAGAACGTTCTCAGAACGTTTCTATAACACCGATGGTGATAGTTACACGTTCATTGAACGTTCTCTGAACCGTACTATTGTACGGCTTCAAGATGGACAAATAGACGTCTATAACACGTTCAAAGTGAACGTTCTTAGAACGTGTTTGTAGAACAATTTTTGAACGTTCAGAGAACGTTTCGGTGCTGCTTGGGTTGGTGCTAAAATTGTGTAGCATGTTTTTGAAGTATGCTCGGAGGCGAGCATTTTGTAATAATTTTTAATTTATTTGAATTTCAATTTTTTTGTTAAGTTTTGAATAAAAATAGCAAAAATCATCCCTGGACTCATGCTTGCGTATTCCGTTTTTCGAAGGTGTACTCCCAGAAATCACCACACCATTATGACCTATGGCTCAAATTACCTGGTGATCCAAAAGTCATAGAAGTAATAAAAATATATATTATTCAAAAAGTATTGGCGGTTTTCTGTGCATTTCAGTTTTCACTGAAATGCACAGAAAAACGTGGAATTTTTTAAAAATAATAAAAGAGTTTTTAAAAAATTAGTTTAAATTTCCTTCATCAGGTGGCATTTTAATTGTAAAATTACTTTTTTTACAGTCGTGCAGTACCTTCAATAACATAGCTAGGACTATAAAGGCTCAATATGACAGCTATCATTCATTAGAATGACCATCAGTCATTCTAATGAATGACTGATGCAGAATTTCCAATGCAGAATTTCCAATGGTTACGCCATTGGAAATTCTGCTAAAAAAGTTTCATTATTCACAATATGACGTCATTTGATCAGGCATATTTGTCTAAAATGTGAGAGGATATTATGAATACAGAGCGATATGTTACTGAAAAATGTATAGCTAATATATATATACAGAGCTGCCAACCTAATCCGGCAAATTGTTAGTACCGCCCCTTTTTCTACACCACTTAATTTTTAGAGTATTTTTCTACTTAATTCATCATAGATCATTGAAGAGCATTGCTCTAAAAATTAATTGGTGTAGAAAAAGGGGCGTTTTTCAGTAGGCGTTAACAATTTGCCGGATTAGGTTGGCAGGTCTGTATATATCTATATATCTATATATCTATATATATATATAATCCCATGTTTTTCTGTACATTTTAGTGAAAACCACATAGAGCTACAGTCAGTAATTTTTGAATAATATATTTTTATTTTTTCCGTGGCTTTTGAATCACCCGATATTTAATATGCGATAGCGTCTAAACGCCTTATTCGAATATGAACTAAATTTTATATACATGTTACAGGTCATAGTCGTAAGATTGCATTACATTAGATTACAATACATTACATTACAGCGTAAGATTATATTACGAACTTACCGAAGATTTTAGGTTATTATAGTTCAAAAATATATTCAATATTTTTGGATTTTGATATTATTAATAAAAAAATAAAGTTTAAATTTTGATTTTTTAGAATATAAAAAGTTATTTTTGTTTCATACTAAAAAAAAAAACTTTTTTTTGTAATTCTTTTTTTCTGTTAACAGTGGTTAAAAAAAAAAGGGGGGGGGACTAATGTGCAAGTTGTACCTGACGGGACTAAAGTGAAAGTTGTACCGCAAGGGACTAATGTGAAAGTTGTACCTCACGGGACTAATGTGCAAGTTGCACCGAACGAACAAACCATTTCTTTCAACGAAAATGCCTACTAACCCTGGACGATAGGTCTAATATATCGTATCATATTATATATCGTATTTATCGTAATATAACTCAATACTTATTTCGCTTCCTTCTTCGACTCGTTTTAATATGCATTTTTTATATGCATGAGCAGCCCTCGAAAAAAAAAAAAAATAATAAAAAAAATAAACATTAAATCATTAAATTCATTTTTTTACTTATTTTTATTTCATGTTATTTCACACGCACTTTTTATTTCCTAATTCAAAATTATTAAAAAAAAAACGTTTTCGATATCGCTTGTAACGATACTGATTATTATTCATTTTCTTTTCTCTTTCTTTCATTAATAATAATAATAATAAAAAGATTTTGATGAAATTCTGGCAAAAGCAGAATTTAGTTTAGGGCGGAGGACTATTAGTTTTTTTTTTTTTTTTTTTTTTTTTTCAAATTATAACATCGCTTTCAAATTATTCAATTATATTTTCGATAAATTTTAGATTTTGACAAATGTCCAACTATCGAAATCGACAACGCAAAAATCCCAGATTGAGACTAATAGGCCCTCAGTCTTAATATTGAATTAGGGAAGGCGTTTATGAGGTCACCGAAATCCCCCATTTGTTCACGGCATTGTATGTGTGAATATATAATTAGAGTATATTATTATTAATGTTTTAATAATTCATGTATCAATGCATGCATAACACATTTTCTTTAACTTTTCATACTTTATCACCTTTTCCGCTCCTGTAAAACTATAACAGTTATGACAATGCTACATTAATCTACCTGCAATTAATATAAACCGAATCTCATGTTGTACAAGAAGGAAGAGCACCGTACAAAAAAAAAAAAAAAAAAAAAAAAAAAAAAAATTCCTCCAATGACCCAAATATTTCAGTAACGTGCAACGCGAATAGTGGTCACTATACCGTATCAGCAGACCCACTTTTACGATCCATTGTTCATTCATATGAAAAAGAAATAATCGAAACATAAAGTTAAAAATATATTGATGGCTGCAGAAAATCAAACAGTCGATTCACAAATTCGTCATTTTAAAAATATTATTGTATATATAGTTTTTTTTTTTTTTTTTTTTTTTTTTTTGGTTTAGTGACAGACATTTCTGATCGTAAAAGATTGAATTTTATAGTGAAGAAAAATCACTTTCCCTTGCCAAAAGAGGAAAAAAAGAATAAAAAAAATCCATTACTCACTTCTCATTTTTGTACTATAATAGATCTCAGCGATCTATGCACGGAATTCCATCACGAAAGGCTATCTCCCCCCTCGTGTATTATAAAATTTAATACCCTAGAGTAATTTGTTACACATAGACATTCGAAGACAGGTAATACTTTTCCTCCCGGAATTTCTTTTTTTTTGGGAGAATAATTACTTATTTCATTGTATATTTCCTAAATTTGAATCGAAGCTAAAACACGAATATATTGCTTTTCAATGCTGATATTTATATTTCATATTAATATTAAATTTTGTTACAAATAATGTTGAAGAATTTATATACATTTATATATATATACAGGGTCCGTACTTGCCAACCATCTCATTATGAACCGTACAATTTTTAGTACCCGCCTTTTCTTTCACACCAATAATTTTTTAGAGTAATTTTAGTCTTATTTAATCGTAACAACATTTGGAGAGAATAACTCTAAAAATATAGTGGTGTGAGAAAAGGGGCATTTTTTCAGGGGGCGTTAACAATTGTACGGTTATTAATGAGATGGTTGGCAAGTATGAGGGTCTATGTTATGGTCTATATTTTCTAGTACCATGATTTTGAAATATAGAAAATTTCGTCTCATTGACTCATTAAAAAATATTTTAAACTAATCGTGTTTTTCAAACGGACAGATTCATAGACACACACGAAATAACCATTAAAAACCTGATTTTCGAATTCAGGAAACCTGAAAACGTGTATATCTAACGAAACTTTAGTTTTGAAATTTTTTTTCCAAAAGCAATACTTTTTCTATCATAAAAAGATAGGAGATAACAAATACGATGTTAAATGCTAATATATCGATACAATCAAACAGATTTTTAATTGTTTTAAATTTTACACGACACGATAAATTCGTAAAATTATTTGTTTGTTTCAGTACTATTTAAGTTAATTTATCTCAATTTACACTAATGTTTATTCGATTAAAATATTTGAATATGACTATTTCTCTGTCAGTTCAGACATATTCACAAACTACCTGTTTTCTGATAAATCCCCCCCCCCCCTCTTAAATGCGTTAAATTTGCAAGAATTTTATTTCGGATACATTAGAATTGAATGGCGTTTTGTTCTTTTCTTTTTGTGTTTCTTTCTTCTTCCTTTTTTCTTCTTCTTCTTCTTAAAAAAAAAAAAAAAAACAGAAATTATAACCGATGGGAATAGAATTTTGTCAAAATAGCATCAAATTCTAATTTGCGATGCAATATATTATAGAAAAGAATGGAAAATTCTATATGCTTCATAAATATTTCTTAATCGATGTTTTCAAAATGTGCCTATTTCTAACCTAGAAAAACTCCGTAATGTATGCAAAATATTTCACCTTATTTAGCATTTTTTTTTTTTTAATAAATATTCGTAAAGTCTGTTCAAATGGTTTGAAAATTAGTTCATCAGTTCACAGCATCTAGCTAAATCCTTTTTCTAAATCAGGAATATAGATTAAGACGAAAAAGAAAGAAAACTAGAATGTGTTATAGCTATGATAAAATATACTACTATATCTTTCTATACAACAGCGCCACCTTCTGCTTAACATATACAAAATTTTAATCACAGCTTCTCATTATAAAGGCTTTACATATGCAGTTTTGTACAGTTTTAACCAGTAGATGCTGAGAGTAATTTGCCGAAGGTAAGTAAAAACATCGCCATCTCATGGTTAATATACACACAAGTTAGGCCAGCATTCGTTTTGAAAATATTCATTTTACATATTGGGTTTAGTGTATTTATACTCAATAGTAACTGATGTATAGCCCTCCCATGTACGAGGAAAATTGCAGCGCAGCATCGCCACCTGTTGGCTGATACGTACCCAAATTGAATTATCCAAGTGTTCCATAAGGACCTCCTCTCCTATCAAGTTTGGCGCGTTTAAATACCATAGAAACTGAGGTACAACCTTCCAGTGCACGGGGAAATTTGCACCGAAAGTTCATATAGGCACCAATTTGTGCCAAAGTGCAACTAAATATAACATTTTCTGAAATTAGGTGCATTATCCCTTAAGTAAGAGTTGTCACGAAGTTTTCGTTACACACAGACAGTCATTTAAAAAAAAAATAATCAAATTGTGTTCTGCACCTCTTAAAACGTGTAAAACTATCGAAAACTGAGAATAGAAAGTTTTTTTGTTTGTTTGTTTTACGAATCTAATATATACACTGTATATATAATCTCTATATACACTGAGAAAAAATTCTGTAACTGACATCTGGAATCTAAACTGGGGCTCTAGAAAAAATAGTTTCATGTCATCCTTATAAAATCTAGTCCCCTTTGAAAGCGAGTTCTAGAAACCCCTATTAGAATTCTTGAGCGTTTTCCTATATTATAGAGGTCAAACTTATTTAAAAATCTCTGCAAATAAATGCGAGTACAAGAGGCGAGTTTCAGCAACTATAATCTTGGTTTATGACCCATTTCTCGAAAATCAAGCGAGAATTTCTCTCAATACAAAAAATTCAGAATACTGTTTCACCATCTAAAAATGTGTAGACTAGAAATTCTCGATCATTTCGTCTATTCAGTTTATTGGCGTGCCTTATACGCATAGCTCGGAAATCTATATTTCTATAGTTAAGGGATTTAGAAAATGACCACTTATTCGTTCTAGATGAAGGCGGTATACTTTTTTTCTCAGTGTTATATAGAAGAAAAATAAGTGTAATAAAGCTTACATTAAAAATAAGAGCGAGAGAGAGAGAGAGAGGGGCGGAGGTTGGGGGGAGGGGGGGTAGAAAGAAGTAGTAGAAAATCATATTTTAGTTTAACTTTCAAATTTTAATCAAATTTGACTGCACCAACTAAAGTTAATTAACAGTACTATTGCATTTTTTTCCAGCGCATTTGTGCACGTTCCAATCTGTCTTATTAGAAAGAGTAAGCTCATCAGGATGTGCCCTTCAAAGTGAAAATAGTTTTTAAGTTCTGAAAAAAAAAAAAAAAAAAAAAAAAAAAAAAAAAGTATCTCTTCCCGTCTTAACCTTCGAAATGTAGTCATTAATCACAGGAAATAAAGAAACCCGCGACAATAGAAAATGAGATTTTCTGTGTCTTGAAAATTATTAAATCGTTTCTCATTTCTCAAAACTAAACTCTCAAGGTCGAAATATCATCGATTCATTTTGGTTAGAGAATGTATGACCAGTTAACTACATTTTAGCGACTGTTATTTCTTTTTAGCGAGTTTTCAACTAGTTAACGACATCTAACTATTTATTATTACTTTTTTCTATGTTCGACAGAAGGAAGTATTGGAATCGTAAAATTTTATATTTCTGGTTTTCTATGGATTGGAAAGTTTTCAGATGTCCAGAACACGAGCTAATCATTTTTAGAAAATATATGTCTGTGTGTTTGCGTATCTGTTTGTATGTGTGAAAAATTTTGTGGCAGATCTAGCTCAAAAACTGATGCACAGAATTTTATGCAATTTAAATATAATTGCACTTTGGTCTAAATTAATGCCTGTCAATATTTAGTACACATCATTCAATAGATGGTACTCTCTTACCGTTTTTTAATGTAACAGTATGGGATAAAATTTTGTATAAATTTACACAATAGGAATTATTTTTTAAACGATCATTAAGAAATTAAAAATTAATTTACATTTATAATACTAGGAGTCAACCCAAATAAAATTTTTTGTACATGTATTACTATCGCATCCCCTTCTCCCAGATATATATTTTCAATATGAGTATTTTACAAAAGAACTCGTTTGTGCCTCTAAAACAACAACAAGTAATTGAAATTTTTGAAAATTGCCTAAGATGTCGTCTGTAGGGCACCAAACTGACTTTCTTTCTACATAATGTGATACTTTTGTGAAATGAAAATCATCTGCACTCACTATGAAAAATTATTGAAATAAAAAATATGCACTGCGGGAATGGTATTGTGAAAATATAGAATGAAATTTTGTAACGGCCACGATTAGAATATATCTGTATGTGTGTAACAAAAATATTCAGCTATAAAACAAGAAATATTTCATAGAATTTAATAAAAATTTATAGATAGTTGTAGCTATAAACTGATGTCTGTTAAATTTTGGTGCATATCGCCCAAAAGGTGGCACTGTCCTCCCATTTTTTCACAATTTTTAGTAAGGCTGCACAAGAATTATATATATATGTGTGTGTGTGTGTGTGTGATATTATTAGTCTACGAGGATAAAAATTTTGTATACCTATATTATCTAGTACAGCATTACTACCTACCTCTTCCGGATGTAAATTTTCAAAGAAAAGGAAAGGGAAATTTTCAATTTGAAGCACAGATTTGTGATAATTTGGCAAAAAGTTATATTATTTTTTTCTCCCTTTTTGACAAAAATAATCCTAAAAATATGCAGTTTCCTAAGGCTCAACATTGACTTTTTTTTCAATATTTTAGGGCTATACTATTCTCATATGAAAATCGCACCGTGTAAAATAAATTTAATAAATAATAATTTTAATCAATAATTTGCACCACGTAAATTTACGTAGAAAAATATAAAAGAAAGTTTTGTGATAACCACAACGCACCAGTTTGTTTGTTTATTTATTTATTTTATTTTATTTTATTATTCATAAAGAAAGATGAAAATACTTGCAGTGCTTCATATAGTAGTCAAAAACTGCCGCTGAGTGACGAAGAATACGAACTTTGTAAGCATATACCATAAATTGCAAAAACACGCAATAAAATTTCTCTAGTCAGAATGTTAAAATACAACACTTCATCACGCGAAAAAAGGTAAGCATGAGCACTACTTGAAAGATGAGAATGCTATTCTTTTATGCTGCATTTGTGCTTATTTATTTTATATTTATTTTTTCGCCTAATAAAGAACTATGTTTAATTATTTTGATCTAAAATAGTTGTTAAGTTTTATTTTATTTTATTTTATTTTAATTATTTTTGTAATGTACGGTATTTTGTTACAAAAGTTGTTATTCATCAACACTTCATATACTTCACATTCCTTAAAATCTGCTGTGAATTTAAAAAAGAAAAAAATCACATTAAGGGAATGGTGACGTTATAAAACTCTTCTGAAAATTAATATCTTCAGAAATTTTGAATATTATGCATATTAAATTCACATTCATGTATATTAAAATCTAACAATATTCGGTAAATTAAAAATTCTTAAAAGCAATCAAAATTTTAAAAAGTTAAAAACTTTATTTATTTATTTATTTTTAATTTTTAGAATGCTCTACCCTCGCTATTTTTCTTAATTTTTCCCGCAGTTTAAAATTACTATTATATAAATATATTTTCTACATTTGCAAAAGTTTAAGACCAGTAGCCGATTTTCAGTATTTTAACACATTGCATCATTTGCGCAGATTATTGTGCCACCTCCTGTACTGATTGCATCAGACGCATTCTACTGCTATTAATAAAGGTGCCCGGAACGTTTATTGCCAGTTGTTTATTGGATTTTGTCGCAATACAGTGCCATTGTGTAATATTGTAATGGGTAATAAACCTTCACTTACTGTTACAAGAAGGTCAGAAATATTGACCCTGCATAAAATTGGATTTTCTAAATGTCTAATAATTTCGGGGTTGAATGTGAGCAAGACAGCTGTGCATCAAGCTATTAGTAAATTTAAAATTTCGGGAAAATATGTGGACTTTAAGAGCCATTTTCTTTTCATGCTTGGAGTAAGTCGAAGTTTCCTTGCAGTTTCATGGGATGATAAACTAAAATCTTTGACCAAATGTCTTGAAATAGTACTCAAACTGACGTTGATGTATTTTGCAGCCGGAGAATGTCTAATCGTATTGCAGGAGGTTCTTGGATATCGTACAACCATCCTTCTTATCACATGATCATCACGTGCACTTGTTTTCTAGAGCGACCGCTTCTCTTAAGGTCCCCAAATTTTCCCGAACTCATTTGACGAACTTATCGAACTTATTTGACCTCGAACTTATTTGACGTTCAGAAACTACAATTTTATGCAGGGTCAATATTTCTGACCTTTTTTGTAACAGCAAGTGAAGGTTTTTTACCCATTACAATAATTACACAAAAGCAATGTCTACGACAAAATGCAAGAAACAACAAGTGATAAACGTGCCGGGCACCTTTATTTATAGAAGTAGAGTGCGTCTGATGCAATGAGCACATGAGATGACGCAATAATCTGCGCAAATGATGCAATGTGATAAAATACTGAAAATCGGCTACTGGTCTTAAACTTTTGCAAATGACTGTAAATAAATTTAGGTATTACCTTGTGTCACCTTGATAATTTAATTAATAAAAACAAAGTAATTTATAATTATATCGTAGTGCAACTAAAAGTGAAATTTTTATGCAATTCTGTGCATAAGTTCTTGAGCTAGATCTTCCACAATTTTTTTGTCACAAATACACACACAGACACTTTCTACAAATTAATAGAAACAAGTTAATCAATAGTTGTGTCATAATACAACTAAATATAATGTTTTATAAAATTCTGCGCTTAAGTCCTTTAGCTAGAACTGCTACAAAAATTTTTGTCACACGCACAAACAGATATTTTTCTAAATATGATCAAATCATGTTCCATATCACACATAATGTGTAAATCTACACTGTAAAAAAAATCCCGTAAGATTACGGGGAAAGCTCGGCAGCAGAGATTCCAGACAAAGCCCGTAAAAAAAAAACATTGGTTTTACGGGCAAAATGTTTTTTTACAGGCATGTAACGTAATTTAAGGTTATTATATACTTAATTTACGGTCTAAGCGTTTCTTTTTATGGGCTTTGTCTGGAATCTCTGCTGCCGGGTTTTCCCCGTAATCTTACGGGATTTTTTTTTTTTTTTTTTTTTTTTACAGTGTACAAAAACCGGAAGTCAAAAGTTTTTACGAATCCAATACCTTCCTTAATTAACATATAAAAAAGTAAAAAATCCCTTATTAACGTGAAAGATTTTGATCCATTTAAAATGTTAATTGTTGACGAAATCGCACGGAATTCAATGGGATTATTCTATAAATGGTTAGAAAACTTATTCCATTTTCTTTAAACGTATTTCATCTCTTGCGAGAATAGTTTGTTTCTTGATTCCGATGTCTCCCAAAGGTCTTGAATTTCACAAAAATTGGTTTAAGAGGTCTAATTGCATACATCAGTTTTTGAATTTTCTTTGAATTTTGTAAAGAGAATGGGAAGCATCATGTGATTTTAAAACAATCTGAACTCAACAGACAGCTGGCAAGTTTTATGTTTTTACGAGAAAAAAAAAAAAAAAAAAATTGAATTCTTAATGTTTGTCAAAACATATAATTAAGCAGTATTTTTTATCATATAAATTTAAATACAAGTTTTGTTAGGACGGAGGACTATTAGTCTCAATCTACGGATAAAACATTGTCGCCAGTTTTACGATGGTTGGTCCTTTATCGAAATTGAAAATTTATCGAAAATATAACTGAACAATTTTAAAGCGATGTTATAATTTGAAAAAAAAAGGAAAAAAAAAAAAAAAAACTAATATAAGACGCCGATACTAAACTAAATTCTGCTTTTGCCAGAATTTAACCAAAATCTTTTTTTTTTTTTTTTTTTTGAAAGAAAAAGAAAAGAAAAAAATAATAATAATCAGTATCGAAAAAGTTGAAGAAGCCCTTTTTTTAGACAAAAATGCATATTTAATTTTAATTTTTTATTGTTGCCAAACAAGTTTACGAGTTGGTTTTAATTTTATTTTAGTGCTAGAGGCCTATTTCAGTCGGTACAGTTGTCGAATTTTTATAATACACTCTTAATTAGTGCTAAGGGCCTATTTCAGTCGGTTTATTGAATGGGGATTTATTGAATGAAGTCCTTCCAAGGCACAACTTTGACATGAGTCCCCCCCAGGCCCAACTTTGACATGAGTCCCCCCCCCCAAGGTACCCCTATTTCAGTCGGTACAGCGTTGTCGAATTTTTATACGTCACTCTTAATTAGTGCTAGAGGCCTATTTCAGTCGGTTTATTGAATGGGGATTTATTGAATGAAGTCCCCCCAAGGCACAACTCTGACATGAGTCCCCCCCCAGGCCCAACTTTGACATGAGTCCCCCCCAAGGTACCCCTATTTCAGTCGGTACAGCGTTGTCGAATTTTTTTAATACACTCTTAATTAGTGCTAAGGGCCTATTTCAGTCGGTTTATTGAATGGGGATTTATTGAATGAAGTCCCCCCAAGGCACAACTTTGACATGAGTCCCCCCCAGGCCCAACTTTGACATGAGTTCCCCCCCGCAAGGTACCCCTATTTCAGTCGGTAGAGCGTTGTCGAATGTTTATAATACACTCTTAATTAGTGCTAAGGGCCTATTTCAGTCGGTTTATTGAATGGGGATTTATTGAATGAAGTCCCCCCAAGGCACAACTTTGACATGAGTCCCCCCCAGGCCCAACTTTGACATGAGTCCCCCCCAAGGTACCCCTATTTCAGTCGGTGCAGCGTTGTCGAATTTTTATAATACACTCTTAAAAGTGCTAAGGGCCTATTTCAGTCGGTTTATTGAATGGGGATTTATTGAATGAAGTCCCCCCAAGGCACAACTTTGACATGAGTCCCCCCCAAGGTACAACTTTGACATGAGTCCCCCCAAGGCCCAACTTTGACATGAGTCCCCCCCAGGCCCAACTTTGACATGAGTCCCCCCCAAGGTACAACTTTGACATGAGTCCCCCCCCAAGGCACACCTTTGACATGAGTCCCCCGCAAGGCACACCTCCCCCTCATTGGGAAAAAGAGAAAAAACGTTGTTTTACGGCTATAAGACAGTTTGGACTTCCAACGTTATTTGTTACAATATCTGCAGCTGAAACACATTGGTTTGATTTAATGAAAACTTTATCATGGAATTTAGATCGTCACGAATTAACTAAAGAAGAATTTGTCGATATTAACAAGTTTAGCAGTAGGCCTCTGGCACTAAATTAAAATCTGTCAATGTCAGATTTTCATGTTTTAAATAATGAAGTAATGTCGTGTATGTATATTTTTATTAATTTTCTTTTCTTTTTCTTTCAATAATTAAAAAAAAAAAAAAAAAAAAAAAAAAATCGAATTACTTATATATTTCCCTAAAGCAGATTAAATTTAAGAATTCTTCTTATTTTTTTTTTTTTTTTTTTCAAACAAAAAGAAATTTACGCGTAAATATTAAAATTGATATAAAACTTTGTGAAAAATTAAACTTGCAGGGTAAAATTGACGTCATTATAGCTCTAGAGGTATTTTTTTTTTATTATTATTTATTATTATTGTTATTATTATTATTATTATGCTCAAAGAGTCCTACAAAAAGAGGGATTCATGCGAACCTAGTGCCAGAAAGTTAAGATAAAATAAAATCAGATAACATTTATAGACAGCTTTGAAAGGCTTTAGTGTTCAAACTTTTTCTTACTGTGGCACGTTATTGAAATAAATTTCACAAATACAGATAGAGGCAACGTATTTTCTTCAAGGTCTGTCTTTCCCTAAAGCGTTAAAATTTCAAATTGAAGCATCATAAAGAAAGAGAGAATTACCTTTCATAAAAAAGAAAAATAAATAATATGAAAAAAAAAAAAAAAAAAAAAGTAGCCACCTGGAAGATATCTCCCGGAATTCGAACATTATCAGCCTTTGAAACAATGAGTCAGGATATGACATAATATCCGAGACGATTAAAATGTAAAGAAATGACGATTTCTCCTGCTTTCTAAGCATGAAATGGAATTTTTCATATCATATATCATCTTTCTCTCTCTTTTATAAATCTTGAATATCGACATATTTCGGTTTATAAATAAAGATATTTATGAAAGAAAATAAAATTCTATGAATTTTAAGGGGGAACAAAAAGTATTTTATTCAAAAATTCCGTATCATCGATAACGAAAAGTTTTATTGTAGAAAGGTTTAAAAATATATAGGCGGAAGTTGAAATTTAATAATTTGAAATTTTATTTTGTTTTTCAACATCCGGAAGATAAGGAGTGATATACAAGCAATTGAAATGTCACATTGACGTCATAGATGGTTACAAATATCACAGCGTGACTGATGTATAAATTCTTAATTTAGTCATTTTTTTATTTACTTTTCTGTAGGCTTAATTTGCGCTCTCCTAATTTAACACTCATTTTAAACTTATGTAAATTGGTAATACAATTATTTAAATAATAATAATAATAATAATAATAATAATAATAATATCCCCAATGTGCAACGACAATAGGTTCTTGCGAAAAATTTTGGACTTATGTTATAAAGATAATTGTGATTTCTTGTTAAAATATCCTTTTTTATCTTTGATTTTATTTTATTATTATTTTTAACTTGCTATCTTTTGTGAAAAATTACATTAATTATGGAAGAAAAAAAAGTATATATATTAGCTTATTTATCTTTCTGATTAGGAAAAACTTATTCTTGGTCTTTAACTCATAGACCTTCAGGGACAAATTAGACTGTAGAATGAAACCAACTATTTGAAAAAAATGCAGTTAAAAAAAGATATCATAAAACTGGTAAATAATAATAAATGATAAATGATAAATTTTGTATCTAAACTTACAACAATTGTTTTGGGTCGAATTATTAACACAACACTTCATCAGGTGAACAAAGCAGAACGAAGCGAACGAGATTAAATAAATAAAACAATAAATAAATAAATTTAATACTATGGGATAAGAATTACAAATAATAAAATAGGAAAATTATAAATAAACATAAATGGATAACGAAAAAGAGAAAAATTACAAAAAAAAAAAAAAAAAAAAAAAAAAATAATAATAATAATAATAATAATATATAAAAATAAAAAGCTAAGATCAAGAGAAAATTATGTAAGTATTTTGAAGCATCAGACATGAAAGGCGTTGAAAAGATATCATTCATAGTATTTTTTTTTCTTTTTTTTTAGTTTTTAAAAATATTAAATCTTTGTGGAAATGAAAATAAAGATAGGAGAAGAAATAATGTTAGCTTCAGAAAAGTCAAAACACTGAGAATAAGATCAGTAGTAGGAAATAGTGGACGATTTGGAGGTTTCTCCATTACCAAAATTCCCACTCTACTCA
This sequence comes from Salticus scenicus, assembly GCA_963930645.1. NCBI lineage: Eukaryota > Metazoa > Arthropoda > Arachnida > Araneae > Salticidae > Salticus > Salticus scenicus. Next base: position 106,482,522 of record OZ005654.1, on the reverse strand, counting down.
TTCTTTCTATATTTATAACGCCTTCTAGTTTGGCCAATATAACCTAACTGGATGATGAACAAGGGAAGAAATAAACTACAGTTTTCTGGTCTTCTGTCGCGAAATCCCATATGTACAGTCGGTAACAAAAGTTTTCGAACACTAGCAAAAATTCCTATATAAAAAAAAATCTGGAGTGACTCCACTCGACTTTCCGAACATTGAGTAATTAACAGTTTTGTAGATAAAGTAAAGAAAGAGTAGTTGTTAAACAAACAAAAGAGAGAAAACCATAATAGAGTGTTTGAGTATTTTTCTCCATCTATTACACGTTGTTTTATTTAACACTACTGAACTTTGAGCCCATAGATCATAATGATAAAGAAATTTTCGTTGTGTCCCTGTAAAAACCTATAAATGCTAGATTCACCAAAATGCTTACAGTTAGTGCAACAGTGATTTATAATACTCATATAAATTTTCAGCTGAATTCAATAAGGCGTTTAGATGCTATCGTACTTTTAAAAATTTAGTCCCATAGGCCATAATGATAAAGAATTTTTCTTTGTGTCCCTGTAAAAAAACTGTAAGTGCTAGATTCACCAAAATCTATACAGTTAGTTCAACTGTGATCTATAACATGTGTACAAATTTTTTGCTCGGATTAATAAGGCGTTTAGACGCTATCACATTTTTAAAAATTTGGCCCCATAGGCATAATGATAAAGAATTTTTCTTTGTGTCCCTGTAAAAAAACTATAAGTGCTAGATTCTCCAAAATCTATACAGATTGAGTATTTGTGATCTATAATATGTGTATAAAATTTTTGCTCAATTGAATAAGGCGTTTAGATGCTATCGCACTTTTAAGATTTTGCTCCCATAGGCCATAATGATAAAGAATTTTTCTTTGTGTTCCTGTAAAAAAACTATAAGTGCTAGATTCACCAAAATCTATAGGGTTCGTACTATGGTGACTTACAATATGCGTACCAACTTTCAGGTTAATCGAACAAAGCGTTTAGACGCTAGCGTGTTCACTCACAGACATACACACATACACACATACACACATACACACACACATACATACATCATCGTAAAAATAGTGAAAACGGACTCAGGGGACCTCAAAACGTATAGAAACATGAAAATCTTGAATTCGGATTTTTGACATGATTACAATACTTTCCTCACTATAGTGTTCGGAAAGTAAAAAGTAGAGTTAATACTGTTTTGTTCAATAAATCCTTGTAGAATCATGTTCTTAGTCAGTCTAAGAACATGATTCGTCAAGGATTTATTTAACAAAACAGTATTAACTCTACTATTTTTACATAGGAATTTTCGCTAGTGTTCGGATACTTTTGTTAACGACTGTAACTCTAATATGGGAAAAATTAACTTATAGAATTACTTATTACCTATGTATTTTTTAAAATTCTGTTTTCACATTTGGAAAATTTCCAGCCATTAAATTAGAACTCGTTTTCTAAAAATCGATTTTTTCTTTTCTTTTCTTTTTTTTGTTTTTTTTTTTTCTAATTTTAATTTTGAGTTTAAAAATGCGAAAAGTTTCTAAGTGTCCTTTTTTTCGTTTTTAACTGCAAAATGAAATATGAATATTTTAAACAATGGATTGGAAAACGAGTATTAATTTAACAGTTGTTAATTTTACGAATGTGAAAGCAGAATTAAAAAAAATACATTAGTTAATGAATAATTCTACAGTCGGCAGCAAAAGTATCCGAGCACTAGCAAAAATTCCTTTATAAAAAAAGTACACTTAATACAGTTTTGTTAAATAAATCCTTGTCGAATCCTGTTCTTAGTCAGTCTAAGAACACGATTCGACAAGGATTTATTCAATAAAACTGTATTAAGTGTCACCAAAAATAAATTCAAAAACTGGCGTACGACAATAGCAAGAAATAAAAAACTTCTTCACACACCATAAACTTTAAATCAGCACTATTAAGTGTACTTTTTTTACACAAGAATTCCGCCGTAGAGTTACGTATGGGATTTTGTGACCGAAGACGGGAAAATTCTATAGAGGGTGAAAATAATTTTCAAAGAGGATAATTTAATTTTGTTGTGGTTTTGAATGAGCCTTTAAATCTAATATATAGATATGACTTTTAGGTAATTAAAAAAAAAAAAAGTTAAATTACAGGATCTAGATAATAGTCATTCAAATTCGATGCAAAATATTTTGGATTTTTTAATTTATACGAAGTTTTATTACAGCCATGTGAAAGAGCAAGAGAATAACTAATACCTTTCAAAAGACTAGAAGAAACAGGGGAAATGTGTAAAGCAAACGAAAAGAAAGAAAGAATGAATGAAAGACACAAGTATATAAAATAGCCATTTTTTGTAGAGGAAGGTGATAACGGGCGTCACAAAAGTCCTCAGACAAATGACCAATTTCAACATATACATCAATAAATGTATGCCGAAATTGAGAGAATTTGTTGACACCTGTCATCAAAACGATAGAATGATATTCTGACCAGATCTCGGCAGTAGCTATTAATCGTAAATGACGTTGCAATGGCTGATTGAAAAAAAAGTACCTTTCGTGCCAAAAGATGACACGAAAAAAAAAAAAAATTGAAGTGGGAGTTTTGGAATTTTGGGATGTTCTTACCCGATTGGTGTATGACAATGGATGGCAAGCAAAATATGAACGGCAATCAGTAGACAGAACTACCGCAAGTTAAAAAAAATTGATACTACAGTCGGCAGCAAAATTATTGAAGCACACATTGACACTTCATGTTTTTGTTTGTTTGTTTGTTTGATCGCTATTTTTTATCAATAACTTACTTTTTTATAAACAGTATAAGACTAAGATCATGACTCGACAAATATTTTCTTAACAAAACAGAATTAGGTGCCTACCTTTTATAAGTAGGAATTATTGCTAGTGCTTCAATAATTTTGCTGCCGACTGTATCTGGCGTTCAGGCCATGATAAAGAACTATAAGAAAACTCTCGGAAAAGTCGAAGATAATGGACCGTTAAAGAGCTATGTATAAATATGTTTTTCTACGGAATAAACTAAAGATTGTGCCAAATAATATTAAATTTTTTTTTTTTTTTTTTTTTTTTACGTATTGATGCAACCCACGGCTGTTTTGTGACACCCGTTATTTGAGAAAGCATAGGGAAGATGAGTGACAGAAGAAGGTTTATTGAAGACGTTGGTTGAGATCTGAGCATTGTGGTTAACATTTAGCACTAAAACGCCTGACGAGGAAGTCCATTTCACTTATAAACAAGATGATTTGCGGTTCGAATTTCATTAACGACGATTTATTTTTTACGATGGGATTTAAATATGTCGATTTTAAAGATACTGGTCTAAAAATTTAAGTATTAAGTCTAATTTAAGAATACCTGTAAAACAGTCTGACTCTACGACCCCCCTAATCCACTTCTTGACATAGAAACAAATAAATATGTCTTATAGGCGTTGAAAAATTCTGACTCATTGTTCTCAGAAAAATTATACCACTAACAAAAATTTGACCTAGAATCAAAATATTATAAGAAATATTGCATTTATACACAGAAATTAAAAGTGAAAATCATTTCCCTAAAGGGCCAATGGCCTTCAGGATCACAGGTTAATAAAATATTATGGAATATAATTATTGCTAGAGGCCCATTTAATCAATCTGTTGCAATAAAGAATCATATCTAATTTTGTAGACCACATGTGATAAAGAAAGATTTTTGTCATTATATGTTTACGAAATACTTTTTTTTAATATTCTTAAAAAGGCAGACAATAAACGGCTTTTACTATTTTCAAAGGTTTAGGAAGAATCGAAATCGATTTCATAGGTTTTTCATCACCGAGAAAATAAATCTTTGTCGATAAATCGCTCTTTGAAGCCAAAAACTATACAGAAAGTAAAAGGATTAAACTATTTATATTAAACAAATCAAGAATATGTTATTTTTGTACACAGAAATTAATCTGAAAGGCTGTCATCACCAGTGAAATGAATTATCACTGGCAGCCCGTTCTTTGCTGAGAGGGAAACACAGCAGAAAGTGAAATATTTTGACCGTTTTCTTGAAATACTTGAATACGTATCAACAAAAGTGCGTATCGTTATACGCAAAGCTGCTAGTCTTTGGCATAAAATTAAATTGCTCAAAGATTAAGTTTTTTTTTATTTTACTTATCTATTCTGATAAATAAATAAATAAATAAATAACACATTGAAATTTACATTTAAAACGAGTTTTTATGTTTAATGAAAAACATCGAGTCATATTTAACTTAAATTTCTTTTTAATTATTTTATTTATCTATTTAGTTTGGAATCTGATATATTCGTCGGCAGAGGGGTGAAAAAAGGGAAGAAAGGTGATTTTTACTGAAAAGTATTAAATAATAATCCCGAAACCGCAAAAATTGATTCAATTAAAAAATGATGACCGCATATATTCACATTGTAAATATTGAAAACTTTGGAATAAATAAAAGACGTAACTTACCCGCAAGTACAAAGCTGACAAATACACTTTTTCCTCGCCGACAACATTTTGCTGGGCTAGTCTGAAATGAAATCACACCAATGAACTTGAGTCTATTCTGATGCAAGGTGTTAATCCATGCGAAAGGAATATTGGACAGAAAATGGATTTGTCGGACACTATAATAAAGTGGCCGAATGTTTTACAATTCTCCATTGGTCCAGTCATTCTGAAAGCATCCTGTAATAAAAAAAAAAAAAATTTTTAAAATATTTAAAAAAAAATAAATTACATCACATTTATATAGTTAAAAATGCTTAAAACAGTTAGGTGAGAGACATTTATTTAAAAAGACACACGAAAATACAAAATAAAACACAATATGTACATCTACCGACCAAATTTCTTATTTTAAACTCTTTGTTTATGTAGTCGTAAGTTATTGTTTTGCAGATGTTATACGTAAACATTTTGATGAAGTGCCAAGAAAATAGCGTAAAACATTTATGTTTTATGAGTTTTAACTTTTTTTTTTTTTTTTTAACTTATATTTTACTGTTTTTTTTCGAAATAAATATCTCTTATCTATTGAGCATTTTATAATAAAAAAAAATAATAATTAGAATAATAATAATAATAATAATAATAATAATAATAATAATAATAATTGCGCATCAGAACATCTATCTATAAATGATTAGGTTCAAATAGTCTTTAATTTAATTTCATTGTTTGGCAATTCTGTGATGTAAAATTAGTATATTGTGGAGTTTACAAAACTTCATTTAATATTAAAATGTCACCTGCCGATTAACAAGCACTAAAAATTAATCAACGTAATTTTTCACAATAAAGATTTTACATATGCTGTTAGGTACAGTTTAAACCATAGTTGCTGAGCTATAGCACAGGAAAAATCACAAAGGTAATTAATAACGGCGCTGCCTGTCGACTGATACACACTTAAATTAAACCAGCATTCTTTTTAGTAATAGACATCGCACATATCAAGTTTGGTGCATTTATATGTTACAGAAGCTGCGATATAGCCTTACCTTAAACGGAAGAAATTACTGCATACCAATGGCGACTGGTTGCTGGTATGCAATCAAATCGAATCCGGATAATTTTCATATTAATTCTCTCACACATTCAGTTTTATGCAGTTTTACACTAGAAGCTGGGATACCGCCATGCTGTAAATGAAAGAAATTGCAGCACCAAAGCGCTTCGTGTTGGGCGCTTTTTTTTTTTTTTTTTTTTTTTTTGTTAAAACTGATATTATGTGTGCACGAAAATCCCAATTTTAGAATTAAATATTTTAAATAGCGATCTTAAACACATATTATAAATCGAAAAGATACAAAATTTTGTAAATTTAGATAAAAATTTCAAGCAACTCTATTTCGAGAAATAAAATTCTACGAATTTGTCTTAAAAAATTTTCATGCATTTTTTGTGAGGTTTCAGTTAATTTTCTTCGATTTTTTACGCTTCTGATTCTGTTGAGTAATTTTCTCTTGTTTTCTAAAATAATTACAGAATTTTATAAAATAATTAAAATTTTCAGGCAATTCAATTTCGCAAATTAAAAATCTATGATTTGAGTTTACAATATTTCGTGCATTTTTTGTCCGGTGTTAGCTGATTTTCTTCGATTTTCTACACTTGTTACAGTGCGGGGTAATTTTCTTCTGTTCACTATGTAGTTAAAAAAAAAAAAAAAAAAAAAAAAAAAAATACAATGCACAAAATATAAAATAAATTAAAATTTTTAGTCAATTCGATTTCGAGAATTAAAACTTTATGCATTTGTCTTAAAAAATTTCGTGCATTTTTTGTCCGTTGTCAGTTGATTTTCTTCGATTTTTTGCACTTGTGATAGTGCGGGGTAATTTTTCCGTATTTTCTATGCAGTTAAAAAAAAAAAAAAAAAAAAGTTACAGAATTTTACGAATTAAAATTTTCAGGCAATTCTATTTCCAGAATTAAAACTTCATGCATTTGTCTTAAGAAAAAAAAAAAAAAAAAAAAAAAAAAAGAAAAGAAAGAAAGAAAGGAAAAAAAAAAAAAAGAAAAAAATTCGTGCATTTTTTGTCCATTGTCAGTTGATTTTCCTCGATTTTTACTTCCATTATCCGACTACCGTAGGTAATGGAAGCATTGTATTCGATATCGAGTTTTCACCTCATTTACACGTTTTAAGGTCTCTTGAGTCCAAAAAAGTAATTGGCAATCAGTTTTTGGCAATTGGTCAGTGTGCGTGTACAGTCGATAACAAAAGTGTCCGAACACTAGCGAAAATTCCTATGTAAAAAAAGTACACTTCATACGGTTTTGTTAAATAAATCCTTGTCGACTCCTGTTCTTAGTCAGTGTAAGAACATGATTCGACAAGAATTTATTTAACAAAACCGTATGAAGTGTACTATTTTTGCATAGGAATTTTTGCTAGTGTTCGGATAATTTTGTTACCGACTGTATGTATGTATGTGCGGAATCTTCTGGCTATCATATCTCTGAAACTAATAAAGATAGAACTACGAAACTTCATAATTGATACAAGTCTGGTGTACAAAGGAATTTTGCCAAATTTTAGTGAAAAGTAGAAAACCGGGTCATCGAAAACCGGAATTGGGACCATAAGTCAGTATCTCAAAAACAGCTCTAATGATTTTCTTCAAAGTTGCTATATAAGCAATGCAAACAAAAATTAATGGCAAAACTATATTCCAATAATTTTAGCAAAAAATGAAAAATACAAATTAAACATATTAAGTTTTTTAATTTACAATGTTAAAACTTCTTGAATTCACAGCTTTCAAAAAGATTTCATAAATACGACATTAATTTCTATAAAAAGTAATTTTTTCTAAATATAGGTAATTTATAATTATATTTCTTAAACTTTCGTACATTTTCAGATTTCTTCCGAATAAAACTCATAAAAGTATCAGAAGTGTATTGAAAAAGAAATGTTAAATAATAAACACAAAGTTTTTTCTTGTGATATTTAATATACAGACATCTTGAAATAAAATATTTATATTATTATCAATAATTAAAGATATGAAAACATGATATGTCAAAAAATAATTTCAAGGGTCGATGCATGTCTTAAGTTTTTGGGTCCATTTTCGAGAAAAACAGTATTTTTGGGATTTTTTATTTTAATTAATTAATTTGTTTGTTTTATTTATTCATTTATTTTTGTGAAAACATTATTATCGTGAAAAACCTACCACCATTTTTAAAGACATTCTGTGTAATGTTTCATATCAAGTTAATAGTATTTCATTGAACCAAGAATATACTGTACCTCGAAATACTGAAATAATACTGATAACATGGGAAAATTTTATAAAAGGATGATTTTTATAAAACGAAATTTTGTGAAAGACAAAAATTTTATGAATCTGAATTCTATGAAGAAGCCTGCTTTAAGAAATGATGGAATTTGTGAAAGAACAACTAACGTCGCCCTAACAAACTACAAATAATATTAATAATATTAATAAATCAAAAAGAAAAAAGATAGAAAGAAATATGTCCTAAACAAGATAAATCATTTCTCCAAGGAAATATAAATACAAAAATTAACAAAATAAAATGCCGAAACATCCTTTAACATGACTCAAATTGATTTATTAAGAATAGTACACGTGTAATTAAAAAAAAAAAAAAATCTAAAAGGCTGAATACATGCAAATTCATATTCTTATTGCCCTTTTTCTTTTTTTAATGTTGGAACTTTCATATGCATAACTGGTTATTTATATTTGACTGTTAATGTTATTATATTTTCCCTTTTTACACTTTCCAACAAAGTTTAAAAGTGGTTATGATTTCGGTTCGTCTGTTTATCCGCGATCTAACACCTGTAAATATTTATGGAATTTTTTAAAACTGATATATGTAATTCAAGTTCACTATGGGACGTTCCCTATTGAAAATTTAGTAAATACAACCACTGGTTTGTGTACAAGGACACCTTAATGAATTACAAAAGATTGCTTTCTATGAAAGGTATACTTAAAAACCATATTTTTATACCTTTATTTTTCAAAAGTAATAATGAAATTGACGTTTATTATTCATACTATGCACAAAAAAAAGAATTTTTTTTTTTTTTTTTTTTTTTTTTTTTAAATAGTATATAATATGATTAGCATTAAAATTTAGAAGGCCACGCAAAAATATTTAGATCCATTAAAAGCTATAATTAGAAATTGCTAGCATTAAATTTCATTTTTATTAAGATTTCTTCAACAATTTCTTACAACTTTTAACAGTGGTTATAATTTGAGTTAATCTGTCTACCTTTCTGCCGTCTGTCTATTTAGTCATCTGTACGCCTCTAGCACCCGTAAATATTTTTAAAATTTCTTCGAAATTACATATGTTATTCAGTTTCACTGTGGGATGTATTCTAATGAAAATGGAGTAAATATTATCTGTGGTTTCCCTATAGGGTCACCCGAAAGAATTCGAAAACATTGCATTCTATGACAGGTATTTCAATAAACCCTATTTTAATACCTTTATTATTTATGTGTACGCAAAAATATCTTCTATAGGAGCTATTCTAAAATATTCAGACACATTAAGGTCTACAACTGGAGATTGCTGCAAATCCATTTTCATTGGTGTTAAGGATTTTTAACACATTCAATTAGTCCGTCTATCTGTCTTTCTATCATTCTATCTATCCGTTGCGTGATCGCGTTGATAAAGTACATACATTGAATATTAAACGATGCAACCAGTACTTACAGTTAGAAAGTTTTAATAATCCATATATGAACCGTATGATTTTTCTTTTTTTCTTTTTATTCCTTTTTAAAACATTCACGAGAAGAAAGTATTGCATTCGTAATTTTTTTTAATTTCAGGTTTTCAATTAATTCACATGCTTTAACATGTCATAAATACGATTTGACCGTATATAGAAAATGTCTGTCAATCTGTATGAGTTTGACAAAATTTTTGTAGCAGCTATTTGTCAAGAATTAATGCACAGAATTTCATAAAAGTTACATTTAGTTTCACATTATATAAATTGTTGCCTATTTACTTTTAGGATTATTACTTAGTAGCGCTATTGTCCCATTTTTCATAGCTTTTAGTTTGACAACATAAAACGAAATTCCGTAAATGTACACAATATAGATTAAACAATATGAAATTGAAAAAATTAAACAATTATGAAATTAAAAATTAGCTGAGATATAGCTTTCTCTTAAACGGATAAAACTACAGCATTACAGCGATACCTGTTGGCCGATATGCATTAAAATTGAATTAGAATAATTTTTCATAATGACCCCGTTGCATATCAATTAAGGCCCGTTACAATTAAGGCGCTATCAGATGGAAGAACATATATTCTGAACTATAAGATATTTCATCTCAAAGCTACCGAACGACTTTGTTGAGCTGAATCCAGGGTTATTTTTTAGCATATATGAAATCCACAAATGTAAACAACGGACGCAACATTTGGCGATAACTCACCGCATGGAAATTTAAAAGGAAAAGATCGATGTGTTGCAGCTTTGATTGCAGCACTCGTGCCTACTTTGTTCGCCTGACGAAAGGTTGTATGTTTTTTCTATTCGAAACAACTCTTGCGAGTTTATTGCATTTTATGGTGTTTATTCGAAGTTTTGAACTTATTACTTTAAAACGCCAGTTCTGTGGTGCTTTCTTATTAATACAAGTACTAAACTTAATAACAAGAGAAAAAAAAAAAATAAATTATTATTATTATTGTTATTATTTATTACTTCTTCTTCTTTCCCAGTTAACTGACAGATTTTAATCCTAAATGTTAATGGCGTTACATTTATTTTATATTTGTTTCATTCAAGCGCTAAGTAAATATACTTGCACATTTGCTCATTAATAATTATTTAATCGAAAATATATAGAGAGATATAGTTATTGGGAAAAAGTAATTGCAAAAAAGGAAATATACATCTATTTCGTATAAAATTAATTTACTCTTAAAATTAATATTGCAATTAAAAAAAAAAAAAAAAAAAAAAAAAAAAAGACTCACCAATTTACCAGTTTTATACTTTCTTGTCTATTTCCTCCAAAAATTATTCTGCTTTTTCCCTCAGGAATTACACACAAATTTCATTTGAAAAATACTTTTAAAATTTTTAAATATCATTCTTTTCACTACAGTAATGCCGAGATACAGTATTATGTCTGACAAATCCGACTTCGTACTTGCAGCACATCAATCAACAAAACATGCTTTAATCACCATTAAAAAACTTATGTATGACTGGCACACCGGCCGGTGGTCAGTCGGTCGCTAATCGTTTAGAGGAGAGGCAAAGGAAAAAAAGGACACGGGACCATTACCAAGGCGCATGCGTACCATCTGCAGCCAACTCAGGTATAAGTTACGATCGTATTCATAAGAGAAAAATGTCTTCACGAAGTGAAATACAATTGTTTGAAAAATGACGATATCACGAAGAAAATAAAGATTTCAAGGATTCTGGGAATCATCTCGTTTCGCTGGCATTTTATTTGCGGGAGTTAATTCGAACAATGATTTAGTCATAAAAAAGTAATTGAAGGAAAAACTCGATTCGAATTGAGCTCGTATCACTTCAGTTTTATTCCGGAAAATAAGTATCGTGTCTTAATTAAAAACAAAAATAAAAGATGAAGATTTTTCAAGAATTTTACAAAAATATTTTCATTTCTTTTTCCCTTGTTAAATTTCATACCATTAAGAATAAAATTCTAATTCAGAACAGATCTTCAATTACAAAATAAATAAATAAAATAAATAAAATTTATAAAATAAAAAACTTGCATATATGTATATATATAGTGTTATTTTGCGAGAAAACATAAAACCTCGTATTCTACTGTTGATTATAAAAACCGTACACTGTAAAAAAAAAAAAAAAAACTGTTAAAAGTACAGGAAAAATCTGGCAGCTGGGGTGCCAGTATTTCTCCGTCAAATATACAGGACAAAACTGTACTTTTAACAAAAAACCTGTTTGATTTACAGGATTCCTGTGTAAAATATATGTCAGTGATACAATTTTATGGTTTTAAACTGTATATTTCACGAAGAAATATTGGCACCCCAGCTGCCAGATTTTTTCTGTACTTTTAACGGTTTTGTTTTTGCAGTGTACCTAATAATTATTTCTTACATTAAAACAGTATTTATGAAAGTGAATCTAAAATTTAATACAAAATGTAAAAATGAGGAGGACGGGGGGGGGGGGGGGGGGGAGCAATGGAAGAAACGAAAGCGTATATTCGAAGAGGATTAAAGAGAAGATGCTTATACTTGGCGCATTGGTGGAATACCCTCCTAAGGGGTCGTAGACCGTATTTACATGAGCTCCTGAGAAAACCACGGAAAACTCCGAACGGCTAGGTCGATGAGCGCAATCTGGGATCGAACATGGCACTTCTCATCTACCAGCTTTGAGTACAGAATCACTCCGCTACTGGCAGTGCTCAAAGAGAGAGAAAGAAAAAAAAAAGCTTCTCAGGCAAAAATAGAGAACGCAGATTGTTAACACTATTATGATGGAATCTTTTGTTTAATTATGAGAGAGTATATCTTTAGTTCAATGTAATATAATTAGTGAATCTTTATTGGAAACCTTGATTCATACCTGCTAATATTCTAATTAACATCCCGTAAAACTGTTAGTATCCGCCCCCTTTTTTCACATCACTTTGTCTTTAGAGCAGTTTACTCCAAATGTAATTACGATTAAATTAAAAGAAAAGTTCTTTGAAAAAAATATTTGTATCGGAAAAAAAAAAAAAAAAAAACAGGAAAAAGTGGGTTCAAACAATTTTACGGAATATTAATTAGAATGTTGGCAGGTATGCTAATTATTTCGAAAGAAATTTGTACGGGACGAACAGAAGTGGGGAATATTTTCGGATTCACCATCGCCGAATTATAAAGTTTACAATAAACAAAAAATAATTTATAGAGGTGTTTTTTTTTTTCAAACCTGTATTATTAATGAATAAAGAAATGAAGATTTTAGAAATAGTCATTATTCACTTTTTTTTTTTTTTGGGGGGGGGGGGATAGAAATCGGCTAAGGAAATATGCCAAATCAACATTGCTTTAAGTAGCTTGACAATTTTTTTGTCCTTTTCTTTTTCTTTCTTTCTTTCTTCTTTTAAACAATAATTTAGTATTATATATATATATATATATATATACGTACGCATACATACGCACACATGCATATGTATTGCTTTAAATGTAGTCTCTAGGCATAGTAAAATACGCATGTGGTACTGGCACACGACAGAGTTAACTTTTATAAGCTAACACATTAAATTGCAAAAAATGCAACAATTGCTTGGGTCAATTGTGCACGATCACGCATCAGACAATAAAACATAGACACAAGTCCAGCTTGAAAACAGTAACGCATTAAAACTGTGAAAGTGACAAGATAATGTAAAATAACAGGAGTTGTTTAAGAATATCGAGTTGAAATGAATTAAAAAAGGCTGAAAAAATATATTATTTAAAAGAGTAAAAATAATTACTAAAAATATAATAATAAAAATAAATTAGTATAAATAATAAAAAATAAACCAACAAAAAAAAAAAAAAGTAACACCGAGGAAAAAATAGTTTTATATATAATTTCAAAACCAGACATGAAACGATTTGAAGAAGATCATTAATACTGTTGTTGCGTGATATCATAATTTATAGCGATAGTGACTATTTTGTATAAGAGCAAACATCTAAATAAAATAATAAACTGGTAAAAATAAAAATAAAAATAAATCAGATTTTGCATAGTGACCAAACAAAGGTATATGAAAAAGGGTTGATCTTAGAGTTTTTCACTTTTGTATTTAACACTGAAAAATTTTATATATGTATATATACACAGTCGGTAACAAAAGTATCCAAACACTAGCAAAAATTCCGATGACAAAAAGTAGAGTTAATACTGTTTTGTTAAATAAATCCTTGTCGAATCATGTTCTTAGTCAATCTAAGAACATGATTCGACAAGGATTTATTTAACAAAACAGTATTAACTCTACTTTTTTTATATAGGAATTTTTGCTAGTGTTCGGATACTTTTGTTACCGACTGTACGTCGGTTTCGAAGGCTAAAAAGAGAATATTTTCTCTATTTCTTTTATTTTATATAATAATTAAAATATTTTATTCAAAATTATGAGCATATTTTTTTTCTTTTTTTCTTTTTAATGATAAGATTTATGCGCTAAAAATTCTCTTTTAAAAAGTGTTAGAAAGCTGGAATAAAAAGTTACATATATAAATAGTTTACATTTCATACTATAGTATATATATAAAATAAAATAATTTATGATTCTATGTATGTTTTTTAATTTCGTTTATAACATGTTTTGATGTGTTGTATGATTAACTGTTATAAGCTTATAATGTCTATTAATTTATATATACAGTAGAACCTCGATTATCCGAACCTCGATTAACCGAAACTCACCTCGATTAACCGAAACTCTCCGTTAACCGAAGTCGGTTTCTTCTTCACTTTTTTTTTTTTTTTCACTTTCTACTATCATCCAAAATTTTCTCTTAACAAACATGTATTTTTAAAGTTTTTTTTTTTCCCCACATTCCTTTTGTATGCAAGCCATCCTTTCCAAACTACGAGTGCTGATAAATATTTTAGATGATTATTGATGAATTCTCGATTATCCGAAAATTTCGATTATCCGAAGTAAGTTCGCTCCCAATTACTTCGGATAATCGAGGTTCTACTGTAATATAATTTGATGTGAATAAAAATTGCGAAAAAGTTGAACGATAAATGAAAAATGTATAATGTTGATTTTAGGCTGTATTAACTAAATATTTCAAGTGTTAATCCTATCACACCTATATGTACATCCAATTATAACCGTATAATAGTAACATGTATTAATTTTTTTTTCATATTATTGAAAAAATAAAAATAAAATATTCTTGAAAACAGATTTTTTTTCTTTGTGTAAATGTCTAAAATGAGTCAATTCAAGCTCACGTTTAAGACTTTTAGTTTTATTGTCATAAAATTTTCCTTTAAATTATATATATATATATATATATTTAATTTTGTATTTTTTTTTTATTGTTTTATTCGGACCAATTGTTTCAATTAATTCTTACTTTTTCTCCAATGCAATTAACACTATTAAATTAAAATATTTTGCTTTAAAGCAAAAGTTTTATATGCTAATAATTTCTTTTCGTGTAAAAATATATGTGTTTTGATGTTTATTTATTTATTTTACTTTTTCTTTCCATTTGTTTTGAGTAAGTAAATGTTTGTAACAGTATTAAAAAAATTTCTGTTTGTCTCTGCTTTGAAATAATCTAAAAACGAATTCTTAATTTATTCTTTATGCATATTTTATCTTCTGAGAATTAAAATATATACATATATGAACTGTATTTATTTTTCCTCTGAAACTTATAAAATAAATAGACCAACAAATATTTAAAATATAAATTGATTTCTGAATATATATCGATATGTGTGTGTGTGGTGTGTGTTATGAAAATCTTTTCATATATTGCAGAGTATGAAATGATAAATATCACATGAAAAGATGTAAAGAAAACAAATAACAATAAAAATACTAGCGGGCTTCGCCCGCTAGCGGGTCAGTATTTTCAAATGAATCACTAACAGTAACATTTAGTGTTAAGAAAAGAAATTAAAAAAAAAAATCATTTCTGATTGGGTAAAAAGTCGGCCCGGGACCCAACTGCCTTCGGCAGCGATGTCCCGTGCGCGCTGCGCGCGCACAACTTAAGGGATACACGCGCTGCGCGTGCGTATTCCTTCCCTGACCCTTCGTGCCCCCTAAAAAAAATCATTTCTGATCGGGTAAAAACTCGCACCGGGTCCCCACTGCTTTCGGCAGCGCAGACCCATGCGCGCTGCGCGCGCACGTGTGAAGGTATACGTGTGCTGCGCGCACATATTCCTTCTCAAGTGAAATTTTTATTTTTAAGAAAAGAAAATTTAAAAAATCATTTCTCATCGGGTACAAAGTCGGACCGGGTCCCCGCTGCCTTCGGCAGTGCAGTCACGTGCGCGCTGCGCACGCACAAGTTCACGGATACACGCGCTACGCTCGCATATTCCTTCCCTGACCCTTCGTGCCCCCTAAAAAAGAAATCATTTCTGATCGGGTAAAAACTCACACCGGCATACGCGCGCTGCGCGCAAATGTTCCTTCTCAAATCAAATTTTTATTCTTAAGAAAAGAAAATAAAAAAAATCATTTCTCATCGGTTAAAAAGTCGGACCCGGCCCCACAGCCTTCGGCCTTAAAAAGTAAACTTTTTGCAAAATCGATGACATTTGAACTGCAAGGCTAGGCTGTCTTGTGATGTTAGGTCTGTATACGATGTTTAGTGTGCGGAATTGAAAAACTGAAGCCTTTTAAAAACTGCAATTTTTAATCGCAGTTCCAAAACACGTGAGCTCATTAAATACCAGTTCATGTTTCTCTTTCCTTTCAAGGTTTTTTTTTTTTTCGCTTTCCATCAGACATCGTTCTTCTATGAAGTAGTTGCCATGGAAACGCCAACGAACACATTTTACGATCTGATGCAATGAAGGTCGTCTTATTCAAATGAATGCTTCAATGGCTAAAATTAAAAAATTTATAACTCATTCAGTTTTTGAAATTTTCTCTCAATCTTTTGGGAATTAAATTATGAAAACGAGATCTATATACAAAAAAAAAAAAAAAAAAAAAAAGAAAGAAAAGAAATGATTTATCTCTAAACGCTTTTGAGTTATAAAATGTTTTGTGAAAAAATCGATGTTTCGTAAAATCTAAAAATATGGATCGATAATCCGTATTTTGTAAAAATGTTCATATGGTTCGAAAGAGGATTAAATGGCCTTTCTTTGTATACCAGTTGTTAAGAAATGGAAGAGTTAATCGGTCGTACAGGGCGTTTCAAAAAAGACGATCGTGAAAAAGAAAAATTTTCGACCCTTTTTAAAACTTTTTTTAAAAATATAAAAAATCCGTATTTTTTAAAAAAGAAAAGAATCGGTAATAAATGCTCTTTCTCGTGGTACAGGTGTATTTTCGATATCTCCAACAGATCGGGAGCGATCGCTTTACAAAAACCCACGAAAATTCCTCTTTCTGCTTCTTCTTTTAAGGTAAGCGGTCCTGGGCAAAAATGATGATCGCGTGCCATTTTGAATCGTTTTTTTGTTAGACAATGGTCGACATTTTAATTAATATCTCCGCTAATTAGGGTCGCATCGTTTAGCAAATTAGATAACCCAGATCTGCGATAAATTCTCTGTCCGACGGTACCTGTTCGAAGTCCGTGCGACCTTTAGCGGCGGAGTCTTTTCTGTTTCAAGCCGTTTCACACAGACACACACACAGACACACACACGAGTACAGATTTTAATAATATAAGGAGATTTTGAATAAAATAAAATGAGAATAGTTTGTGGGCAATATTGTTACGAAAAACTTGTCGACTTTCTTGTATGAGAAAGTAGTTCGCAAAGAAACAGGCAGGTTCAAGTCGGTGAATGCTCTTTATTAAAAGTAACTTCACTTCTCGAATCAATACGAAATATTTTTTATTACAATGAATATTCTCGAAACAGTCAAATAGCACTGTTATTTCATCGAACATTTTAGGAGAAATCCAATGAAGCTGTCACTCATCCTACCGCAAAAGTCACTATTCGACGAATGCTCTGGAACAGTCCAAGAAAACAGTCACTCGTCACAAAAGAGTAAATAACATCAAATACTCCAGAGCAAAAATTTTCGCTAGCTCCCGAACAAAAGTCAGTCGCTTACAGCACAATCTCCAAAATGCAATCTCTCAGAATACATCTCTGAACAACACTGACTCGCAGGGACTTTACTCTCCCTCAGAAGTCAACTCACTCTTATTTATACCCTTTAGGAATGGGACGTGGCAGAGTTTCTATAGAGAATCCCATGGATCTCAGATTCTAGATCTCAGCTGCTATGCGTTGGAGAGCTTCGAAACTTCGTGAACCCTAAATTGCGGTTTTTCTCCAAATTTGGTCGCCATGTCGCCAAGTTTGTCACGAAGGCTGACTTTACTGAAAGTGAATGAACTGTCCCTTTATTTTCACTTTGCCTGTAAAACTACTTTCACTGCAATAAAACAATTGATGCAGGGGAAAGACTTAATCATTATAACATTGCTCTCCTCTTTGAAGACTGCACGTCCCGTGCAGTTTCTCTAACCTGTTTCATGATTTGATACACGGTATGGGAGCTAATCTATTGACGTGCATCACTTTCAGCTTACTACATGGCAACTGCTGTATTCTCACAATGGCATCATTCAGTTGCACACACAGTCACCTTCCTTTAGATGATTTCCAATCGCTTTTACCTTGTAGCGTGTCTTCGCACGATCGCTGTCCAGGTTAATCCTTTCTCTGGAGAACTCATGTACACTTTCTAAATGCTCCTCTAAATTTTGTAGGTAATCATTAGGCAAGGAAGGCGTATTGCATGGTCCCCCCAAACAGGACGTCACAAGGCAAGCGAAGTGTTCGTCAAACGTCAAAACAACATTTCAGATGGTGTCCATCCCGAGGTTTCGTGCAGATTGTTTCTACAAGCAGAAAGAAACGTAAGAAGGTGTAAGTCCCAGTGAGTTTGATTCTTAGAAATTAATAGATACAGATCAAACATACCTTCGGACTCAGGATGCAACGACGTCGTCAGGGTCTTTTATATTCCAAGATACCTATAACGGTTGAAGACTCTTATTATGTATGGAAACAGCTCCAACCATCCTCTGAAGTAACTTTTTCTCACAAAATTTAAAAAATCATTTCTCATCGGGTACAAAGTCGGACCGGGTCCCCGCTGCCTTCGGCAGCGCAGTCACGTGCGCGCTGCGCACGCACAAGTTCACGGATACACGCGCTGCGCTCACGTATTCCTTCCCTGACCCTTCGTGCCCCCTAAAAAAGAAATCATTTCTGATCGGGTAAAAACTCACACCTGGGGTGCTACAACGAAACTACCGAGACTGTCTCACTCCCGGCAATTCTTGGCTGTGACGTCATGTTCCGAGAGTGTCAAAAAATGTGCTACAACGAAGCTCACGGAAGCTCTCTCTTGGTTTTCGGTCTCGGAAACTCCTGCCGAGATTTATCGAAAAAATATCACCAAGCGTAGAGCTTGTGGGAACGAGTTTTCGGCACCGAAATATATGTAATGTGTCCGCCATTTAAAAAAAATAAAAAATGATGAATTAAAAAGTAAAAAACGTGTACATATGTTATATTTTTTAGAAAGAACTTTCAAAACTATTAATTTTTTGTGTGAACACTATATTCGTATAATTATTACTTTTAAAGATATTCGATTAGAAAGTTCACGAGTGACAAGAGATGTATCCCTTTTGTCAAGTACACTATTAACAGAAACAATCGAATATTGAAGACTAAAGAATAACTTTCTAAATTTAATTAGTTTTTAAGTCCTCAAAGCTATGAATTGGAAGCTAAATTATGTAAATTCATCATTCATAATGAAATACGATGCTAATTTAATGATAGTATATCATAATAAATTAGTTACCAGACCCTATTCCGTCAGTAGCTCGATCGCAGCGTATTTGATTGCTGACCCAAAGTGCTCGGGTTCAATCCGCGGGCGTTTCAGTTTTTTTTTTTTTTATTTTTTAATAATAATAATAATAATAATAATAATTTTTTTTTAAAGGGGGGGGGGGGGGCAAACAATTAATTTAAATATTTTTTTTCTTTTTCTTTTCCTTTTATTTTATTTATTTATTTATTTATTTATTTTAATAAGAAGAGTACTTTAAATATTAGGATTTTCCTAATATATGTATATTACTAACAAGGGAAGTATGAATACTTAATTTATTAATTATAAAATAAATAAATATGTATATATATATATTTCAACTGCAAAAAAATAATTTAAAAATAAACTGCTTGATCGTTTTATTTTACTGCTGATTGTTATCATTACTAATCAGAAATAAATAAATTATTTTTCGTTTTTATTCTTTGCTGATGAGTGCATATAATTCTAATTTGTTTTAATAATTATTTTCTCATAAGTTATTAATTAAATTTAACACACACACAAAAAGAAAAAAGAGCTTCTTTTCATCTGAAATAAAATAGTCAAAGCTTACAAAGGCATAGATTTTATATATATATTTAAACACAATATTGAACATATATGTATCACTTCCTAATTTTCTTTCTCCTCCCCCCCCCCCCTTCCTTTTTTTAGTATTACTAACAAATAGGATAAGAATAATTAATTTAATAATTAGAAAAAATAAATAAAAACACCCCCTCTTTTTTTTTTTTTTTTTTTTTTTTCAAATTGTAATAAAATATTTACAATATGAGATACTTTCCTTTCGATAATATTTCTACTTTTATAGTCATTATTAATCAGCGATAATAATTAATTTAATAATTAGAAAAAAGAAATACCCCCCCCCCCTTTTATTTATTGTAATAAAATATTTAAAATATGAGATACTTACCCTTCGATAATATTTCTACTTTTATAGTCATTATTAATCAGAAAAAAAATTGTAGCGTTTTAATTTTGAAAATACAATTTCTTAAATTTCTTTGTAATTTGTTAAAATATTACAAAGAAAATATTATAAATACATACACACACATATGTATTTCGAGTTGATGCTAAATTATTTTCTGGTAAATTATTAATTAAATTTAACCACCCTCCCCTAGAAAAAATAAAAATTAAAAATTCCAGTCAAAATAAATTATTTTATAAATGCTTGATTATTCTTCTGTTGATTCTTCTGTTGATTATTCTGCTTGATTATTCTTAAATAAAAAATCATTATTAATCAAAGATTAAACTTTTATCAACCTTAAAAATTTTTCTTCTATATAAATAATTTATTATTTAATAATTTATTTTTTATTCTTTACTGAATATTTGTGTAATTCCTGATTTAATTTAGTAATTATTTTCTATTTCATAATTAAATAAATTTAACTTTTTTTCTTTCTTTTTTTTTTTTTTTTTTTTTTTTTAGTTAAATAAAAAGTATTTACAAAATAAATTAAATGTTTTAAAAGTAAAAATTTTGATGAAAAATTATTTATTTTAAGCAAATATTCTACGTTTTTTATGACTTCTTTTTTTTTTTTTTTTTTTTAAGGCAAACAAATATTTAAAATAATTTTTTTTTTCTTTTTTTTCTTTCTTTCTTTTTTTTTTTAAGAAGAGTACTGCAAATATTAAAATCTTTCTAATTAATATATATATATATATATTACTAAGAAGGGAAGTATGAATATTTAATTTATTAATTATAAAATAAATAAATATGTATATAAATATAAATTTCAATTGCAAAACAACAATTTCAAAATAAAGTGTTTGATAATTTTATTTTACTTCTGATTGCAATCATTACTAATGAGAAATAAATAAATTACATTAATTAAACAAATTATTTTCCATTTTTATTCTTTGTTGACGAGTGCATAGATCTTAATTTGTTTTAATAATTATTTTCTCGTAAATTATTAATTAAATTCAACACAAACACAAAAAGAAAAAAAAGTTATTTTCAGTTGAAATAAAATAGTCAAAGCTCGCAAAAGCATATTTCAATTTTATTTTTCTTAATATATATATTTTTTAAACACAGTATGCCCTAAAAATATATCCTTTGAATATATGTGTAACACTTCCTGATTTTCTTTCTATTTTATTTAATTTTAATTATTTAATTTATTTATTTTAAGTATTACTAACAAGGAGAACATGAATAATTAATTTAATAATTAGAAAAAATAACTAAGAATTTATTATTATTATTATTATTATAAATATTAAAGAAATGAAATGCTTTCACTTCAATAATATCTCTACTTCTACAGTCATTATTAATCAAAAAATAAATTGCAACTTTTTAACTTCAAAAATACAATTTCTTAAATTTCTTTATAATATTTTGCTAAATTATTATAACGAAAATATTATAAACACACACACATATATATATATATTTCGAGTTGATGCTAAATTATTTTATGGTAAATTATGAAATAAATTTA
Organism: Salticus scenicus; assembly: GCA_963930645.1. Classification (NCBI taxonomy): domain Eukaryota; kingdom Metazoa; phylum Arthropoda; class Arachnida; order Araneae; family Salticidae; genus Salticus; species Salticus scenicus. The sequence goes on along the minus strand of OZ005654.1, from coordinate 106,460,898 downwards.
ACTACCCACCCCTACAAAAAATAAAAATTCCACTCGAAATAAATTATTTTACAAATGCTTGATCATTCTTTTGCTTTTAAATAAAAAATCATTATTAATCAAAGATTAAATTCTTAACCTTAAAGATTTATCTTCTATGTAAATAAATTATTTATTACTTATTTATTTTGTATTCCTTGGCACTGAATATCTGTGTAATCCCTGATTTAATTTAGTAATTATTTTCTGTTTCATAATTCATTAAATTTAACTCAACTTCTTTTATTTATTTATTTTTCAGTGAAATAAAAAGTAATAAACATTTGGATTTTGATGACAAATTATTTATTTTAAGCAAATATTCGAAAACAGAGAAAAGAAAAAAAAAAAAAAAAAACGTGGATTAAACGAGGATCGAACCGAGGAACTCTCAGACAGCAGAAAGTTACTCTGCCACAGCGCCACTGGCTACCTGCAGAGATTCTTCCATCAGTCTTAAGTTATATTTTACAGCTCTTAAATAGAATCTTCGCAATTCTTTCATTATAAACTATGAATTTTACATGGTTTAGCTTAGAATTTATAGCTCTGAATACTCCAAAATTGATTATTTTTCAGAAAATTATTCTTTAGCCTTTAATTTTAGACTGTTTCTTTCGTTTAAAAATGCAGTTGACAAAGCGATATTCCTCTTGTCACTCGTGAACTTTCTAATCGAATATCTTTAAAAATAATGTTTATATGAATATAGTGTCCACACAAAAAATTAATAGTTTTGAAAGTTCTTTTCAAAAAGTATAACATTGGTGCATATTTTTTGCTTTTTTGTTTCATCAGTTCTTATTTAAAAATGGCTGACAACGTTGGATATATTCGCTTTTGACCACCTACTCACTGTGATTGGTCAAAAGTATCCGGTACCGATAAAGTTTTATATCTCCGCACTGGGCTTCCGTTACCGGCTTCCAATACGTTCGTTGTAGGGCAAAGTATGAGTCTCGAAAACGTGAGTGCCGGGATCTTGGAAATTCGGTACCGGGAAGTTTCCTGCACGGAAACTTCTCGGCATATACGTTGTAGGGCCCCAGGGGTGCTACAACGAAACTACCGAGACTGTCTCACTCCCGGCAATTTTTGGCTGTGACGTCATGTTCCGAGAGTGTCAAAAAATGTGCTACAACGAAGCTCACGGAAGCTCTCTCTTGGTTTTCGGTCTCGGAAACTCCTGCCGAGATTTATCGAAAAAATATCACCAAGCGCAGAGCTTGTGGGAACGAGTTTTCGGCACCGAAATATATGTAATGTGTCCGCCATTTAAAAAAAAATAAAAAATGATGAATTAAAAAGTAAAAAACGTGTACATATGTTATATTTTTTAGAAAGAACTTTCAAAACTATTAATTTTTTGTGTGAACACTATATTCGTATAATTATTACTTTTAAAGATATTCGATTAGAAAGTCCACGAGTGACAAGAGATGTATCCCTTTTGTCAAGTACACTATTAACAGAAACAATCGAATATTGAAGACTAAAGAATAACTTTCTAAATTTAATTAGTTTTTAAGTCCTCAGAGCTATGAATTGGAAGCTAAATTATGTAAATTCATCATTCATAATGAAATACGATGCTAATTTAATGACAGTATATTATAATACATTAGTTACAGTGTATTATGTCCCCAGTAGCTCGATCGTAGTGTACTTGATTGCAGACCCAAAGTGCTCGGGTTCGATTCGCGGACGGTTCGTTTTTTTTTTTTTTTTAATATTTATTATATATAATAATAAAAAAAGAGGGGGGGGGAGATTTATTTTAAATGTTTTTTTCTTTTTTCTTTTTTTTTTTTTTTTTTTTATAAGAAGAATACTTTAAATATTAGGATTTTCCTAATATATGTATATTACTAACAAGGAAAGTATGAATACTTAATTTATTAATTATAAAATAAATAAGTATGTATGTATATAATTCAATTGCAAAAAAATAATTTAAAAATAAACTGCTTGATCGTTTTATTTTACTGCTGATTGTTATCATTACTAATCAGAAATAAATAAATTATTAAAATACATACACACACACATATGTATTTCGAGTTGATGCTAAATTATTTTCTGGTAAATTATTAATTAAATTTAACCACCCTCCCCTAGCAAAAATAAAAATTAAAAATTCCAGTCTAAATAAATTATTTTATAAATGCTTGATTATTCTTCTGTTTTTAAATAAAAAATCATTATTAATCAAAGATTAAACTTTTAACAACCTTAAAAATTTTTCTTCTATATAAATAATTTATTATTTAATAATTTATTTTTTATTCCTTGCTGAATATTTGTGTAATTCCTGATTTAATTTAGTAATTATTTTCTATTTCATAATTAAATAAATTTAACTTTTTTCTTTTCTTTTCTTTTTTTTTTTTTTTTTAGTTAAATAAAAAGTATTTACAAAATAAATTAAATGTTTTAAAAGTAAACATTTAAATTTTGATGACAAATTATTTATTTTAAGCAAATATTCTACGTTTTTTATGACTTTTTATTTATTTATTTATTTTTTTTTTCTTTTTTAAGAAGAGTACTGCAAATATGCAAATATTAAAATTTTCCTAATATATATATATATATTACTAACAAGGGAAGTATGAATATTTAAGTTATTAATTATAAAATAAATAAATATTTATATAAATATAGATTTTAATTGCAAAACAACAATTTAAAAATAAAGTGCTTGATAATTTTATTTTACTTCTCATTGTAATCATTACTAATGAGAAATAAATAAATTACTTTAATTAAACAAATTATTTTCCATTTTTATTCTTTGTTGACGAGTGCATAGATCTTAATTTGTTTTAATAATTAATTTCTCGTAAATGATTAATGAAATTCAACACAAACACAAAAAAAAAAAAAAAAAAAAAAAAGTTTCTTTTCAGGTGAAATAAAATAGTTAATATTTTTATTTTATTTTTCTTAATATATATATTTTTAAACATAGTATGCCCTAAAAATATATCCTTTGAATATATATGTAACACTTCCTGATTTTCTTTCTATTTTCTTTTATTTTATTTTAATTTTTTATTTAAGTATCTCTAACAAGGAGAATATGATTAATTAATTTAATAATTAGAAAAAATAACTATATATATATATATATATATATATATATATATATATATATATATAATAAAATATTTTAAAAATGAAATGCTTTCACTTCAATAATATTTCTACTTCTATAGTCATTATTAATCAAAAAGTAAATTGCATTTTTTAACTTCAAAAATACAATTTCTTAAATTTCTTTATAATATTTTGCTAAATTATTATAAAGAAAATATTATAAACATACACACATATATATATTTCGAGTTGATGCTAAATTATTTTATGGTAAATTATGCATTAAATTTAACCACCCACCCCTACAAAAAATAAAAATTCCAGTCGAAATAAATTATTTTACAAATGCTTGATCATTCTTTTGCTTTTAAATAAAAAATCATTATTAATCAAAGATTAAATTCTTAACCTTAAAGATTTATCTTCTATGTAAATAAATTTATTACTAACTTACATTTTATTCCTTGGCACTGAATATCTGTGTAATCGCTGATTTAATTTAGTAATTATTTTCTATTTCATAATTCATTAAATTTAACTCAACTTCTTTTATTTTTTATTTATTTATTTTTTCAGTTAAATAAAAAACAATAATTATTTGGATTTTGATGACAAATTATTTATTTTAAGCAAATATTCTAAAAGGAAAAAAAAAAAAAAAGGATTAAACGAGGATCGAACCGGGGAACTTCCAGACAGCAGAAAGTTACTCTGCCACATCGCTACTGGCTACCTGCAGAGAGTTAACCCTCAGTCTTAAATTATATTTTACAGCTCTTAAATAGAATCTTCACAATTCTTTCATTATAAATTATGAATTTTACATGGTTTAGCTTAGAATTTATAGCTCTAAATACTCCAAAATTGATTATTTTTCAGAAAATTATTCTTTAGCCTTTAATTTTAGACTGTTTCTTTCGCTTAAAAATGCAGTTGACAAAGCGATGTTCCTCTTGTCACTCGTGAACTTTCTAATCGAATATCTTTAAAAGTAATGATTATACGAATATAGTGTTCACACAAAAAATTAATAGTTTTGAAAGTTCTTTTCAAAAAGTATAACTTTGGTGCATATTTTTTGCTTTTTTGTTTCATCAGTTCTTATTTAAAAATGGCTGACAACGTTGGATATATTCGCTTTTGACCACCTACTCGCTGTGATTGGTCAAAAGTATCCGGTACCGATAAAGTTTCATATCTCCGCACTGGGCTTCCGTTACCGGCTTCCAATACGTTCGGTGTAGGGCAAAGTATGAGTCTCGAAAACGTGAGTGCCGGGATCTTGGAAATTCGGTACCGGGAAGTTTCCGCCACGGAAACTTCTCGGCATGTTCGTTGTAGGGGTCCGGGTCCCCACTGCCTTCGGCAGCGCAAACCTATGCGCGCAGCGCGCACGTGTGAAGGCATACGCGCGCTGCGCGCAAATGTTCCTTCTCAAATCAAATTTTTATTCTTAAGAAAAGAAAATCAAAAAAATCATTTCTCATCGGTTAAAAAGTCGGACCCGGTCCCCACTGCCTTCGGCCTTAAAAAGTAAACTTTTTGCAAAATCGATGACATTTGAACTGCAAGGCTAGGCTGTCTTGTGATATTAGGTCTGTATACGATGTTTAGTGTGCGGCATTGAAAAACTGAAGCCTTTTAAAAACTGCAATTTTTAATCGCAGTTCCAAAACACGTGAGCTCATTCAATACCAGTTCATGTTTCTCTTTCCTTTCAAGGTTTTTTTTTTTTTTTTTCGCTTTCCATCAGACATCGTTCTTCCATGAAGTGGTTGCCATGGAAACGCCAACGAACACATTTTACGATCTGATGCAATGAAGGTCGTCTTATTCAAATGAATGCTTCAATGGCTAAAATTAAAAAATTTATAACTCATTCAGTTTTTGAAATTTTCTCTCAATCTTTTGGGAATTAAATTATGAAAACGAGATCTATATACAAAAAAAAAAAAAAAAGAAAAAAAAAAGAAAAAAAAGAAAAGAAATGATTTATCTCTAAACGCTTTTGAGTTATAAAATGTTTTGTGAAAAAATCGATGTTTCGTAAAATCTAAAAATATGGAACGATAATCCGTATTTTGTAAAAATGTTTATATGGTTCGAAAGAGGATTAAATGGCCTTTCTTTGTATACCAGTTGTTAAGAAATGGAAGAGTTAATCGGTCGTACAGGGCGTTTCAAAAAAGACGATCGCGAAAAAGAAAAATTTTCGACCCTTTTTAAAACTTTTTTTAAAAATATAAAAAATCCGTATTTTTTAAAAAAGAAAAGAATCGGTAATAAATGCTCTTTCTCGTGGTACAGGTGTATTTTCGATATCTCAAACAGATCGGGAGCGATCGCTTTACAAAAACCCACGAAAATTCCTCTTTCTGCTTCTTCTTTTAAGGTAAGCGGTCCCGGGTAAAAATGATGATCGCGTGCCATTTTGAATCGTTTTTTCGTTAGACAATGGTCGACATTTTAATTAATATCTCCGCTAATTAGGGTCGCATCGTTTAGCAAATTAGATAACCCAGATCTGCGATAAATTCTCTGTCCGACGGTACCTGTTCGAAGTCCGTGCGACCTTTAGCGGCGGAGTCTTTTCTGTTTCAAGCCGTTTCTCACAGACACACACACACACACACGAGTACAGATTTTAACAATATAAGGAGATTTTGAATAAAATAAAATGAGAATAGTTTGTGGGCAATATTGTTACGAAAAACTTGTCGACTTTCTTGTATGAGAAAGTAGTTCGCAAAGAAACAGGCAGGTTCAAGTCGGTGAATGCTCTTTATTAAAAGTAACTTCACTTCTCGAATCAATACGAAATATTTTTTATTACAATGAATATTCTCGAAACAGTCAAATAGCACTGTTATTTCATCGATCATTTTAGGAGAAATCCAATGAAGCTGTCACTCATCCTACCGCAAAAGTCACTATTCGACGAATGCTCTGGAACAGTCCAAGAAAACAGTCACTCGTCACAAAAGAGTACAGTAAATAACATCAAATACTCCAGAGCAAAAAATTTTCGCTAGCTCCCGAACAAAAGTCAGTCGCTTACAGCACAATCTCCAAAATGCTATCTCTCAGAATAAATCTCTGAACAACACTGACTCGCAGGGACTTTACTCTCCCTCAGAAGTCAACTCACTCTTATTTATACCCTTTAGGAATGGGACGTGGCAGAGTTTCTATAGAGAATCCCATGGATCTCAGATTCTAGATCTCAGCTGCTATGCGTTGGAGATCTTCGAAACTTCGTGAACCCTAAATTGCGGTTTTTCTCCAAATTTGGTCGCCATGTCGCCAAGTTTGTCACGAAGGCTGACTTTACTGAAAGTGAATGAACTGTCCCTTTATTTTCACTTTGCCTGTAAAACTACTTTCACTGCAATAAAACAATTGATGCAGGGGAAAGACTTAATCATTATAACATTGCTCCCCTCTTTGAAGACTGCACGTCCCGTGCAGTTTCTCTAACCTGTTTCATGATTTGATACACGGTATGGGAGCTAATCTATTGACGTGCATCACTTTCAGCTTACTACATGGCCACTGCTGTATTCTCACAATGGCATCATTCAGTTGCACACACAGTCACCTTCCTTTAGATGATTTCCAATCGCTTTTACCTTGTAGCGTGTCTTCGCACGATCGCTGTCCAGGTTAATCCTTTCTCTGGAGAACTCATGTACACTTTCTAAATGCTCCTCTAAATTTTGTAGGTAATCATTAGGCGAGGAAGGCGTATTGCATGGTCCCCCCAAACAGGACGTCACAAGGCAAGCGAAGTGTTCGTCAAACGTCAAAACAACATTTCAGATGGTGTCCATCCCGAGGTTTCGTGCAGATTGTTTCTACAAGCAGAAAGAAACGTAAGAAGGTGTAAGTCCCAGTGAGTTTGATTCTTAGAAATTAATAGATACAGATCAAACATACCTTCGGACTCAGGATGCAACGACGTCGTCAGGGTCTTTTATATTCCAAGATACCTATAACGGTTGAAGACTCTTATTATGTATGGAAACAGCTCCAACCATCCTCTGAAGTAACTTGTTCTCACAAAAAATGTATGGGTTATCTTTAGAAGTTTTGAGTGATGATCCTAACAAGTCCATAACTATTCTCTCAAAAGTAAAGCCAACATTTTAGTGCTTCTTACGCTTCCTTTTCCTGTTCCATATGCATGATATTGCCTTGACCATTTTTTCTTCACTACTTCCAAGTCTATCCCAGAAGAAGCGTTCTTTATTCTTACTCAAATTTTCCGAAAACTGAAGTGTCCTCCTCTCGGGCTGTCATGCACATCTTTCAAGACGTCCTGTCCGGTTTTCCTCTCCTCTCTCAGCTGATCATGTCTGTCTTTCATTTTCATCTCCTCTCTCAGCTGATTTTGTCTGGATTCCATTTTGTCTAATCCGACTTTCATTTTTTCTCCCAGTGATCTGGTCAGGCTTTTATCTCCTCTTGTCCAGTTTTCATCTCCTGTCGTTCGGTTGTCATCTCTTTTCATCTTTCATCTTTTCTCTGAGCTCATCTTGCTGATCCTGAGCTTGCGTCTCCTCTCTCAGTTGATCATGTTCAGTTTCTATCTTGTCTAGTTGAGCTTTCCTTTCCTCTCGTCAGGCTTTCATATTTTTATCAGTTTGTATTGTCCGGCTATCAATTCATTTTGTCTGGCTATCAATTCATTTTGTCCAGCTTTAATCTCCTTCATTGCCTCTCTCAACTAGTCAAATCATGCAAAGTTTCGAGAAGTTTCTTTATTGCATCAGACGTACTTCTAGTTACTGGCATTCAGTCGAATTTCTCCACGTTAGTCGCAAATGTTACGAAAAAATTTTAGTTTTTCTTGCGAGGAAGAAGTTCGTAAAGAAACAGTCAGGTTCTAGTCTATGAATGCTGTTTATTTAACGCAACTTCTTGAATAAGTGCAACAAAACTGTGATTACAACGAATATTCTCCAAACAGTCCAATAGTACTGTTATTTTATGGAATATTCTGTGGCTGCACTGTAAAAAAATAACTATTACCAGCTGCAAGAAACTCTCTGTGATTGGAGAAAATATTTTCTCCAATCACAGAGAGTTTCTTGCAGCTGGTAATAGTTATTTTTTTACAGTGTGTCAATTGAAGCTGTTACTCGTGCCACAAAAGTCACTGTTCGATGAATGTTCTGGAACAGTCCAAGAACACAGTCACTTATTCCACTGAAGTAAAGCAAATAACATCAAATACTCCAGAGCAGAAATTTTCTCTAGCTCACGCACAAAATTGAGTCGATTAGAGCACAATCTTCAAAGTGCAATTGCTCAGACTAGGGCTCTGAACAACACTGACTTTCAGTGACATAACTTCAAAGCTGTATAGAAAGCGGTGACACTTCAGTTGACGATACAGGAGTGAAAAGTTATTTGCATAAAGGTCAAAACATGACTGCAGCGGTCCTATATGGGGACGTGAGAATAATGAAATATAAGAGTAGGAGATTAACTAACTAGCTCATCAAAGATAAATATGTCGAGTCATCTGCTGTTAGATTAAAATTGTAACTTTATTTCAAAACATTGAAAAATTGCTTTTTATTGAAAATATGGGTGTAAATGGTATGCATTTTCTGTCTTCAACTTTTATTATAACTTAACGTTTTATTATCAGCGATTTTTACTTTGCAAACAATACATTTTTTACATGTTGTTTTATTTTGTCATGTGTTATTTTTCTTATACGGAATCTGTTCATTGCAGTAATTTAAAATGGAAATAAAACTTTATAATCATAATATATTAGTATTCATGCATCGTATTTTAAAATGTATTATAAAGTACTTGTATTATCTTTGTTTTAAATTATATATAATCTATGAACCAAAATCACATTTTAATGTAAAATTTTCCTATGCATAATATTTGCTACACGTATTTTCATTCCCAAATCAATTTTAAATTTAAATTTTACAAATATAACGTATGCAAGTCAAAAAAGTAAATCTTGAAAGAAAGAATATTGAAATAATAATGAATTGAAAATTTTATTATATACTCAGGGCATAGTGTTCATTTATTAATTACTTTCTTCTATATTCAATAGAAGAAAGTATTGGATTCGTAAAAATTTTCCACCTCGGGTTTTTGATGAATTTACACGTTTTGAGAGCTATTGAACACGATTTGATTTTTAGAAAATGTCTGTCTGTCTGTCAGTCTGTGCGTGTGTGACAAAATTTTATGGCAACTGTATCCCAGGAATTACTGCACAGAATTTCATACAAATTGGTACGTAGTAGAACCTTGACATAAATTAGTGCCTATCAACTTTTGGTAAAAATTGTCTTACAGGTTGCGTTGCCATCCCGCTTTTTCTAAATTTTTAACATGGTGGTATAGGACAACATTTTGTATAAATGTGCATAAAGAGAATCATTTTTTAATAATCATTATGATATTTACCAGAATTATTTATAATAGAGATAGTCAACTGGGAAAATTTTTTTGTATGTGTAGAGCCTCGCCTTATATATATATATATGACGTTTAAATAAACACTAATTTTTCGGCACATCTTCACTTTATATTGCATTGATTGTATATGCATATACAGTCGGTAACAAAAGTGTCCGCACACTAGCAAAAATTCCTGTGTAAAAAGAGTACATTTCATATGGTTTTGTTAAATAAATCCTTGTCGAATCCTGTCCTTAGTCAGTGTAAGAACATGATTCGATAAAGCTTTATTTAACAAAACCGTATGAAGTGTACTTTTTTTACATAGAAACTTTTGCTAGCGTTCGGACACTTTTGTTACCGACTGTATATATATAAAGAGTTTTCTTTTTCGTCTTCTTCTTCTTATTATTATTATTATCCTTGATTTTAGTTCACACTTCTTCAAACACTATCACATATTGGCATCTTGACAAAGCATCCGGTCGTGAGTGGGAATCGAAATTTTTATTTTTGTGGTGTTGGAGGTTGGAATTTTGTTACGAAAAAGTAAGTCATCATAGTTTTCCTTTATTTTCTTTTTTTTTTTGTTCCCTACTGCTATAATTTTTAAACTGGAGAATAATTTTTTGTTTAGAAATTGCTCTGCACAAAATTCTTTAAGAAAGCTTTTTTTCGACCATCCTAATAATGAAGTTGAAAAGTTGTTACTTTAACCACAAATGTTTATTTGGGCAAAAACAATAACAAATTAGTTCATAATTTAAAAAGCTAAAGTTTTATTCTTACAATTTCTGAACTTATTATATTATTACAGAAAATAACAATTAACAATATGCAGCTTTTAATTTAATTGTAAGGAAATAAAATTACCTTAAGTTATTGAAAATGTTACACTGGTGACGATGAAATAGCTCTATTTTCATTGCACTAAAATGCACCAAAAAACTACTAATGGATTATAAAGAATAAGAAGTTTGTAATCAAACATTATGAACTATAAAAATACACAGTAATTGGTTTCAGTCAAAATAACTGCAGGCAAACATTGCTGCCTGAAAAAAAAAAAAAAAAAAAAAAAGGGTTTAAAAAATACCAATCCAGATACAAATAATTTATTAAAACCTATTAATTCAATTGATCTTCTCATCATGATCTTTCTTCTCTATATTTAAGCTCTAGAGCATCGTAAAACCCGCATTCAACCTTAATCTCGCTATATTTATTCGCTTAATTTCATTCACCTTCTTGTTATATCTATAATAGATTATCCTACCTTGTGAATTCAATCTTTTTACTTAATTCTGTATTCAACAAAAGAAAGTATTGGATTCATAAAAATTTTCGACTTCCTGTTTCCGATGGATTTACATGTTTTGAGTGATCCAGAACACGATTTGACCATCTTTAAAAAATGTCTACCTGTGTGTGACAAAAATTTTGTTTCAACTGTATCTCAGGAACTATTGCACTGCACAGAATTACATATAAATTTATATGCAGTTGCACCATGACATAAATTAGAGCCTATTATATTTTGGTAAAAATCGTCCAACAAGTATCGTTGCCATTCGCATTTTTCCCAGCTTTTAACTTGGCAGTATCGGACAAAATTTCTTATAAATGTACACAGAAAGAATTATTTTTAATAAATCATTATAAAATTAAAAAGAATTATTTGTAATAATAATAATTAAGTAGGTAAACAATTTTGGACACATAGTAGGAACGCTTTTCTTCTGTGGGTGAAGTTTCCCCCTGAGGGGGGCAATTATTCGACATGGGTATCTTTAAAAAAAAACTCGGACAAATCTTTAAAACGAATAGTTAAACTATTGATTTATGATAATTAGAATCAAAATTTTCCTTTTTTTTTTTTTTTTTTTTTTTTTTTTTTTTTTCCATTTTTAACAAAACAAAAAAGGGAAAAAAACATTTTCAAGATTCGTTAGTGAACATAAAATTGACTTTCTTTGGACATTAAGTGTTATATTGCTGTTAGAAACAAATCATCGGCATTCATCATGGAAATTAATTTTAATAAATAAAAGTTTTAATAAAATTATTTGTATTGAGTAAATTTGTACAGAAAAATATAGAATAAAGTTTTGTGTGTAACGCCTGATTAACGCAGAGGCATGCAACGCATGTGACCTGTGTAGCAGGGGGCTATAAAAACTCGCCCTGAAAATGCCATTTAGCCTTTTATGCCCTAAAAATAATATCATTTAATGCAAATTCTGCTATATTACTGCCATAAACAGGTATATATGTACCTGTGTTTATTGATTCACAGTGCTAGGGGGCAGGCAGGCTCACGAAACTATGTGTGCCCTGGGACTCACATAAAGTTAATCAGGGTCTGTTTCTGTCAGGGGCCGATTAACTTCATGTGAGGCAAGCATACTTTTGTGGGCCCCACTCCCCATCATTCGTACTGTGCATCAATCAACAAAGGTACATATATACCTGTATATGACAGTATTTTGCATTTTATGATACCATTTCTGTTTTTTTAGAGGCTAAATGGTATTTTCAGGACCAGTTTTAGGCCTTTGCTACTCAGGGCCCGGGGCCCGTGCCCCATGTGCTTCTGTGTTAATCAGACCCTGGTTTGTGTGTGCGTACGTGCTTCTCTTTGTGTATGTGTGTGTACATTATTATATCATATTCAGTGATCTTGTATTAGAAATGTGATTCCCCCCCCCCCCGAAAAAAATCTCGGCCACGGCTGTAGGCGAGATTAGATATCGTCTGCTCCCAGTAACATATCTATTGTATTTTGCATCAGTTCTTAAAACCAGTACTGATTTAGTTATTTTTCATGTTATTTTTTTTAACATTTATCTATTGACTCTCAAGTTTCTAAGACCGATATTCCAAGACCATTATTTGGTGAATTCTATTAATAATTTATTACATTTGTGTAATTTTCTTTGGCAGTAAGAAGTTATCTTATACGAAAAATGAAAATGACAAGGCAAATTCTTTCATTAACAACTGAGTTTTGAGTAATAAAATCAATTCATTTATTATTTTCAACCTCTTTCCAGCTGATTAATTTATATTTATCACATGTTATTCACGCATTTTATAGAAAAGTGCGTCATTTAGTATTATATTTGATTGAGAATATTTGAAGCAAATATCAGTTGTGATTACATTATGATGCTGATTACGTTATGCCTTTGAATATTCATTCCTTTCATTTGAGATCCCTCACGCAATGTAATCGATCAGCGAATCAAGCATCTCCGATAACTACTTGAGCATTATATTCGAAATGGTAATTGAAACAGTTCTTAGTTGAAGCTCTGCCAAGGGGGAAAAAAAGCAAATTGTAGCACAAAGATGTTCTAGACTCTTTAAATGATTTTAGATAGCGTAATTATGAAACTTAGGAATAGAATATTTTTCTCTCGTTAAAATGTCGTTTGGAAAACGTTAATTTTATTTATTTATTTTTATTTATTTATTTATTTTTTTTTTTTATTTTTTTTTTTGTGACATGCATAATTTTTATATGAGTTAGATATGAATAAAACGTATACCATATATTCTTTTTATTTATTTTTTTTCCAATTATTCACAATTGCATAAGGTTTCAAGATGAGATTGTTACCTAAAGATTTTTTTTCAAGCTATTGCACAAGTTATAATGAAGATTTTATGCAAATAATAAGATGAACTTAAATGAAAATGACTCTGTTATATAAAGTATTAGAAATGTATATCTTACATCCTTTTTCCAGATACTCAAAATTACTAACGATTTAAAGTTAATTTTATTATTAAAAAAAAAAATCTTTTCGCAGCTGTTACACAAATTACAATGATTATTATATACAAATCAGAAAGTGAATTTAAATGAACGTGGCGCTCTGATTCTATCGATGTCAGTCCAAGTAGTTGATCTACTGAGCACAATTGTTCTTTAGTTACGCAGGTCGATAAGAAAAAAATAAAACTAGTATGTTGTGGCCACCACAAGACTTTCTTCTATATTTTCCTATACAAATTCACTCAGTAACAATATTTAAAAAAAAAAGAAAAAAAATACGATTTTTTTTCTAAGTTTTTTTTTTTTTTTTTTCGTTAAAAGTAAAAAAAAATCGATAACTTTGTTTTAAATTATTACAGATTTATAGTTCAACCATTCGTTTTAAAGGTATTAACGAGACCTTTCGAAAGATACCCATCTTGAAAATTTACCCCCCCCCGGGGGGGGGGAGGAAGCGATGCCCCCACATGCACAGAATTTTTTTCCTGGTTAACTTCTGCTGTTATCAATAATTCATATTAATTTTACAATCACAGGTTAAAAATAACTCTCATTATGTACATTTATACGAAATTTTGTTCTATACTGCCAGGTTAAAAATTTAGAAAAAAATGTGATCACAGCGCCACCTGTTGAGCTATTGATCCTCATGTGTAATCAGCACCAGTTTATGTCGGGAACCAACAAGATACCAAGTTTGGTTAAATTTCGTAACAAAAAAAAAAAAAAAGATTTCTTTTCTAAGTTTTTTTTTCGTTACAAGTAAAAAAAAAATCGATAACCTTGTTTTAAATTATCACAGATTTATAGTTCAACCATTCGTTTTAAAGGTATTGACGAGACCTTTCGAAAGATACCCATCTTGAAAATTTACTCCCCTCGAGGAATGACTTCCCCCCCAGAGGGTTGGCGAGGATCCTACACATACAAAAAAATTTTCCCAGTTGACTATAAATAATTCTTGTAAATTTCATAATGATTACTAAAAAATACTCCTTATGCACATTTATACAAAATTTTGTCCTATATCACCATGTTAAAAATTTAGAAATAGCGGGATGGCAACGCAACCTGTAATTCAATTTTTACCAAAAGTTCATAGGCACTAATTTATGTCAAGGTGCAACTACATACCAATTTGTATGAAGTTCTGTGCATAAATTCCTGAGATACAGTTGCCACAAAATTTTGTCCCCCCCCCCCCCACACACACACTCACACACACACACACAGACTGACAGACAGACATTTTCTAAAAATGGTCAAATCGTGTTCTACAGCTCTCAAAACGTGTAAATCCATGAAAAACCCGAGGTCGAAAATTTTAAAGAATCCAATACTTTCTTCAATTGAATATAGAAGAAAGTAAAAATAAATAAATATTTTTTTTCTTCCTGGGCAAAAAAGCTTGAACTCAACGAATTTAACATTCCTGATTTCAAATACATATATCACTGAAATTGCGCACATACCGTTATCAAGAGAGAAAACGTATGAAAAATAAATCTGGAGGGACCCCACTCGACTTTCCGAACGTTGGGTATTTAATGGTTTTGTAAATAAAGTAAAGTAAGAGGAGTTGTTAAATAAATAAAAGAGGGAAAATTGTAATAGGGAGTTTGAGTATTTTTCTCCATATACTAGTACACGATGTTTAATTTAATGCATGCTGAACTTTGAGCCCATAGATCATAATGATAAAGAATTTTTCGTTGTGTCCCTGTAAAAACTTATAAACGCTAGATTCACCAAAATGCTTATAGTTAGTGCAACAGTGACATATAATATTCATATAAATTTTCAGCCCAATTGAATAAGGCATTTAGATGCTATCGCATTTTAAAGAAATTTGTCCCATAGGCCATAATGATAAAGAACTTTTCTTTGTATCCCTGTAAAAAAAACTGTAAGTGCTAAATTCACCAAAATCTATACAGTTTGTGCAACTGTGACCTATAACATGTGTATAATTTTTTTGCTCAGTTTAATAAGGCGTTTAGTTAATTGACGCTATCACACTTTTAAAAATTTGGTCCCATAGGCCATAATGATAAAGAATTTTTCTTGCTGTCCCTGTAAAAAAATTGTAAGTGCTAAATTCACCAAAATCTATACAGTCCGTGCAACTGTGACATATAATATGTGTATATATATACATATATTGCTCCGTTTAATAAGGTATTTAGACGCCTATCACACTATTAAAAATTTGGCACCATAGGCCATAATAATAAAGAATTTTTCTTGGTGTCCCTGTAAAAAAACTATAAGTGCTAGATTCCCCAAAATCAATAGGGTTCGTGCTACGGTAACTTACAACATGCGTACCAACTTTCAGCTCATTCGAGCAAAGCGTTTAGACCCTAGTGTGTTTACTCACATACACACACGCACACACACATACATACACGAACACATACATACACACACATATATACATCATCGCAAAAATAGTGAAAACGGACTCAGTGGACCTCAAAACGTATAGAAACATCAAAATCTCTAATTTCAGGCTTGTTTACTATTACTATGGTTTATACAGAAATATTTTCTGTGTTTTTATGTTACAGTGCCGTGATTATTTAATCCTGAATTATAATCACGATTTAATCACCAGTTAGAGAATATTACATAAAATTAGTGATAGAAAAAAAAGCAGAAATTTCTCATTAATGACAGTGTCCTGAAAAAAAGGCGGGGAATTCGAGCTCTGCTAAACCCACTCTATGGTTGAAGAATGGATATAATGCTTAATTTTCAAAATGTGAGCACATATTAAAGGCATCAAAGGTAACAAAATATCATTTGCTTAAATTAATTTCAACTTTGACTGAGATAGACTTCTACGTTGATTTTATCTTTAATTTTCTCTGTATTTTACTATAATAAATTTGATATAATTCATTGTTACTATACCAAAAAGGTTATAATTTAATATTAGTTGTAATTGCTTTTTTTATTAAATTAATAAATTATTGATAACAAAAAACATTTTGAAATATTATTGTTTTTATTGTTAGGGTTCCCACTGTATCCGTTACAATTTGCCCCCAAACCCAGGGCAAATTGTAACAGGCAAATAATTTTGAAAAAATATTTTTTGTGCTAAAATTTGCAAAAATAACGAAAGTTTTTTTTTTTTTTTTTTTTTTTTTTTTTTTTACGAATATGATACATGTATGCTATAGAAAACAGCAATTATAAATAGGAAAACGTAAATACATTTCAAAATATAGTACCTAATTTTCCAAAAACTGTTACAACCTGCCCCACGCTTTCCTATTTCATTTTAAAGCTATAGAGTTAAAAAAAAAAAAAAAAAAAAAGCGTTTAGTTCATTTTTCGCATGTTTATCTTCAAAGAAAAAAAAAAGTTTCTGTAAAACAAAAAACAAGTTGAACACTGAGAAAAAAAAAAAAAAAAAAAAAAAAAAAAAACATCACCTTCATCGAAAACAAATAACTAGTCATTTTCTGAATCCCTAAACTAGAAATACAGATTTCTGAGTTATGCATATATGGTAAACAAATAACCTGAACGAACGAAATGATCGAGAATTTCTAGTCTACACTTTTCTAAATGGTGAAACAATAATATGAATGTTATGAATATTATGAATCCTTTGTATTGCGAGAAATCCTCGCTTGACTTTCTAGAATTGGGTCATAAAACAAGATTGTAGTTACTAAAATTCACCTCTTGTGTTGGCATTTATTTGCAGAGATTTTTAAATGAGATTGACCACGATAATGTAGTAAGACGCTCTAGAATTCTAATAGGCGTTTTTATAACTCGCTACCAAATGGAACTAGGATTTATAAGGATGACATGGAACTATTTTTACTAGAGCCACAATTTAGTTTCTAGATATCAGTCACAGAATTATTTCAGTGAGAATTATTTCAGTGTGAACGGCGGTTGTGAATTTTCTGAATGTGAAAACGGAATTTTAATAATTATATCAGGCGGTTAGTAATTTTAGCACCACCCTAGTAAAAAATTTTCAGATAAGAAATTAGTTTCCAGTGACAAGGGCCTGATTACGGCCCGAGTTCAGCTGGCTCGGCCCTACTGAACTACTCACTGGTTTTAGAGGACCTGAAACTACCTGTAATTTTATTCTAAATTATTCTTAAAATTTGTTAATTTTTCTTATTTAAACATTCAGCTAATTTTATTTTAAAAATCTGCAAATTGTAAGTTTTGACATTGGGATTATAGAAAGGTGAAATTTTATAGGCTATGATTTATATATTTAGCAATTAAACTGCATACGCATATCCAAAGTTCTGAATGAAAAAAAAAAAAAAAATATATATATATATATATATATATATATATATTGAATGAAGAGAAAAAATGAAGTTCCCATGAACGGAAGTGATGAGAAAACTTTCATATTATGTAGATTTTTTTTGTTTAAAAAAAAAAAAAAAAAAACTTTCCAATATTCTGAATTTGGAATTTAAAAAATATAAGGGCATCATTGTTTAAATATGCATATTTTAACAACAACACAAATAACTCTGAGGAGAACTGCAGACTTTTTTAAATTTTGCATAAAAAGCAATTGGGAGAAAGGGAATGGGCAGAAATAATGATTTGCCTTGGGTCCAAGTTAGTCTTAATCGGGCCCTGCAGCACTGTTAAAAAAATGCAGAAAAAATACAGAAATTCTCTGTAATTTCAGAAAAAAAGGCGTAAAATACGTTTTGTCTACGTAATTTTTCCGTAATTTACGCCTTTTTTCTGAAATTACAGAGAATTTCTGTATTTTTTCTGCATTTTTTTAACAGTGAGGTGACGATACGGATCCCTTAAACAAACATAAAAAAAAGTTCTGAAAATGCTACCAAATTTAAAATTACCACGCTTTGTTAGCCACTGAGTCGGCTTCTGGTATGCGCAGTCGCTTTTTACTCCTAAAATGTGAGCGGGAAATTAAGCAAGTATGTCGTCAAGGGAACCGAAAATCCTGACCAGAAAAATAGGCCAAACATTTTTAATCGAAACTTCTGTTCTTTTCAGAGCCGCTTGCTACCTGGTCATACACGCCCTTTCCGACTCCGCTGAGAATTTTCGTTAGAAAAGAGGTTCCGTCATCAAACAGAGCAATATTTCTAACACTCATATTGCGTTGTGGGTTAGAAAGAATAATTAAGTACTGGGAATGGTTTGCAATCATGAAAAGCAGCATTTACAAATGAGGTAATTTATCATACTGCGAATGATTTGGTAGAAGGGATTTTTGTAAGGTAAAACAATTCGTAAAGATTTTTTTTTTTTTTTTTTTTTTTTTGATATGTGATATACAAATACATAGTTTCACATACAAAACCAAGGCAAGTATACAATAATAAGCAAATGTTAGTTATGATTTTAGTTCTAACAAAATAAAAAATAAATAAATAGATCGATCGATAAAAATAAATACATAAATAAATACATAAAAATATTTTTATGCGTGGATGTTTATGTTTGATAAATTTGTATAGTTTGCACTATCATGTATAAGAGGCCATCTATAACTTTTAAAATCGAATCAATCTTTTAAAACTAATATATATATATATATAATAGATATATATATATATAATTTTTACTTTCTTTCTTGCTTTTTTCACAATTCGATTTAAAATGTAAAAACAGACATATTTCCTTTTTTTAAAAATTTTTTTACATAAATAATAAATTAGAAATAGAACCATTTTTTTTTCATGATAGTTGTAAATATGCAAAGTACTAAGAACATTAATATTATTATTGTTATTTTATTATTATTATATTGTTTTGTATTTTTTGTACTTTTCCTTATATCGCTTTGTATTATTTTTATTGTATTGTTATATTCTTTATATATTGAAACATTTTCCTTTTAACTAAATAATAATCAACATAAAATACTGCCAGAATTAATAAATAGAAGCGTGTACATTTTTTTTTTTTTTTAATCAGCTCACAGTATTCGAAAAAAGAAAAAGTCTATAAAAAAATCCCTGTAAAGCTTTCTCCATATAGAAATAAAATCTAAATGCAAAGCGTTCAAAAAATTATTTTATATCTGCATATGTAGTACGTCTCTACTTATTATGAATCAGTGTGACTCTTGGCAAATTAAAGTGGATTCCGAGACTAACGATTTTTGAATTAATACCAGCCATCTCCATTACTAGTAAATTTCCTGTGTACATCAGTGCACGCTTTCTCAAAGAAAAATGTGGCTAAAAAACACGAACATTTGAACACAGGTATATCTTTATAATATCTAATCGCATACAAAGTGCAATTTTCGATTTTGTTTTTAAATTTTGTTTATGTTTTCAAAATCTGTGAAAATTGAGATTAGGGTTCAGAGGCCATACATATTCACATAACTAAAATGCCCGAGAGAAACAATTTGTGAAATTAGAGGCATAGTTGACTTCAAATTTTTATCAAATCTGTGAAAAATGATGACATGGTTAAAAGGCAATATAGAGGAACAGTGGAGAATATGGAACAGTCGGGTAAAATGGAATACCATTATATCTCACTTGTACGGTACTGTAATCTATCGGAAGCATATCAAAAGTCTTCATTGTACCTCAAATATGAAAGGTAGTTCACCTTGTCTCAGTGAGGATAGAAGTTTTTGTGTCATACATTTTCTTTGGTTTATCAAGATTCGGACTATTTTGGAGGATAGTATCACGAATTCTATAATGTATTTATGAAGCAGTAAAAATAGTGAAAACCTAGAGTCATATCCGGTAGGGGAGTGTAATTAGTTAGAAGTCTGATTTCCATGAACTTATTTTTACCAACATGTGGTTGAGATTGATTTATTCTCCAAGACGGCGATTCGGTCAATATGGAATACCAACTATTCCATATTATTTGCGACTTTGTAAATACTGTTTATTTTCAATGATAATTTCAAAATAAAATGTCTATATTGCAATTATTCATGATTTTCTGTAAAAATACTACCCTATTCCATATTACCCTTTAAATATATTTTTTTTTTAACTTTCAAGACTTCAGTTTGGATTTCTACTGAATATAGCTTGGAGCAAGACAGCCACAATAGGAAATGGAACTTCTGTGCTTTCAGCTACTGGAATTTATTTATCTCTATAACCCACAAGCAATCCCAGATCATGCGTTTGCCATCTCTGATAGTTCCGGCAATGATACAATTGTTGCTTCTACAAGCAGCGCATGTGGCAATAGGCCTGCATAAGCAGTTGCTTCTACCAACAGATGATATGAGCTTACACCAGCAGTTGTTTTCACCAACAGGTCATGTGGCCTACACTAGCAGTTGCTTCCACCAGCAGCGTTATAGGCAGTGAACTGCCATTAGCAGTTGCCTCCACCAGCAAAGAAAATGGGATGTCTAGAAACAATCAGCTCTATTCTTTAGATCAGAAAGCCTAAAGCAATCGGGCTTAAGAAACGAACAGCTGTGATCTTAATAGCATCATAGAGGAGAAAAACTTTGCGGGAAAAATTGATTGGTTGGTTGGCTTGGGTTTAACATCGCACTAGTACTACATAATGGGTAATTGGTGACGGTCTATGACGAACCCCTAAGGATGGTCTGGAGACATGCCGTCACAACTTTGATCCTCCACGGTGGGGATGACTCCCCGCTTCGGTGACCCCCCCCCCCAAGAGGTATAATTTGGATGGGAAGATCGAGGCCCAGACGAATTTTACATGCACTAGCCACCATTAGTGTACACGACGGCCTTTGGCCTGTTCAAGTACCAAACCCGCAATCTTTCACTTACGAGCTTGGCCCTCAATCGACCGGGATACCGCGGCCCCTAAGCTGGGAAAGACCAGATAAGATCGAAAAAAGGTGTGAAAAGGGAAAATAAATAAAAGTAAACCTTCGACGAAAACAAAAGAAAAAATGACGTGGAAGCTCATGTTTCTCAAGTGAGTAAATTTCTCTGGATACTAGTGGTGACAATTTTGATGAGGATAATGATGATGATTTTTGTGCTGTGTTTAAAATATACTTTTATGCTAAGAAACCTCTCAAGTTTGGTTGGATTCAATGCATCAAAGGCAAGAATTGGTTGCACGAAGATTGCAATGGAAATCACTTGCACTGAACGAAACGTTGTGCAGACTAACATTCAAACCTGTACCCTTACTAGTTACAGCAAAGTAAATTAAAAAATATATTTCAGTTTACAGATTTGTTTGTTTCTCCATAGTTATTATTAATTCACAGGTTATGTTCTAATATTTGCCTTATCTTTCTTATTTATTGTAGTGTTGCATCTTTACCCATAACTGGTGTCATCTTCCCTGTATATATTAAGGAAAATTTCACAATTACACAAGTTTATTTAACATTAAATTTGTCAGTCGTCTACATACTGGTAAAGGAATTAATAAGCATACATAACTAGTTGAATATTGAAGAGCATTGTGTACACTGTAAAAAATAATCTTGTTCTATAACAGAAAATTCCTGGCAGAAAAGTTGCCAGAAAATATCCGTATACTACAAGACAAAATTGCGGACAGAAATTTTCTGTAACCGAAGAGTACAGAAAATATTCGTAGAAACAGATTTTTTCCGTATTGCCCAATGAAAAAAAAAAAAAAAAAAAAAATCTTCACATTAAATAATTTTTTCCCAATTGGCCAGACAGGAAATAACCCTCCATAACCCTCCTCATTGTAGGCAAAGCGTTTACCTTGGAGCTACGGACTCACGTAATTGCACCTATCAAATAAAATCTGTTACAGGGTTGCGCGCATAGTGTAAGACAAACAAGTGTAACTCTTTGAAAGTAACGCTTAAAACTATTTATTTTTTATCCAATCACGAAAGAAAACCAAACAAATGAAAATGCTCTAAATAAATGAAAAGATTTAGAAGTTTGATTTTTTGGAATAAATATTGTATGATAAACTGAATAGAGCACACAGCACATTGACGAAAGATTTAAAGCAGACTCCGCTACTCCCGGATTTAAAACAAAGTTAGCACACCAAAATTATTGTGTGGTATTTTCAGGACAATGTCGAATGTCGGAGAATGTCGGATGGAAAAAAAAAAAAAGAGGATGGTAAACATAATAGGTAAAATTTTAAAATTTTCCCATATTTAATCAAGAACTAAAAATCAGTTGGGCTTTAGATCGGTTTTTCAGATCAAAATTATTCATTATTTTTTTTCTCTCCAAAAATCTTGGTTTAACTCTTTAGAGAAACAAGGTAATTTTTCCCATTTAAAACCAAAAGCCACCAGAATTTACAGACAATGTTAGAAGAGAAGAAATAAATGAAATTTTCCTTTCGAGTTATATTAATAAAATTTTCTAAAAAAAATTACGTGTTTTGCAGTTGGGAATTAAAAGGTGGGATAAAGTACTCTCACTGCCTTGAAAGCGTTAAACTTCCAGTGGCAGACATCTAAATTCTTTCAAGGTAGGAATCCAGAGTTCACACAATTACATATTTAAAAAAAATGGCCTGTGACACTTGGGGAAAAAAAAAATCCTCTAGTGTCATTTTTATTTTATTTTATTATATATATATATATATATATATATGTATATATATATATATATAGCTATACTCTCCTCCCTAAAATCTTAAATTTAGAAAGTGTGATTCTTCTCGTTGCAAAACATGCCCTAATGCTTTACAGTCCCAAATTTATAATGATTCAAAATTGGTTCCTTTCTGTCAGGTTTATAATGTTATATACAAATTAAGTTGTGGTATCTGTAAAATGCAGTATATTGGTGAAACTTCCACCCCTTTACATATTAGAATTAATCAACATCGCTCAGACTCAAAAAAGTTATCATCACCTGTCCTTAACAGTAAATCTACTATTGAGTTAAGACATTTTAATTTACACAATTTCGGCTCATGTACTATTGAAATTCTTAGGATTCAAAAAAATAAAAGTGAGCGCCTTTTCTTTGAATCTAACTACATGAAATATTTTAATACAATTTATCCATATGGCTTGAATCATGAATATTTTAATAGGGTTGTTAAGGTTTATACTAACATTAATCCCCTTCATGATTACTCCCCTGTTTACTCTGTACTAAATCATAGTGTCAACCAGAAAACTTCTCGTTCAAAAAGAGGTAACAAATCCAATAAATCTACTAATGGTTTAATATCAAAAAATCTCATTATCAAAAATATTCTTGCCCTACAGTCAAATTATCTTAACCATTATGATTGGATTTACATTAGAAAGTTTATATTTGCTATCAAAAAAAAAGTATTTGTCCACTTACTTAAGTGTATTTAAAAACCAATCCTATAATCAACATTTTTCTGATATTTTCTATGATTTAATATTATACAGACTTAAACTCTTCAATTTAAATATCTCTAAAAAACCTCACAAAATCCAATCAAATTCACAGCTTATTCTAAATTATTCTAATCAAATATTTAATAGCATTAATATTTCATCTATTCTTAATGATAAATCATGCATGTTTCCTATTAAAGACATTCATATTTCTCGTACCTTTAAATATCCTATTACACTTGGTCGCCTGCTTTTTAACTATAATTCAGTCTCTAAGTCTAATTTATCTTCTCATGTGACTTGTAGTTGTGCTCATCCCTCAAATGTAAAATATGTTGACAGAGATCATGCACATATTATCACTGGTGATCTTAATATTATTAATGACTCAAATTTAAAGAAATTTATGGAATATGGTACTAAATATCGACTCCCTTCAAAAACTAATATTTCAAAGATTATACAACAGTTTTCTTATGATATTGATTTGTTTATATATAAACTCTCCATCTCTTATAATAAACCTATTGAATATTTCAATCAATGGAAATTTTTAGTAATTTCAAAACTTAAAGCTGAATTAATTCAACATAGATCAAATCTCACACATTACAATAAATCAAATCTCTTTAAATCTATCAAAGAATTGCAACAAAACTTTGTTATTACTTATGTCGATAAATCTCCTAATGATTATGCAATAATCTGTAAACATTATTATCTTTCTTTACTCAGTTCATCTATATCTAATAGTACTAACTTTCATACTACCAATAATGATCTTAAAATCAATAACCGCAAAATTCACTGCTTTTTTAAATTGCTAAAGTTTCCATTTAATAATTTTAAATATCCTTATATTATACTTATCCCTAAATTTCACAAAAATCCTATTAAATTCAGAACTGTCACTGTAGGGTGTAATACTTACAACAACAATGCTAACAAAATTCTCCTTGATATTCTCAAACAAATCTATGACTTAATTAGTAAATCAAAAAATTTCTTTTGCCTTAAAAATAGTTATCAACTTAAAGCCAATGTCTTATCTATGAATAATGTGACTGATATCATGACTTATGATTTTGCTGACCTATTTAATAATATTAATTTAATAGATCTTCATCGTATCATCTATAACCTTTTTGAAAAATTTAAAAGTCAAATCTCTTTACCAAAATGCTTTTCGGCAACTTCATTTAAGACACTTTTAAATTTTATTATTCATGACAATTACATTCTACACTGTAATAAGATCTATATTCAAAAGGTCGGTATTCCACAAGGAGGATGTAGCTCGAGTATGTTAGCTGACTTATACCTTTACCATTATGAACAGGGATTATGTATTGAAAATGTCTATTTTTACCGATACATCGATGACATTATAATTTTTTATGTCAATAATTTTTCGCCTAATTTATTTAAATTTGAATATCCTTCTCACCTTACCTTAACTTATATAATCATCTCAACAATAACTGTATTAGTTTCTTAGATTTAAAACTTAAACTTGATGGTAGTAAAATTTATACCGATATGTATGACAAAAGACAAGATTTTAGTTTTAAAGTAAACTTATTTACACAATTTACCTCTTGTCTTCATATCTCTGTCTACAGAAATATTATTCTCAATCACCTCTTTCGTATACATAATCTTTGTTCTGATAGGTTTAAAAACAAAAATATCTCTCACATAATTAATGTTGCTACAAAAATGGGTTATCCTAAAAAATTTATTTATTAACTTGTTTATCAAAAAGGGTCTCTGTCTAACACACACACACAAAAAAAAAAAAAAACTAAGGTTTAATTAAAAATTAAAAAAAAAAAAAAAAATCAGGTGGATGGGTGGGCAGAAGTTTGATTAAGGAGGAAGGGTGGTGTTGTTTGGCTGGTTGGCTGGGAGGGTTTGATGCTAAATAAAATTTATTAAAAAAAAAAAAGTGGGGGGATTGCTGTAAGTTACATTCTTATTTTTTCTGGTTGATTCTATGTATTTTGAACTCTTTTATTTTTTCTGGTTGATACTATGTATTTTGAACTCTTTTATCATTAAATTTTACAATGTGCTTCTGGCTACTTGAGGCTTCCCTTGTTACGTTTGAACAATCCATCTATTTTCATAACAAAAATAAAATCTTATAAATATTAATTTTAAAAAAAATAAAAAAAAAATCTTTTAAATTTTAAATTTAAATTTTAATTTATGATGACCGCATTATAATGCTTATCCTTATAGTTGTGCTCTTTGGCATTATTGCTTGTAATTATGTCTTCTTAAAACTTAACACTTAATAATTTGACTTCAAAATAAAAATCTTAAAAATTATCTTAATCTTGCTGTTAATACTTCTAAATTATCTTAATCTTTCAGTCAATACATCTTAAATAAAAATCTTAAAAATTATCTTAATCTTGCTGTTAATACTTCTAAATTATCTTAATCTTTCAGTCAATACATCTTATATAACTGACTTAATGTTATTATAGCTAACCGAAAGATGGCGCTTGTACTTTGTAGTCTTTAACCTTCATTCTTCAGTCCTTATCTTAAACGATTTAATTATTAATATTTTTGGTACGATTTAATTTAACTCTACTAGTATTAATTTTAACATTATCATTTAATATTTACTCTGTGTATTTTATCTTTAATGTAATTGTTCTGAAGTATTTTCGATTAATCGATATCTGTCGAGCTATTATTTTAACTTCAATTTAGGTTTTGGCATCAACCATTTTTCCAGTTTGTGTTAACTGTTTTCCATGTGGTTACTCTGCTTATTTCATGTTATTAATTTGGTTTCCTTTAAGATTTTAATTAATATTTATTTATCCTTTGTTTTAATTTAATTTTTCACTTTTTTCTCATTCTTTATGGTTTTTTTGCTGCATTGATCGGGGCGTGAGATGATATAAATTGCTATGATTAGCAATATCGTTTTACGAAATCATTGCAGCTTTCTCTGCTTTATGAAGTTCGCCCCTTGATAAGTATATTTCTAATTTTAAGCATTTATATCCAATTGATTATGTGGTTTATTATCTTTTTTCTCTTTCACAAGTTTAATGGTCCTTTTTATTATCCTTCAGGTCGGCGTAAGTATTTTTAGTTAATATGGTAACTCATTGGTTCCTTATCTATATCGCAACTTTTTGTGTCATTCTTTCCTCTATGTTAAATTCAGTTCTATATTTTAGTGTGCTGTTATTGTTTTAGTTCTATTAATTGCTAAATTTTAAGATTAAATTTTATTACGTTATCTATTATTTATATATATATATATATATATATATATTTCACACTAGGTTTAATAAGATCGCGACCTACTACTTAAAGTGGATTTTAAACTGCTAAACTCTACGAAAACACATGCCTGAATTAGTACCATTTATCTAAAGTCCATAGCGCAAACCATTCATCCACCAGAATGAAAAAAAAAAATTATTTAAAGTTAGAGGATTATGTTTTTAAATAATTTTTATTTTGTACCTGTGTTTCACAATGACTTGAAAATTTCTATCTAGACATAAATTTAAATTCAAGATAAATATATTCTGATAAATTAAAAAATTTAAAGTTTTTTTGAAAAAAAAAAAAAAAAAAAAAGAAGAAGAAGAAAAAAGAAACTCTTACTATTAAATGAAGCACGTCCTTTCTAACTGACTTAAAATTTTTGTATATTTGCAGAATTTATGGGTAAGGGATGTCTCTCTCCCCGAAAATATACAGTTTCTTTTAAAGCTTTCTCAGAAATTATACGGGTTCTTTCGCCGTCCTCATTTGAATTAAAATATCTAAGGCCACCAGATCGGTGTTTCCATGGTGCAAGGTCGGCAACTTTGAACGTGATGCGTTTAGACCGATCTAAAACAGAAAAAGAGGTCAAGAGAGCTGTGACACTCACTTTTTAATAATGCACGTACTTATTTAAATGAAATTTGGCCTGTACTAATATTATCATTTAGGCGATATTTTGGAACAATATTTATCATATGCACTGAATATAATGCAAATTTGTCTGACTTGTGATCAGGTTTATTACTGTAATAATATTTTAAGAATTAGATGGTTGAAATAATCAAATTTTTCATTTAAAATTTGTTTTATATTTTACATTAAAAATAATCTGGTGTGTCACTCCCATGATTTTCTCTTACCCTGAAATTTAATACTATATATACAGATTGTAGATTAAGGAGTAAGATAACGAGTACAGTTATGTAAATTTATGATATAACAATTCAAATTAGGCTTTTAAACAGCTTTACTTGACAAAATATTTTGTGTGAGGTGGGGGGGGGGGATAACTCCATGTTTCATTATTGTAACTACATTTATACAGAATTCAAATGTGTTATTAACTTCAAATGTTCATTTGAAATTATCAAGACAACTTTCACACGCAACATTCCTTGAAATTCATCAATCTTGACCAAACTTTCCACTTAACAAACGTTTTAACTTCAAAATACAACATTGGAATCGCCTGAAATTATTTGTTTTTAATTTACTTTAAGAGACACAGACAAAGATCAAATGTTAGAAATTTGACTTCGGTATTCAGGAAACCTCAAAACGTGTAAATATAAAAAAAAAAAACAATCGATGAATATTTAATTTAAAAACTACATTATTTAACATATGGCTATTAGGAATTAATTTCAATTCCTGAGCAGCTTTCCTGGACATGGTAACATATTATTGTAAAGCACTTTCACTAACAATAAAAAAAAAGTTGTTATGGCTTAAATATTGGCAGCCCTATATATATTCTGAAGATTATGCACACACCACATGGTGCACTTAAATATAATCCTATATTAATAATACACGGCACAACCTGAAATACACTTCCATCAATTTTCAAGCATTATCGCATTATAATCTAGTTCTTTTGTGTAGCCCTGTAAACGAACAATGACAGATTTCTATACCATATTCTACATGAAACATGTTTTTACGCATATAAAAAATTTATACTCGTTTCATTTAGTTTAGTGCAGTCTATAGATGTTAAACTCTACTTACCTGCAATTCCCCCCATAGACGTAATGTATTTGAATTCTCTTGGGTGTCCCTGTACACGAACTATTTGCTTGTTCTCAATGAAAAGTTTAGTGTAGCATCCCTATATGATACACATCTAGAATGTAGATGAATAGGAAGCGATTATAAAAGTTTGGTTGAAATGGAGAGAAGGGAAGTTGGTAGAAAGTGGTATAGTGAAGGAGTGCATCCGTCTGTACAACTTCTATTGTTTCTGGGGTGAGATACTTCAAATTACCTAAATTAGTTATTATATTTATTTGCTGAAATATTTGATTCTGCTGACTGAGCTACATAATCCAGACCAATCCTCCCATTATTCTAGTTGAATAAACTCTTAGTTTTATTTTATATATCTGAGTCTTTGTGTTTCTTATACCTAATACTTAAGTAATTAAGTTAATCTTTGAGGAATGGAGTCCACTAATTCTTCACATGCTCCGTTCATTTTATTTTGTTCCGCCTACAGATGTTTTAATGTACCTACTAGAAATTTTACCCGTAGACGTAATATGTTTGAATTCTCTTGGATGTCCCTGTATATACGAACTATTTTCTTGATCTTAAAGAAAAGTTTAATTTGGCATCTTTGTATGATACAGATTTAGAATAGCGACGTTGGGCTTTTTGCTATTATTTGTTCTATGCTGATAACACAGAGAAAGAGATATACAAACCATCCGCTTTTTTGGATTCAGGGACCTCAAAACGTGCAAATATTACAAAAACTTAATTTTGAAAATTTTACCCAGAAACTATACTTTCTCTAATATACATAGGTAAAGGAAAGTAAAAATATATTTGTTTTATTTTAAAATCATTTTCATTTCGCTTAATTTTAGCAAGGAAACGCATGTCAATTTCTATATTTTTGAATAATTTTCCATGTTTTCATTAAATCGCTCTCTTGTTTGTTTGTTTGTTCAGTACAAATCTTGCAATCGATTTTTAACAAACTTCCCTATTAGCTAGACATTTAAAATTTTTAGAATAGCACAGAACACGATGACAAAGCATTCTTTTAATACTTTTATTCAATTAATAAATGTTTTTTTTTAAATTAATTAATGAAATGTAAAAATTGTAACCTCATAAAAGCTTTAAAATTAACCATTTAAGTTTTATTTGTAATTTAATTGTTGACCAAAAATTTTACGAGTTAATTTTTTTCGACAGGAAAATAAATACATATACTTAAACGTGAGCAATAAAAAATTGTAAAAAATTAAATTTTGCATCTCACAAAAATTGACGTCATTATCACTTTAAAAATTTTATACACATTGATAAAGTGCTAATATAGTTCTATAGCTATAACATCCGACTAGCTAGACATTTGAAACTTTTAGAATAGCTCAAAACACGATGACAATGCATTCTTTTAATACTTTTATTCAATTAATAAATGTCTGAAAATTTCTTATAAATGCTCTCTTTATTACGCATTTGATCATTTTCTTTCAATTTGATGAGATAATTCATCAAAGAATTTTAAAAAAAAAAGTACTTATTAATACATAGAATTGTCAAATTTATATGATTCAACGGAAAATTTAGAAACATGGTATATAAAATGTTCTTTTTATCTTATAGGGGAGACAGGGGCACAGTGGACCACTTTTACACTCTTAATTTTTTTTCACAAAAACCAGAAAAGCAATGTACTTGGAAAAAATAGCAAACAATCTTTAAGCCATTCTTTACATGTCTTTTTTTTTTTTTTTTTTTTTTTTGTAACAATATTTCCAATACATTATGAATGAAAAAATAAAATGTGAGCACTCACAAAGTGAATCACTGTCAACACCCACTTGACAATAAATTTCACTCGTCGAGTCTGTGTTGCCACTGTGCCCCATGACCGGGGTACAGTGGACCATCCTCTTTTGTTTGTATTAAATTAATATAAATTACTTTTTCCCCCCTCTAAAATTAGTTTCTGATAGTTATTCTAGTCTAAAGAACATAATTCAAGCATTTTCATGAAATAAACTAAACTAAATTAAATTAGAATTAACAAATAAGAGATCAAATGTTAAAATAGATAATTGGTTTTTATTCTTTTATTAATATTTTATAAATTAAATGTTTCTTTTTAATTCAGATATTAATAAATATTATACTACTATTCAAATATTTAATATTAAAAAAAAAAAAATATTTTGAGATATAATTAATTTACATTTTATTTGTAGGATAAATTTAACTAAAATGTATTAAACTACTTCTTTTGCTTTTCACACGTGATCGCTAAAAACGACAATAATAATAAATTTTCTCTACTATTTATTAAATTAGATATTATGTTTTCTTTTATCAATGCAATATATTTCAAACAGTTATTAAATTTAGATATTAATAGATATTATATTACTATTCAAATATTTATTCTCTTCAAAAATTTATTATTCTTTTTATTTATTTTAACATTAAGATATTTATTACTTTGAGATATTAATACTTTACATTATGTTTGTATCTATAAATTTAACTAAAACAAATATAAGTATTAAATCTAATTTGTAATTTTAGTCACATTGGAAGGTGGTCCACTGTGCCCCGTGCCAGAGTGAAACAACAACAACAACAACAACAACAACAACAAAATAATAATAATAATAATAATAATAAAATTTTTACAGACTATAGATATGCTAATAATTTTTAGGAATTTTAAAACAGCAATATCTTACCTTCCTTTAACAGTTATATAGTATTTATAGTCACTAGTTCAATCTTCATAAAATTTTGAAAACTTCAATGTGGAAAAATTACTTTGAGCAGCACAAAACATAAAAACTGCTCAAAATGGTTATCTTACTATTTCCCATGTGGTTTTTTTTTGGCTGCATACAACCAGTACCATGCTGCCATACATGAGTATCCATATGAACTAAAAGAGTTGAATATTAATAGATTTAAATAGGGATGTCCACTGTGCCCGTAGGCCCACTGTGCCCCGGTCTCCCCTAATTATTTACATTTTATCCGCCCCTCCTCAAGTATACCCCGATTTTCCTTGAAGATTGAGGGGGCAGTTGAACGGTATTTTACGGTATTATTTTCGGTTAAACTGATTAGTTATGAAATTTTCCACGTATAATAAAATAGCAAGCACAGAAACATTGAAATATTTGTGAAAAAAAAAAAAAAAATTGTGATGGAAGTATTTGCTTTGTCATGTTATCTCAGAAATATCTAATAAAAACAATTCATTTAAGGACTAATTTTCAGAACTGGGAAAACTCTTGTAATGGAAATTATAACAGAACAAATTTTCAAGCCTGTAAATATTTACTGCACAGAATATTGTTTCCTGTTAATATCAAAGTAACTGTTATATTCAATTTAATATAGGCGAGTAAATTTTATTTTAAGGTGGCACAGGACTTTTAAAAATATATTAAGATCTAATAAATTTGCTAGATCTCAAACTGCGATATCTTTGAAAATAATTTGTTTATGGACATGAAATTCTCCCATATTATACAACTGTATCTAATTTGTTGATTGTCATTTAGAAAAGTAATCAGTTAATTAATAAATGATTTTTATAATGAAATTTCTGACCATTCTATTTTTGGCATATTATACCTTGCACTCATGATATTTCTGTAACTTGGTGGTTGAATTTCCAAATATTTTAGTGAAAATTTTATAAAATATTAATTAAATGTTGCTCTTTTATGTACTTAAAATTTTATAGAAAAAACTTTATTTATTATATAGAAAAAAAAAAATTGTAGAAAATATACTTTTTTAGCCCATGAAACCCATCTAACACCCCTTATAAAACATTCTTTCTATCTTCTCTCAGTTTTTAATCCGAAAATCCATTTTAAAATTTTCACTGTAATTTACTTGCAGTGTATTCACAAATTACTACGAATTATAAGCCTAATTGTTTCATTGTCCAAATAATTAACTAAATAAAATACGATTATATTAGGAGTTTACACTCTAGAAGAAAGGTAAAAGAAATTGTTAACTTACTACTTTTGCTATCTAATATCCCACCGGAGTCATCTCTTATGTAAATTATGAATCTCCAAAACAAATATTTTCTTTTCCATTCGTTCAAGGACATTCCATTGCATGGTGGCCTCCAAACTTATCTACGACATGAACACTCATCTAAGCCAATATCCAGAACTACTTCAGTCTGGAACTCAGACAAACTGACCGTTAATTCCCATCTAAACTAAACTAAACAAAAAAAAAGCTTCCGATTCCATGGATACTGTGCAACACGCAAGACCATTCACAATTTCGTGATAGCATGTGCTTTAATTTCGGGCTTTATCCATAAAAATAAAAATATATTACTCGAATATAAGTAAAAAATATGAAACAACAGAAGCTTTAAAATAGCGTGATTCACTAATTTTGGGTGGAGCGGAAGTAGTGGCAGGTTTTAACTCACCCCCCTTCAAAGAAAGTATAGGTTTTCATTTCTTAGAAGTGATTGGAAATAAAATTATGGCATTAAAAAAAAAAAAAAAAAAAAAAAAAATTACACGCCCTCATTTTTACTGCCTAAAGATCATTGTCAAGAAGATGTGATCGGAATTTTTAATTTGAAGGTTCTCTTAGGAGTGTGTTGATCTGTTGGCAAGAGTCTGACATCACGTAACAAAAGTTCAGAGGTGAAAACTTATGGTTGAGGAATCCTTGAGAATTTTTGCTCTTCTTCTGAATTTTAATTGATGTAAAGAGGTAATCTGGTTTAACAAAATAATAATAATAATAAAATCTCGTTTAGGAACTATGATTGACAAAGTTCAAGAAATATAAGTCTACTGGTGTGCATTGAATCTGAATCAGTGTCTGCCAAATCACACGGATTTTAAAATGGGTTATTTATGTTCGTTCATCTGGACATTATTTTGAAAATAAAGAATATTTATTAAAGAATTATTATTTTAAAAATAATTTTATAAATTAAAGGTTTTGGTAACAAGCAGAAAATATAAAACGAAAGTATTAACTTTGTTACAAATTCATACATGCGCAAACTTTAAAAAGTAATCTGTTATATGGTAAGAAAATGAAAAGGCAGTTTATCTGTAATACTCATTACTTCTATGAAAATTGCATTAAAAAAATATACATACAAATGTTTGTAAATGGTAGCCTGTAATATATTTTTCTTAATAAATGTTATTTTTATTGACGTACTACAGAAGAAAGTATTAATTGTAGTTTTCCTTTTTTGAAAGTATACAGGTGACAAAAACGAATTTACTGGTAAAAATAAGCAACATTTAAACTGTTAACAATAATAGTACAACGTTTCACTTACACACACACACACACACACAAAAAAAAAAAAAAAAAAAAAAAAAGAAAAAAGAAAAGAAAAGAAAGAAAGAAAAATGCACATTCAGCAAATTTAACTACAACCAATTATGATGTCAAGTTTGCACATTTTAATGGTGCTTTCTAATAACATGGCACTAAAAAAAAAAAAAAAATGGTGAAACATAAGGCATCAAACTTCTTAAAATATTAATTAATGGTAGCTAAAGGATTTCATTATTATTATTATTATTATTATTATTATTATTATTATTATTTATTTATTTATTTTTAATGAAATGTGGGATTTTATTTTTAGAGTGTAAAGTAGATTTGAGATGAAGAAGATCACAACGAATCAATAATAATTATAAATCAATAATGATATAATTTTATTCTCAACAAAATCACTTAAAAAAGAGAGAAAAAAAAGAGAGAGAGAGAGAGAATGTCCATTAAGCAAATTTAACTGCAACCAGTATTATTGTGTCAGGTTTCTCCCTTTTAGTGGTACTTGTTATTTACATGGCACTACTAAAATGATGAAACATAAGGCATCAATATTAAATACAGCTAAATGGACTTTTTTTTTTTTTTTTTTTTTTTTTTTTAACAGTATAAAATACAATTGAGATGAAGAAAAATCACAACGAATGCATAATAATAATAATAATACAATAATGACATAATTTTATTCTAAACAAAACAAAACCACTAAAAAAAAAAAAAAAAAAAAAAATTCTTCCACATGCATAACAAGAAAGCATTGCAATCAGGATCATTTCTCCTCACAGTCTCTAATAAAATTATGAAATAATAAGGTGCTTTAAATTCGATTTTTTTTTTTTTTTAAGCGGATTTTGTAATAGTATTTTGATGTATAGTGGTGCTTATTAAAGTCTGGCATACATTGTCTAATAAGCGATGTTGTTATTCAGCATTTCAGGAATTTTAGGATAGCTCTATTTCAATATCTACTCTATGTAGTCACACCAATATATCGAATGTTTATTTTAATATAATTTTATTAATTCAATTCGATCAATTGTTTGCGATTCTACGCTATATTTTCCCCGGTTATATCTCAACGCACATTATATAACGGAATCGACATGATTACTGTGTAAAACTGTGCTGAGTCAATTTTTGTATCGATTACTAAAAAGTGAGTGCTGATATGCACTCATTTGTACTATCATCACTAAATATGCACTTTTTTTTTTGTTGTTGTTGTTTGTTTATGAATTGTTTATCCGATTTTACATGTTAGAAATGAACCTAATACCTACAATATTCGTAAGAATACGTTTTTGTACTGAAATGTATTAATATGATATGGAAGAAAGTTTATTGACAATCAATTTATTAAGTTGTATTTATTTTAGAACCTTTCAGTATTCTGCTAAAAAATAACGAGCGAAATACATACAGATAGTTGATCATCTAATTAATTAAATAAAATAGGATCATATTAGGAGTTTTCATTCCTATCAATTTTAAATTCTGAAAAATTGCACTTTTGTAGCTTTAAAAATTGATGAAGTAATAATGGATAGGAATAAGCAGAATTTCATCGTTTCGGAAATTCTTTTTCCCTCTAATATTCTTATATAAGATGTATATTTCGCAGCTTTTGGATTTTTTCTCCCTTATGCTGCTTTGTTCACTTTTAAACAAAATACTACACTCTGTTTTTCTTTTCATTTTGTTCCTTTTTTTTATCGTTATAATATAAAATACATGCCTAAAATCAGCTATAGAAAAAAAAAAAAAAAAAAAAAAAAAAAAAATCATAACATATCACTATATCTTTATTGCTTGTGTAGTTTCACTTCTGTCCCTAAATAAAACTATCTAAAAGGGGACAATAGTGAAAAGAACAGTTGCGATGTAATTGAGAAAATTTCTTCTGTACAAGTAAGACTAATAAGACTAGTTGTACAGAACAGACTCTAGACAACAGTTTGAATTAAGCAAGAGTATGCTATATTATGCTGACACAAAATCGTAATTAAGTAAAAGTAAAATAATATAAATAAGAGACAGTCGTGACAAATAAGAAGCATAATATTACTTTTCTATCCATTTTTCAGCTTGCAACTACTTCTATTTGTCATATCTAGAAAATAACACTACATACTCTTCACAATAACCAGTACAGTTCTTTTTGCTAAATGCATAGCTATTTACAAAACTTTATCTGTGCACCTGAATGTCCTATGAGAGGTTTGATAAAAGGGGACGGTAATGCCATAATAACTGAGGAGCAACATTTCTTCCTTCCAAAATCAATGTAAAACCATTTTTAATTTATACAGTAACAAGAGTTCTTTTATACACATAGCTGCCAATATTTTAATTTATTCCGGAGTACTTTTAGCCCCGCCTTTATTTCGAACCACTTTACTTATAGAAAAAATTTCTCCAATATATAACTTCGATAAAATAAGACAAAATTACTTTTAAGAAATAAGTGGTACGAAATAAAGGCGGGGCTAAAAGTACTCCGGAATAAATTAAAATATTGGCAGCTATGTATACATATATTTCAGAAAGCAAATTTCCATTTTGGGTGGTAGAATTTGTAAAAATAATTTGTCGCTATACTTAAAATTGTTCTAGGAT
Source organism: Salticus scenicus (assembly GCA_963930645.1). Taxonomy (NCBI): domain Eukaryota; kingdom Metazoa; phylum Arthropoda; class Arachnida; order Araneae; family Salticidae; genus Salticus; species Salticus scenicus. The sequence goes on along the minus strand of OZ005654.1, from coordinate 106,424,293 downwards.
ATGAATGCATGAGATGGGGAGACAAGGTTCAGAAGCGACATTTTGAACTTTTAAAAGTTCATTGGAATAAAATGTACAGCTATTTCATAAAAAATACAATTTGAAACTGTTGAAAACATTACAGGATACATATTAGGCACATTTTTTTTTTTTTTTTTACAAAAATACAATATATAAACCTCATGGGACACAAATTATAAACTTATTAGATAAGTTATATTTCAAGCACATTACATATCTTATACTATTAAGTGAGCAATATTTGTATATATATTTCACTGTTCTCGAAAAAGGTAGCTCGGGAAGTCACGAGATTTAACACAAAGGTGCCCCCCGAAGGGTCACTGTGCACATCGAAGTCAGATTTTCGAATTTTTGATTAGTTTTTTCTTAATTAATTAAAATGTGAAAATAATAACCTTCTAATTTCTGATAAATAAGCTATTTAAATTTTATCCATAATTTAATTGTTGCCAATTTTTTTTTCGACAGAATAATAACAATTAAAAAAAAATTTTTAGGTGGCAACAGCAGAAGATTGTATGGAAACCGTTAGGAGAAAAAATAAATAAAAAATCTGCTTCACATTAAGTCACATGTTTTTGAAGTGGGATTAAAAATTGCAGTTTTCAAATTCTTTTAAATTTTCTCTCTCGAACACAAAATATAATATACAGCCTGTACCCCACAAGACCAACTTGCATTTCAAATTTCATAAATTTTTTTGGTTAATAAACAAAAAAGTTACATCTTTTTTTTTTTTTTTTTTTTTTTTTTTTCAAATTAAGTTTTATTCTAACTTTGAAAAGATTTATGTGATCATAGATATAATAATATATATAGATCTATCATCCCCATATTATCGTGCAAAGATTTTTGATACCGAAAAAAAAAAGCTTTGGAATCAGCCATTAAGTGGTATGGGGAAAAAAAAAAAAAAAAAAAAAAAGGAAAAGAAGAAAAATGAATTTGAAACTATATCTGGAGTTTTTCATTCACCTTTAGTAAATAAATTATTCATGAATTTTATTTGCTAAAATATTCGTGTGTACTCCCGTGTGTATTCACTCGGGGAAAGACTGCCATATTTTGGTAAAATCGCCGTTTTTTCCCGACTGAAAAGGAATCCCTTTTTTCTCCCCATTGATCAATCTATATATTATTACTATATCTATGTATGTGATACGATACATTAAGAATTTGGGTTTTAAAAGTTTTTTTTTAAATAGATTATTTAAACTCTATGAACCATATTTTTATTTTATCAGTTTCATTAATAGATCCTGCTGGGCGATTTTGGTGTTGAAGTACACCGAACGTTTTTCCACGAGAAGTTTAATAAAGCAACAGCCATTTTAATCTAAGTAGCGCATCAAATATATAAAAACATAAATGATTTATTTTTACACAAAATTTACAGAAAAAATGCAGTTTTAAACATAGGAAATTTATTTCAACAAGCACTATTTTAAACCTAAAAACCATTAAAAATATAAGCAGAATATGAAGGATTCTTATGTATAAACAAAAAAGAGTCTGATAAAATTATTAGCAAAGCAGACTTCCCCTTTTCATAAAAAAAAAAAAAAAAAAAAAAAAAAAAATCCATCATTAATATGGCGATAAAAATTCAAAAGCCGCCAATGGAGCGACATAATAAAGTTGTGTAGCACGATAATATTTACCTATTTATTTATTTTTTTATATAATAATCGCTATGCTAATTTATCATACAAACAAATGAGCCTCTGTGTGTTACTGCACTTGCACGCTGTCGAACAGAAATATTTGAATAAATCAAATTAATATTTAAATAAATAAATAAAAATAAAAATATGTTTTATGGGAAATAAATATAAAAATAAAAAGATCAGTTGCCTAAAATACGGCAGAAATAGCGCTCATAGCATATTGTTACAAGGGATTAAGTCTTATTGTTACAATGGATTAAAAGTCTAAAATGGTGACAAAAATTCAAAAGTCGCCAATGAGAACTATATTAAGGCTGTACTATCAGGTTTACAAACCATGAATTATATATAAACACAAAAAATTAATTGTCTCATGCGACAGACGTAGGCGGTCACAGCATATTGTAATATTTGGCGTGAAATTGCTGTCATTTTATGTTTGATTGGATAAACAAAATAAACATAGGAAATAACGTAAAAGCAAATATTATGTGCACCACGTATTGTGTTGTTCACATGAAACTGGGATTCAAATATAAAAGGGAAACTCCAATATTTTTTCGATACTATCTATTTCGAAACTGTTATATAATAAGCACCTAAATGGAAGCTCATTGGTAAACCATTGTCGCAGATTATAGGGACAAGCGCCCGAGTTGCAGTGGATGACCAAATCGCTGCCGAAGGCAGTAGGGACCTGAAGCGAGCTTTTGAACAATTTCAGTAATTTATTTTATTTTATTTTTATAAAGCTATATAGAAAAGAGTTTCCTTTAAATTTAGTGACCAGCGAAGCGGGCAATGCCTGCTAGTAAATATTAATAGGAAAAAAAAAAGAATATAGCTGTATTGATTAATATATATTGATATTTCTGGATATTTAATTTTTATCCCTACTCTAGTTAATGATGAAATACGCAGTCTATGATTTTTTTTTTCCTTTTAGAATACACAAACATATTAAGTCTCAACTACAGCTAAAGCCTTCACTTAAAATATTTTTTTTTTTTTTTTAAAGAGGCAATTATTTACATCGAAACATTTTAAAACAGGTTAAAAAATAACAATGAACAGACAGTTTGGGCAAAAGCATATTTGTTTTAGTATATGTCACGATTAATATTAATGTTTTTTTACACTACCATACAAAAATATTGAGATATATTATAAAATGTACACAGAAATTGTTAGAATACCTTTGAAACTGAGAGAATTGTTAAAATTCATCATTCTACATTTATTATTGAAAATTGTATAAATGTCATTTGGTATATGTATACTGCGACACACAAAAGAATTCAGATCCACTATGATGTGCGAGAAATTTCTTTAAAGCCTATATTAATATATTTTTACTGCATAAAACATAACAATATTAATATACATTCGGATGCACAAGAGCATATTTTCTACAGAATGTAGTATGACATATTTATTAAGACATGTGACTTTGTTTAAAGAAAAGAAAATGTAGTTAATGTTACATTTAAAATTATTCTTCCTTATTAAGTGCTAATTTTTTGTTTAAAGTTGTGGAACAATCATTAAAGCATTTTTTAAATATTTCCTTTATTAAACCGAGATATACCCCCCTCCCCACCCACACGCCACACCAGGGCCTGATTATCGCACGGGCACCCGGGGCTCGTGCCCTGGGCACGAAATTTCTGAGGGGCACAAAATTTTACTAAGGGTTTAAAATATCTGATCTAAATCCCCTAGTTTTTTTTTTTTTTTTTTCGTTTTCTAACTCAGCTATGTTTTATTTTTATGAATAAACGTTTAAAATAAAATCTCGATTATTGTACATCAGATCATTTGAAATACATGAAATTGTAATTAACGTACGGAGAAGCATCGTAATCCGGAAACTATCCGATAATCGATAATCCGGCAGCACCTATATTTGGCTGAGTGAAGTAATTTTATTAAAGCCAAAAATAAAAACAGATAATATATATATATATATACATACATATATATATATATATTTTTTTTTTTCGGGGGGGGGGGGGGGCACTAAAATTTGAAAGTGCCCTGGGCACAAAACTTTGTTAATCGGGCCCTGCGCCACACACACACGCACACATAACATCCACAGAATTCTTATGTTTTTCAATACGATGCAGAGATGGCAGCACTGAAAATAATATTTACAATTTTAAGAGTTTTCTCTTTTGTTTTCCTTGATTCCATCTTTCATAAAAATAGTTGCTACATGCAACAATGTTGTTCCTGGACAGAGCCTAATTTTTCCTAAGACAAAAAATATCTTGAAGATTATTTAATAATGTATCTATTTATGCTTATTTAAATTTTTAGATTAAACTAACCTTTTGCGCCTGCAAGGAAAATTCTACTATGTAATGAAAACGTATCCGATATCTTTGCAAAGACCTCAAAATTTTACAATATTATTTTTATTTATTAACTTATATTTTCTTAATGCGAAATTTTGATTGCTGCATTTTGTTACAATTATTTATTTATTCAAATTGTTTATTTTCCCTCAATTACGTACTTGAGATTAGCTAATTTCGTAAATGTGCTAGCATAGGAAAAAAAAAAAAAAAAAAAAAGATAATATAATAAAACCAATTGCATGATGTTAAATTTAAACAGATGTTTCATGATGAATCGCTCTGTCCTACTAAATCTTCGATTTTTAAGCATAGTATTTTCTATATTCAAGTAAATTTAAAAAATTTAAAAAAAGATGGGGGGGGGTCTTTGTTTATCAGAAATTTTTGCTAACGACCAGTTTTTTCAAATTCCTGGAACCCTGGTTATACATATCTATATATATTGCTAGCTTTATGCTTGCTACTAATAAATGTTCATGTCTTCCATCAACATAGATAACACAAATTAATTATACAATAAATTAATATGGTTAAATAAAAGGGGGGGGGCTAAAAGTTAAATATTAAGTGATTATTTAGAAGAATATGTCATAGTATTTATCTAAAAGAAAATCATTAAATAGTTTTGAAATGACTGGGCATATAAAAAAATAATATTTAATTAAAATAAAAAATTAAAATTCGATTTGAGTCGAATATAAAGAAAACATTTTATGAAGAGTTCTGAAATTTTACTTAACAAACGCACACCAATTTTATTTTCCTATATATCCTCCTTTAACCCTTTATCTACTGACGGTACTTTAAAGTACCATTACTTTAAAAAGAGTATAAAATTGAATTTATAGAAGAAATGTCAAAGATATTTATAAGAAGGGAACAGATGTACCTCTCTTTATTCTCACTGCAAAGCATTAGACGATACATATAGCCATTCTTGTTCCATAAGGGATTTTATGGAGTGCACTTGCTGTTTTTGCTTCATATTTTTTTACGATCTTCATGTGTGTTATAATTAATTCCTATATTATTTCAAGAATATCCCACTAATCCTAGAAAAAATATGAGGAACATAAAGAGCAAATATTTTTCTACACTTTTTTCATGTCGAAATAATTTTTTCGACCTCTATGTACCAGTGGTACACTAAAGTACGACCTCACAAAATTCTCATTAATTATTATGTGATATGCATAATTTTTAACATATATATCTTTAAATAATGCACTTTAGTAACTAAAAATTTATGTTTCAAACACAATTTTTATGTGTATCATAATGCAGTAGATAAAGGGTTAACATGCACATGTTTTTGCCACTGTAATATGGAACTTTTTTTTTTTTTTTTTAATTCCTGATAAAAGAAAGTTGGATTAGTTACGCTAAAATTTTCCTCCTTTTCTATTTCTGAAAAAAAAAAAAAAAACATGTCAAACGCTTTTCATCTTCTTCATTGTGCTTTATAAATATTTTATTGCATTTCCATAGTTCAGGTCTCGGTCTCGATAGATAATATCGATTACTAAATTGACAGCTGCAGCAAATATCAGCAGCTTTGACATTTCCATTAACACAGTTATAAATTGAATTATTATTCGCTGTTTCAGGCTTTTCATATTCATTCGTCGCATAAACGATTATATAATTGAAGAATATGAAAAAACTATGCTAAAATATTTTTTAGATTTAAACAATTTATCTTGATCGCTATAACAACTTTCTTTCTTTCTTTCTTTCTTTTTTTTTTTTTTTTTTTTTTTTTTTACTTTCTTCTATATGTAATATAGAGAAAGTATTGGATTCGTGAGAATTTTTGAACTCCGGTTTTCGATGGATTTACACGTTTTGGGATGTTCTGATTTGATAGTTTTTACAAAATGTCTGTTTGTCTGTGTGTATCACGACTTTTGTGGACATTGTTTCTCATGAACCAATGAACGAAATTTAACCAAACTTGGTATGTAGTTGGACCCTGACACAAACTGGTGCTTATTAGATTTGGGGATCAATCACTCAACAGGTGGCGCTGTGATCGCATTTTTTCTAAACTTTTAACATGGCAGTATAGGACAAAATTTCGTATAAATGTACATAATGAGAGTTATTTTAAACTTGTGATTGTAAAATTAATATGAATTATTGATAATGGTAGTATTTAACTAGGAAAAAAATTTTGTGCATGAGGGGGGCATCGCCTCCCCCCCCCCCCCACCTCAATGATCTAATGAGAAAACGGAGAAAAGATGACGACTTTTGTATGACGACATTTGATAAATAAGAAAAGAAATAAAGTGCGAAAATTTCGCACGGGTTTGCTAGTTAATAAAAAAAAATTATGGTCTAAATCAAAATTAAAGTTAATTTTTAATTTATCTACATATAAATAAAAAAGGTATAATAACATATAAGTGTATTATTATACCATTGTTAGTTATATAATAAAAAGGTCAAATAGCACATAATAACAAAGTATATACTATATAAGTATATAATAGTATATAAGTAACAGTTTTATGTATCCATGTTAATCAAAACTTTCATATATATATATATATATATATATATATATATATATATAAGGGTATGGGAAAAGTATTTGTTACGGTCAAATTTACGAAAACCAATTTTTGCTATAATTACACATTTTGAGGTGCTCTGAATCCGAAGATCATGTGTTTAGCGGTTAGTCTGTGTTTATCTGTGAGTCTGATATTAGCATACATCAAGAACAAATACTAGCAATACGTTCAAGTACTATTATCTAAATCTGTATCATATCAGACTCTTACCTTAAACTTTTTATTGAATTCAGACAAACAGTTTGTCTACAGGAACATTCAAAATTATTCAAATACGTATATAAGCAATATATCTCGTTGGTGCATTGTACCATCGTCCGACTGCGCTAAACAAAATAAAACAATCTATTTCTGATAAGCACAAAAGCATATTTGATAAGTAAGATGATATGGAAAGCATTTGTCATTCCTTTAAAAGGCCACTTAACAGAATTCAGATTTAAAAAGGGCTATATCCCGAAGTCCCTTAAAGTACATTTTAAATAGGTTTTTTTTTTTTTTTTTTTTTTTCTTTTCTTTTTATTGTGCTGAATTTAAGTACACTTATGCGGTGCATATAAAATAGACAGAATACAGATGTATCCAAAATTAACCCTTAACTACACGCGCTTAGTATTTTAACACAAGTACACGCGTGGTGTATTTTGTACACTACCAAAATATCGAATAAACCCTAACAACACACTTGAACACAGAATATCCTGAGGAGGTCCATAGGATTCCCTTTTATCCACAGGACATCTTGAAGATGCCTTTCGGAGAAGATGTGTTGTTAGGGAAAATAAATTAAATATGAACAAATATGTATGCTACAGTTGGCAGCAAAAGTATCCGAGCACTAGCAATAATCCCTGTCTAAAAAAAGTACACTTAATACTGCTTTGTTAAATAAATCCTTGTCGAGCCATGTTCCTAGTCAGTCTAAGAACATGATTCGATCAGGGTTTATTTAACAAAACAGTATTAAGTGTACTTTTTTGATATAAGAATTATTGGCTGTGGCTGCTGCTCGGACACTTTTGCTGCTGACTGTATAAGTTTTAATTATCAAAATTTTTTATAAAAACTAATGAAACATCTTCGAATAAATACTTCGATGATAGGTTAGATGTGTACACAGGGTGGTGAGAGGGATCCCAAAGTCATTTATACTATAAATTTTTACTATAAATGGTCATTTTACTATAAATGGTATATTTTTTACACCAACGCGTGTAGTTAAGGGTTAAGCGAATGCATATTTTTCTGTTAAATGTAATTGATGAAAGTGCTTTATCAAATCATACTCTGTTCTAGTAAATTGTTTAAGAGTGATAATTATTTTCTGTTATTCATATTGTAGACAAAATTTGTCTTGAATTTCAACTTTCAACATGAATATGACTGCAATTAGATGCGTTTTGAGGTATTCCAAATAGAAAAATTGAGATTTTAGCAGCTGGTCTATGTGTCTGTTATCAGCGCATCTTAAATAGAAATAAGTAAAAGAATTTCAAATTTCATATTTTGAATATCACATGGATTTGTCATTTTTAATGTATGGATGCAATTTTCTTATGATTTTTTTAGAATTCCTTTGATATATTTTCCCATCGTACGCATAACTCATTTAGAAATAACTAGTAGATTGGTTACTGTAGGATATATTTTGTCCTTAAGTATAATAGAGTAATAAACTTATAAATATTATTTTTATTTTTTTCCAGACGATTAAAATAGCACAGAGATACAATTACTTTTCGCGTACATATAGTCTCGTTGCCGGGTAACGATATTTACAGGCATAGGTTCATCAATTTAAAGCCACTAAGATCGAGTAGTCGGAATGCCTTTAATGATAAAGTTAGAGAAATTCTTCATGACTTGATGGAAAATTCTCAATCTCTACACTCAACCACTTAAATAAGTAGTTGAAACACTCTAGAATATTGGTATAAGATTCTCTAAAATCACGTTGTTAAATAATTGATATAAAGGGAAGTTGATAAAGCTTAAAAAAGTTATAGTCTTCAAGTTCTAATCTCTGAGCTGTTTTCAACCCCCCTCCCCCCAAAAAAAATGGTGCGTGTTATAAGTTTGAGTCTTTATCTGTGTGTCTGTTTGTACACTATAGTTTCGAAACACGATTAGACCATTTTTGACTCTATGTTTTAGAATTTTCTTAAAATATATACTTTGACGCCTCTAGGATTGTTTTAATCAATTCTCATATCACACGAACCATCTTATTTTTAATTCCGTAATTCCCTTGTCCATTAATTGACAATTCGTTCATTTCAGTGTAGTGTGTTCGTAGTATACGGGAAATTGATAACTCGACTGTCTAAGGAATGATAGAATGCCCTCCATGAGAGGACGGGATTTTTAGAGGATCCGTTGACCATAATTACGCTAATTTAACAGGAAACCACGATAACTCCAAAAGGTAGTCGGACAATAAAAAATTGGATTCGAACTCATTCATTTCTGAAACTATCTTCTGAAATTATTTAATTACTAGCAGGCTTTGTCCATTTCGCTGGTCACAATATTAAAATGAATTTTCAAAATTAAACCATTATTTATATATATATATATATTACTTTAAAGATAAAAACTTAAAAAAAAAAAAAAATAACCTACTGAAATCGCTCTGAACATCGGTTCAGGTATCTGCTGCCTTTGGCAACGTCTTTCTCTTTCATATTGCGTCACATCAGGTCTCCCACTGCCTGCCGCAACGCCTTTTCCAAGTTTTTCAATTTGGTTGTTTATTAGACAACAGATGGATTTGCTATTATTCAAAAACTACGTTTTCACGGATGGATACATCTCAACACCGATTAAACATTTTAATATTGGTACCATGTTTTAGTAAGACCTAATCCGTTCGTTTTCTAGCCCTCATTCTGTAATAATAAAATTTTAAGTAGAAAGAATTTATAATTTTAGTACAATTGATTATATTATAAAAATTATGCATAAACATAACTGCTATAAATTATTTTTTTAATTTGAATTTAATATGTTTAATTTTTTCTACTGTATTACCATTTGGTTTTCAATAAATATAATAAATAAATAAAATTCGCCTTTAACTGAATGAATTAAATAAATAAATAAATAAAAAAAAAATAGTTTAACAGCCGTTGATTAAAAAGAGAAATAAAATGAGATTTTACCTTCAAATGAATGAATTGAATAAATAATAATAATAACAAATAGTGTAATATCCGTTGTTAAAATACGCGGACGATTAGAATGAAAATATAATCTAATGTGCTATTCTCACGACTTTCTCTTACAATGTATTACAATATTATAAATTCAGATGCAGATTAATGCGTGAGATAACAAGAATGTACACTAACATAATTCTGCGTGAAGAGAGCAACCATCTCCTCAACCCCCCGTTTGAATATAGCGAATGCATTTAGAATTCAAGAGTGTTATTTTAAGTCGTGCTGTACACAAAGATTAATCGTTATAAAACTTGACTATAATATTAAGGGGACCTGAAGAAGCGTAATTATACACAAAAAATTCAATGGATAAAAAATATAATAATAATTTTAAAAATTTAAATTCGAAAATCGAAATAATCGTTAACAAGTGCGCACCGTAGGGTCCAAGCTAACCCTCTGCCTAGTTTTCTAAGCTCCGCAGTCAGTAATCTGAGCTGCAGAGCGCACACAAACACTTCCCTTTATTTATCTGGGTAATACTTGCCGAAATTTCTTAAAAATAAATAAATAGAAAATGGAGATTTTCTTTCTTTTTTTAATGATAGAGAAAAACAAATGGGAACATAATTTCTTTTTTCAGAATCAAATTTAAAATCTTTTTCAGACCCCATTTTCTTTGTATATATAAATATATTGAAAAGCTCTGTCATATATTTATTACAGAGTACAATCACAAATAAACCAAAATATATGATCTTTGGGATCACCCTGTAAAACATAATGCTTCAAATACTAAGTTGTTATTACAGTATATGATTATGAGCCGTCTTTTTATTATAGACAAAAAATTATATGAGAATTGTACTCATATTAGCGAAGATATAAAGGTTTCTTTAATAATTCTGTTCGTTTCTTGTAGTATCGTAATCCAATATCATTTTTAGGTATTCGCTGAGCAGATGATTTCAATACTTAGGAGTTCCTTAGGAAGTTTCCTTAAGGATATACTCTTCCTATGTCTCAAGCAACTCTTCACTTTTTGAATAAATCTTTTTGTGCGAACAATACTTGGACAGCCTTACGAATGGGACGTTTTAATATTGCCAGCCTTTCTAATCATGCTACACTACTTAAAAACAGATGCAACAGTAATTGGGAATCTGTAATATGTATGTATATACAGGGCGGTTAAAAAGTCAAAGTACAAACTTTTAGGGTACATCATAAGGACTGAAAATTACATAGGAACGCATGACCGCAAACGTCATTTAACCTTTAAATGATCGGATATATTTGCGTGGATAAGGGCGTAGCTCTCGAATTTCGCAATTCTCTATATATTAAAAAGAGAGAGAGAGAGTGTGTTAGCGTCGTTGACACAAACTTTTTTGTCTGCGACCGCATCTTCTCGCGGAGGGCAAAGTCCTCCACGTCACGAGAGGTATCAATGTGTGACGAATACTCTAAGGAAGACATCTCAGTTAGTTAGAAATTTCTATCATCTCAATTAACGAAATCATTAATTAAAAACGTCGGGTTAATAAAGGCATTTTATTTGCCATTTTGCAAAAAGTTTCTGCAAATCGTTGTTCTTTTAGACTTATGTCTTCATTTACCACAGGAAAATTAAAGTGTGATCAATGGTGTAAAATAAATAAATAAATAAATATCAATGTTGCTATTGGTAATAAAGAAATTTGTTATCTGCAAATAAATAATATAAAGCGTTATCTTAGATATTTTTAATGAAAAAATGAATTTAGGATTGTAATTTGTCGTCTGTAGATATATATATATATTCTTTTTTTAGAAAAGTAATTTTCTTACTGGCAACTTCTTATGTAATTTATGTGTATATATATATATGTTCTTTTTTTTTTTGTGCATAATGAAATAATGTCGTGTCTGTATAATTGAATGCATTTCTTTTTGTCTTTAAAGCGTATTTATCTTTTTTATTTAAAAACATACTTTAAAATACTTCTGATATATTTTGGCATAAAAAAATATCTTAGATTAAAATCAAACACATTTGTAAATGACCGCACCTTCTAATTTAGCATTGATAATTTTTTAACATTAGAGAATTAGACATTTACATGATACATTTCATATTTTTAATTATGGCAAGAAAATAATTCATCATCTAAAACTCTTATAAAGAATCGAGTAGATTTTATCCAAGAAGCAGGTAGGAGAGAATTAAAAATTGAAGCTGTAGGAGATTTTTCTAAATTAAAATAATAATAATAAACTTTTTTCCTTTCAGATATTTTTAAATGTCTATAATTATTATCTAGCTGTACATTAAAAATAGAGATTGTTATGTACTGCCCTAAATGAGTTAAAAAATTCAGTAGTAAAACGTATAGGCATTAGAAAAAATAAGTACTAGATGTTTTTTAAACATGCAACTGTATCAAAAAATGTATCACCAAGTAGTGAAAAAAATTTAAAAGTCTCCAAGGGGACTAAAGTTTTAACGCAAAATTGTTTAGATATTACAAATTCTTTTCTATTCTGGAAAAAATTACTGAGTTTTAGCATAATATTCCATTAAAAAAAAAAAAAAAAAAAAAAAAAAGGTATTAAATATTATGTATTTCAATTTGACATTGAGAATATGGGGATTACTATAACATTTTTCTGCTTTTGTCTTGTACTATGTACTATTAATATTCATATTCAATGAAAGGTAACGGAGCGAATAGGCGGGCAGAGTGCCGAAGTGGTTAATAAGTAAAACTCGGGGGTTGGTGATCGGAGCGAGCAGAGGGTTTTCTAGTTTTTTTCTTTCCTTTTCCTTTTTTTTTTTTTTTCCTCTTATTTTTAAGTTTTTAGATTCTAATGTTTACATAAATAAAAAATATTCTGTTTTTCATCGATGTATTTTGTCGCACTGGTTGTTTTAATTCGAACATTGTGTATGATGCATACATTGTGTATGATTATGTATGATGAAAGGTAACGGAGCGAATAGGCGGGCAGAGTGCCGAAGTGGTTAATAAGTAAAACTCGGGGGTTGGTGATCGGAGCGAGCAGAGGGTTTTCTAGTTTTTTCTTTCCTTTTCCTTTTTTTTTTTCTCTTATTTTTAAGTTTTTAGATTCTAATGTTTACATAAATAAAAAATATTCTGTTTTTCATCGATGTATTTTGTCGCACTGGTTGTTTTAATTCGAACATTGTGTATGATGTTTTAAAATAATAAAGCATACAAGATTTTAAAATTTACACAATAGGCGGAAATGGTAGTATACAGTAGACCAAAACATCCAGTTCTTAAAGGGTTAAAACTGACGTTTGCGGCCATGAGTTACCTATGCATTTTTCAATCCTTAGGATGTGCCCTACCACTCCTAAAAGTTTGTACGTTGACTTTTGAATCACGCTGCATATATAATATCATAGAAATTTTTATAAAGACATGCAAATAGAAAATAATCTATTTCATTCTAGTACACCCGTTAAATATATAATAAATTTTTGGTTCAGATGTACTTCATCTCAAGAAGTCTAAAAAAATGCAGATAAGAAAGAAAAATATTAAAATTATAAAATATACACAACACAGTACTTTACACGTTAAAATCTTAAGTCAAAAGACTTAAGTGGCCTCTCCACTTATCGTCCCTAGAAGCCAGAGCCAATGTTATTCTATGGAGAATTTCGCCCCATTATAACTTATTAGCTAATATATATTTTTAAATTCTGTTTTCACATTCAGAAACTTCAAAACTATTAAACAATTTATCGCTTTCTAAAAATTGTTTTTTTAAATTTTTAATGAGGTTGTAAAATGCGAATTTTCACAAAGTGATTTTTTTTTCATTTTTCAGCTTAAATATAATATCTTAAAAAAAAAAAAAAAAAACAATTTTTAGAAAGCGATAAACTGTATATAATAGTTGTAAATTTTCGGAAAGGGAAAACGGAATTTAAAAATATGTATTAGTTAATGGGAACTTATTAGCAAAATTTCCCATATAATAACATTGGCTTCGGCTTTCGGAGACGATAGGTAGAGAGTCCCCTTAATTTAAAAGTTTACAATATAAAAATACAAAAACATGACAACGTTTCATCCGCGACATTTGGCAACTGGTGAATTAAAATTTTAATTAAGTAGTGAAATTCAAATAACATTTATGCGTTTCAAATTTTAAAGGTGAATAAAAAAAGAAATAAAATGCGAAAATTTCGCATGGGTTTGCTAGTTACAAATAATTAAATGTGATAAACGCGCCATTAATTATACAAACTCTAGAGACTTGGCGAGAATGTGTCAACCTATTCTACACTTATTAAATGATCAAGACGCTAACATCCCTAGAACTAGACTTGAGGAAGTCTATGAGCAACGATGCTAGGATAAACGTTGTCATGTTTTTAACACACTTTTATTAGCTTCACCTGTATGTATGTATGTTTGTCTGTATGTTTTTAACCGCTCTGGGAGCAAACAAAAAATCTATATTGTAAAAAATATTTTCCGTACGTGAACGCCGTGGCTGTGAGGTACGGCGCCGCGCTACGAGCCTAAAGGTCTAGCGCTCGATCCCAGTCAGGGGAGATTTTTTAAAAATGGTTTTTGTTTAATTCTAAATTATTTTAATTAAAGATTTAAATGTATGTAAATATTATGGTGTGTCACTCACACGATTTTCTCTTACCCTGCATTTTAATACTAAGATAGATATTTTGTGCTTTTTAGTTCACATTTCTATAAAAGCGTGTTCTTTAATTTTTTAAAACTATAATATTATTATATTTTTACATTGTAAACTTTTAAATAAAGTCTTTTGACTTAAGATTTTAGCGTGTAAAGTACTGTATTGTGTGTATTTTTTCATTTTACTTTATACACTATAAAAACAATTACTCATCAAAAAATATAAAAAAATTAAATGAAAATATAGTAACTTTGATTCTGATAATATATTTAATGGTATATATATATAAACATATTAAAATTAATTTTACAAATGATACAAAATAAATTAAAATCTATGATGAGATATGTTCTTTCATATCACTAAAATTTGAAATTTAAATAATTGTTTTTATCTCAAATAAGGCATATAGTTAAAATATATTGTTACACAAAGTTATATTTTTCTTAAAAGATGACCAGAATAGTAAGCTGCCATTTCTCTTTATCCCATACCTGGTTTGATTTACCATAAAACCTTGTACAGCGTGAAAAGACTACTAATGGAAAACACTAATGATGATTATTAACCGCAACCTATTTGAAAATCCGTGAAAAGAATAGAAAACACGGTCAAAAGGTATTCTTTCTGAACTACTAGACAAACACAATTCTGTCGTTTTAGAGCAAAACCGTTCTGTATTCGGAAAGGATTTATCAACATAGAAACGTAACGTGCATTGAATAAAAAAACAGAAAAAGAATACCAGAGAAAGAAAGAAAAAAATGCCTTTCATTACTTTTGTCACGTTGAATATAGTAATAATAATAATAAAGGTGCTAATATATGTCGATTGTAAATAACGTCTGCTACTAATAACTGTTTTTAAAATTTAATTGGCGTAACGAAGAACATATACACTGAGAAAAAAAAAAAAAAAAAAA
Organism: Salticus scenicus; assembly: GCA_963930645.1. Lineage (NCBI taxonomy): Eukaryota > Metazoa > Arthropoda > Arachnida > Araneae > Salticidae > Salticus > Salticus scenicus. Next base: position 106,408,902 of record OZ005654.1, on the reverse strand, counting down.
GGTCGCATTAATTTTTTTTTTCTTTCTTTTTCTTCAATCGCTAATTTTATCGTTAATTTTCAAACAGATTTTTTTGCGTCGTTCTCCACGTACACTTTAGGATTGATCCAATTGTTAAAACAAAACGCAATTGTCAGGAAAATTGTAATTTTAGAAAGTACTTTCAAAAATAGCAAGGATAAGGCAATTAACGATACCACAAAAAGTATTAATTTTAGAATGAAAATCAAAAATTGTTTTAATACGCGAGATGGCAATGTAATTAAATGTCAACGAAATATTAAGCAACAATTTAAAAAAGCAGGTTAAAAACCAGAAAATATGAAAAAAAAAAAAGAAAGAAAGAAAGAAAAAAAGGCCATTATTTAGAAAAATAATTAAAAAAACAAAACTTCAGTTGACTAAAATATTAAAAATATTATCAGTTAATCGTTTGGCTGAACTGTTTTTTTCTAAGCCAAGTTTAATTTATTTCAAGTTGACAGAAACAAACTAATAAGATAACAAAAAGTTGACCGACTTAATGAAAATTGCACTCATTACGGTCAAAGTTATGCATCTCCGTACATTACAGTACGGAGGTGCATATTTTTTCAAGGAATAGGGCAAATATTCATAGTCAAGAGATTAATTAACACAAAATAAAACACGGCTATTATAAAAGCTGTGCATAGCTCATTATTTTGGAGGTATCTCAAACTTCTCCACAATCAGCATTTCAAGATGATAATGCACCTTGCTACACGGCGTCTATGGCACGTTTATTTGATTCAAATCGTTAAACTTACCTATGCACTCCCCTGAGCATCTATAATTCTGAAATAATATAACTTGTTTTCACTTTAAGTTAAATCTTATAAAGAATATCGTAGAATTTCTTCTTTACCAGACTTGAAAATAGTCCTAATCTCAATCCGCTCGATAATGTTTACTCTAAAAAGGGGGAAGGGGATTCGAAATTTTTAGCCTACAATTTTGCAGTAACTTGAAAAAATTATTTATGATATTTCGCACAGTGAAATTTCTGACGTTTATGTTACATACTATGTATAATACTATATGCCACTGTGCATTAAAATAGTAATTCCATATAAAGAAGAAATTACCCAATGCAGAATATTTATTTGTCTTAAGTAATTGTTTAGATTTAACAAATAAATAGTTTTATTTCATATATTAAAATATAAAATATTTATTTCACATAATAAATCATAATAGAATACAAAGTATATGTTTATTATATTACTCTAAAAAAAAGAAATTTTTAGGTAGATTTTTATTAAGTACTTCGTAAAGTGTAATGAAGCGAATTACTAAATCAAAAGTATGCACAGATATTATTATTATCTCTTTGGTATTATGCAAAAATTACAGTTTTAATGTTTCAATCATTAGTTTTGAAGTTATTTCAAATAACAAAGGCATAAGTCTTTTTTTTTTTTTTGTCCTTTAGTGTACATCGATTATAAACTAGTGGATCTGCAGATCAGAAGCCTCAACTTTCTATTCGCATCACGCATTATTCAAGAGATCTTTTTTTTTTTTTTTTAATTCCATTATTATATTATATATATTGATTCGATTGATTTTCTACATAAACAGAAACGTTTCTGAGTGGGGCTGCCACCCCTCAACCCCCCCTCCCCCGCTGTATCTCTCTTTCTATAACTATATGTATATATATGCATTCCTAATAAATGATTGTCTTGTATTAATTCTCTGTAATTCATAAATACTTGTACCAACTTTCATGCAAAAGGATTACATAACATATCGTAATTATTTTACTTAACCCTATAAATGAATTACCAATTCTATGCCCACACTTCTCAACTGAAAAACATTCTTTTAAAATTCTAATACAATTTCATTATATTTAACGAGGTGTAAGCATGTTAAAATACACTTTTAAGAAAAACCGACTATAGACCTTAATAGTACAAAATTCTTTTATGTATCCCGGAAAAGGAGCCACAGTAATTATATACACTAAAAAGATATAAGTCTCTTAGATGTAATGTATCTGTGATTATTCTGTATGTCCTTGTATACAAAATAGTTGCGTTCCATATATGACTAATGAGATGCATTCTACGGTATATATAAAAAATCTTACAAACATACATTGTTTTGCGGAATTATATATATATATATATATATATATATATATATATATATATATATATATATATATATATTAATGGATATGAAAATGTAATCAGATTCAGATTGACGAACCAAAGTCAAAACACTTTTAAAATTTATTAAAAATGTTTAAAAAATAACTACTATTTTCAAAGCATGAAAAGAAATCTGGAGTGACTCCACTCGACTTTCTGAACATTGAGTAATTAACAGTTTTGTAGATAAAGTAAAGAAAGAGGAGTTGTTAAACAAACACAAGAGAGAAAACAATAACAAAGTGTTTGAGTATTTTTCTCCATATATTACACGATGTTTTATTTAACGCTACTGAACTTTGAGCCCATAGATCATAATGATAAAGAATTTTTCGTTGTGTCCCTGTAAAAACCTATAAATGCTAGATCCCCCAAAATGCTTATAGTTAGTGCAACAGTGATTTATAATATTCATATAAATTTTCAGCTCAATTGAATATGGCGTTTAGATGCTATCGCACTTTTAAAAATTTGGTCCCAAAGGGCATAATGATGAACAATTTTTCTTTGTGTCCCTGTAAAAACACTGTAAGCGCTAGATTCACCAAAATCTATACAGTTGGTGCAACTGTGACCTATAACATGTGTAAAAATTTTTGGCTCAGATTAATAAGGCGTTTAGACGCTATCACACTTTTAAACATTTGGCCCCATAGGCCATAATGATAAAGATTTTTTCTTTGTGTCCTTGCAAAAACACTATAAGTGCTAGATTCTCCAAAATCTATACAGATTGAGTATCTGTGACCTGTCACATGTGTATAAATTTTTTGCTCAATGAGTAAGGCGTTTACACGCTATCGTACTTCTAAAATTTTGGTCCCATAGGCCATAATGATAAAGAATTTTTCTTTGTGTCCCTGTAAAAAAAACTATAAGTGCTAGATTCACCAAAATCTATAGGGTTCGTACTATGGTGACTTACAATATACGTACCAACTTTCAGCTTATTCGAACGAAGCGTTTAGACGCTAGCGTGTTCACTCACAGACATACACATACACATACACACATACATACATACACACACACATACACACACACATACATACATCATCGCAAAAATAGTGAAAACGGACTCAGGGGACCTCGAAACGTATAGAAACATCAAAATCTCAAATTCGGATTTTTGACATGATTACAATACTTTCCTCACTACAGTGTTCGGAAAGTAATAAATTTCATATAAATTAGTGAAATTATAGAATGAATTAAAATAATAATAATAATAATAAGTTAAAAATTAACACAATTTTTCTAAAATTTTTCTCATGTTTGTATAGTATAAAATATTTTTTGTAAAAGCAATCATTAAATAAATTATTTAAATATAGCAAACCTGTACGAAACTTCCGCACTTAATTTCTTCTCTTATTCACCTTTAAAATCTGAGACTCATAAATATTATACCAATTTTACCACCTAATTAAAATTTTAATTTACAAGAGGTCAAATTATTATTAGAACCAAATTAACACTGTGCAACAGTGAAACCAAAATCATTCAGAGAAAGGTTTTAAAGTAAAATTCATGATGGTCGACGACCCAGATTTCTTTCTTCCAGTTTTAGTACAGGGCCCCCATGATGTCTTTTAAATTTTTTTCGCTATATTGGCGATCACGTTTTATTTATTTATTTTGGCACAATTAAAAAAAAAAAAAAAAAAAAAAAAACCTAATTCCTCTTTTGAATATACTTTTTATGATTGTGTTTTTCAGTCAATTTATGATAATAATTCATATTCTGTATATATCTTTAAATTATTGGTAGGTTTTAAATGGCGCTTGCAAAGATTCTGAAGATGCAAATTTTAAAAATACATTTTTCCATAAAATAATCTCATCAGACAAATGTCGCCACTGTTTTGCTATTAGATCATTGAGCTGAGTCCGCGTGCTTAAATAATGTCTATTTATAAACATTATTTTTTATCCTCGCTCATTTTATTAATTACATCACTATCGTATCGTTTCGACAAAATATAATCCGAACTGGTCCATGTTAGAGAAATATTATATAAATTATATAAGTAAAAAATCATGCAATCTATTTGAATAAAAAAATAAAATTAAAAGAATCTTTATTTTCTATTAAAATTAAGATATGCTTTTGGTTTCGGAATTTCTTTCTTACTGACCCTGAACTGTCACGCTGTGTAACTAGAGTTACCTCTTCATTCTTCACAAACTGATGATTTGTTTGTTTCAATACAAAACTACCTGAAGGTACGTCTGTCAAACAGGTTTGTTGAGTATTTCGTGCGATACGATTCACAGGAAATGTCGTGAACAGGTTGTGCACTTGACGTCATTTCCTCTATGCATTTCTGTCGTTGCTTGGCAACTGCGTCTGCTCAAAATCAATACCTTTGACTGTTTTGCTGAGGGTTGAGCTCGAATCTAGTCATATTCCGCGTAGGTTCTTCCAAAAAAGCATGGAATCCAAAAGCAGCTTGAATTTTATCAGAAAAGTTTTATTTGTTGGATTAATTGCATTCATAAGCTTAATTAGAGCTGAAGAAAGCTTTAAAACACGATCCCTGTTGATGCCAAATGTACAGCCAAAAGTTGTAAGTATATCTTTCATACTGAATGTTTCCATTTTTTGATCGCATGTGACACAAATATTTTTTAAATTAACTGTCGAATATTAAAGCCAATATGTTAGTTATTAATAGGAAAAATGAATTGTCAAATTATAAAAATCATTGATTTTATATGTTATGCAATTAATATTAGTACCACAGGATATTGATATGTGAATATTTCAAAACATATGGTCTTTGACATTTGACAGATGGATAGCTTTCAAGGTAATTTAAATAGATTAGACATAAAGAAATATTAAAGCTATTGCTTTAAATATCTATATTAAATCACATAATAACCACTGCTTAAGAAAATGTTGGGGGGGGGGAGGGTAAGAGGTTCTTTTATTTAAATAATTTTTGGGGGGAGAATTTATTTTATTTGATATTCATTTGAATTTTCTAAATATTTTTCTATAATTAGTTGTTTTTAGAAAGAAATAATCATACTAAAGATCGTATGGAAAAATATTAATTTATAAAAAATAGTTTGGATTTGGTCATTTTTGTTTATGAAATACGACCAATTCTTTGACAAAGTTTATAATTTTATGTGTAATGTTTAATATTATATGTTAAGTAGTTAAAAAAATACTATATAATTTTATTTGTGTTATTGTTGCCGTTAAAGTGTTTAGATTTTAAATATTATGGTGAATATGTCAATTATACTAAATTAACAAAAAAGGTGTAATGTTGAATTTTTTTGAAAATTCATAAAAGCATCTGTTTAAAAATAAAGATTTAATTCCAATGATTTCAATAAAAAGTTAAAAAATTATTATTATTATTCTAGTATATTGAAAAGAATATATTTATTTGATAGTTATTCTTTTTGAATAATTTTAAGACATTGAAAAATAAATTAGAAATATGTTAACAATATTTTCCATCTATGTTCATGCTTAATTTAAATTTGCCTTTATTAAATCTTTTAAAATGAAATTATTTAAATATTATACGTTCAAAACAAAATTAAATCAGGCCTAAAAATTAAGATTTTTTTTTTTTTTAAATATAAATTATTATACTTACGAAATAAAAATAAAAATTACTATACATCAGCTGGAAATGTGTAAACCACAATAATTTTACAGTATATGAATTTTACGTGATAATTACTGATTAATTTTTAGTATTTATTGTAAATATCTTGAGTGTATACTATATAATTCAAAGGGCATATGATTATTGAGTGTATTATATATATACATATATATCCGTCTTAAGCCATGGTGGCTTTAGCTCCTCCTCTTTCTTCTAGTTATTATTATTATTATTATTATTATTGTTTCTGTTATACTTTGTTCATATTTGTTATATATGGTCTCATATATGAATGTCTCAGAAAAACCTCATATTAAATTTTTCAATATCTTTCGCCTTGTATAAGGTATGACATCTACATAGGGGAGAGTGGGGATGAATGGGACATTTTTCATGTTTTTATTGATAACGTCGGTCATATGTAATTCAGAATTTTGCAACATTGCTCATAAGTACACTTCAGTAATCAGTTACATATAAACATACTAACTTTAATAAAAAGTTATCATTTTTAATTATTATTAATAATAATAATAATAATATATATATATATATATATATATATATATATATATATATATATATATATACATATTACATGCATGTGCATTGTCCCATTCATCCTGACCTATGGGGATGAATGGGACAGGACTGGAGTTAACAAAGAAAAGAAAACAGAATGGATAGTAAATAGATTTCTGAAATTAAATTGGTTTATGTAATTTTATTACACACTATGAATTCACTGAAATTAACATAAACTAATGTATTGACTCAAATTAACATCAGAAGACAAAAGTTCTTTGGTTCGTGCAGTTTCTAGTGCTCTAGGCTTTGGTAATTTAATCTAATAACACCTAAGCTAAAAATAAATAAATAAATAAGACACTAGAAAGAGATAAATCATTATAATAGAGTACAAATTATCCAAATAAATTTTTGTTTCCGACTAATCGGGAAAATCAACATTCTATTCTGTATTACATTAATAATCACCAGAATTTATTTAATTAGCTAGATTGAAATTGTGATTTATTTATTTATTTAGTTTATTTATTTATTTATTTTAATTATTGATTTAATTTGCATTGCATATTCTAACATATATATTTTTTAATTATAATTATTATAAACAAAAATCAGAACAATTAATTTCAATTTTTTTTTCTAAGTCCACAAAATTAAGAATCCTGACAATCAATATGGCTAATTTACGTTTTAATATAATTCTTGTGCAAAATTTTAAATTAGTACATAGTGGGGAATGTCCCATTCATCCCCATTTAAACTGTACCCATTCATCCCAACCATCACATGATCATATAAAAGAGGAAATAGGCTTAATGAACAATTGTCGATATTCTTCTTGAATATCATAAACTCAATAAAAGATTATGCTTTTCACCATATAAGAGCTATATTAACTTTAAGCAAACAGTTAATGTCTTAACTACTACCTAATTGAATCAGTAAAAACTTACTTTGGCAACTGAAAAAGACACTTTAATTTTTTTATGCCCTTCTTTTCTTCCCTCAGCACTGGCATATATCAGAAAAATTGTCAAGTTACTGGTGCTTGCAAGACATAAAAATTTTGCTATTGTCCCATTCATCCTGCGGTCCATTCAACCCCACTCTCCCCTACAATTGTCTACTGGTTCATTCCATTTTTCCTTCCTAGTATTCAACTATTGTAATATTGTATTATTATTATTATATACACACGGGCACTTTTTATAATGTATTATTACACAAAATGCCTTCGCTATAAATGCACGAAATTTAAAATTAGGAAATCTGCTTTCACATTACACATATTTTGTAATTTACATTTTAAATATTTGACTAAATTTTAGAATTTTTTCGAAAAGTATTTTTATTTACTTTGTTATCTTAAGAATTTATTATTATTATTATTATATTTATATCTATCTATGTATATATTATGTCATACATTACTGCTTTTAACTCAATTTATCATTTTAATTCAATTCTAAAGCGTTGGATTAATAAATTCTAATACTCGATCTCCATACTGCTGCCCTGCCTTACCATTACTGCTCACTGCTTATGTTTTTTGATTGAAGAAAAAGATTAAGAATGTCCTGAAAATATTCTGAATGTCCATTTTATTGACCTTCTCTCCTTAGTCCAAGTTACAAACTTTAAAAAAATATAGATATTAATTGGATTATATTCGTTAAATATTGATGAAATAATTAGCTACAAATTATTTATTTTATTTAATGAATAATGACAATCAATTATTTCTCCAATAAACGTAAAAATTTAAACCTTGATTAATTCCAATACATGAACTGATAATAAAATGACATAATTTTATTAAAATTTAAATAAATAATAAATAAAAATATAATGATTGATAAAATGTTTTAATTAATTCTAATAAATTAGGGTAAAACTTCTTTGTATTGGAATAATTAAGATTTGGAGGTAGGGGGATACTGTCTCTAAGGTCTTATTCCCCGCATACGGTCTTGATTTTTATTTTATTTAATGAACAGTGACAATCAATTATGTTTCCAATAAACGTAAAAATGTAAACCTTGAATAATTTCAATACATAAACTGATAATAAAATGACATAATTTTACCAAAAATTTAATAAATAAAAATATAATGATTGATAAAATGTTTTAATTAATTCTAATAAATTAGGCTAAAACTTCTTTGTATTGGAATAATTAAGATTTGGAGGTAGGGGGATACTGTCTCTAAGGTCCTATTCCCTGCATACGGTCTGTGTGTGTGCGTGTGTAAAAATGGTGAGAGTAGAAGATAAAAAAAGAACGTATAGCAATATTCAAGATACCCATATTAATCTGATATTTACATCAGCTTTTATATTTCAATTCGACAAGGAATAATGGAAATTTTCAACATCGATGCAAATAAAGAGCTAGAACTACAGTAAAGCACCGTTTATACGCCTTTTACATTTATACGTCCTTTTAGTGAAGTCCCGATTCATTCCAATTCATTTTAATGCAAAAATTCTTCGTTTATACGCCGCAAATATCGGTTATACGTCTTTTCCACTTTACTGAAGTTCGCAAAATTTCTCGACCTGTCATTATTTTCATTCTAAAAATCACGGATTTTTCCTGGAAAGCATCTTAAATGGAGGAACGCAGGAAAGATCGGGGAATACTAATCAAAGAATCAATTGAACTCACAGTAGAATTTTTAATACTCATAGACAAGCAGCAAACCAGACGAACATTAAAGATTTTTATTGTTATTAAATAACTATCTGTATGGACATAAATCGTACGCTTATTATTAAAGATACGCAATATATATAATTAATATTCAAAATGTGTTCATCTAGTTCTTAAGAAATGTAATATAATTAATATATGATTTATGTAATTAGTACCCAGTCATGCATTAATAGTATGATTTTTCTCCCTCTTTATAATAAATCTTTATTATTATTATTATTATTAATTATTGTCTTAAAAAAAAGTATAATATACATTTCCGAACTTAAGAAGCTTTATTAATTAGTATTTTCACATAAATTTTGCTTAATAGTCATTAAATTTATAGTAATGAATATGTTATTATATTAAAATTTTGATTATACGTCGTTTCATTTATACGTCCTTTTACGTCAGTCCCTTCAAAGACGCATAAACGGTGTTTTACTGTATTTTGAAATAAGTGGAAGAATATAAAACTTAGGATAAACCTTTTTAGAGCTCCTTAAATAATATTTATAAGATTTTACATTGTTTTATACTTTAAAATTACAGTGAAACCTCCCTGAGAGGACTATACAACATTCCATAAAAATATGGCTTTTTAACAGAAGACTTTTATAAAATCTTATCCAGGCAAAAAATAAATAAATAAATAAATAAATAAATAAATTGCATGTTTTTAATTATTCAAATGTACATTATTTGTCTCTGTAGCTCTCAAAAAACATTTAATATTAGTTTGTTTAAATTCTGTTAACTTTATAACGATAATTTTGTTTTACATACAAGACTATTTTATATACACTAGAACAAATTATTCCTGTAAATTAACATTATTTCTCAGAGGGAAAAGAAATCTTCTATTTCACTATTAATCTACAAATTTTCTCTAAATTTTTCTTGTCGTGAAATATTAATTTTAGATCTTAACAAAAGTTTAATACTTTGACTCTTCCATGTAAAATGAAGATTATCTATATAGAAGCCATTGCATTTAAATAATCGGATAGATTTGAACGGTGAAAACATCCGCAAAAAAGACCATAATTTTATTTTCAATAAGTGAAAAGATAATTAATTTTAAAACTTGTAAATTTTAATGGAAATTAAGAAAAGTTTTTTTTTTTAAATCCAGTGCAATTTTTAAAATGATTGTACATTATTACTACTATTTTTCCCCTCAAGAATGGCAAAGCTAATTTTTTGTCCATAATAGTTTTGTACGCACGATTACTTGAAAATTACACAATGCGTGAACGTAAATAGAATATATATATATATATATATATATATATATATGTATGTATGTATTACACGTGAGAAAAAACGCTATTATTAAAATGAGGAAAAATATTTTTTCTAGGTCGCTTCATTCTTTTGAATAATAATAATAAATAAGTAGATATATTTTGTAATTATTACAAAATGCATAACTGTCTGTAGTGCAATTATGCTTATAATTAAAAATATTTTAGTGTCAGAAGGCTAAGAAGTTCGTGATTTTATACATGAATATTTTATGTAAAAGTTATTATCTTTCCACCAAATTCTGACTAACCCGCACAGAGATACTATTGTGTACAGTCGGTAACAAAAGTGACCGAAGAATAGCAAAAATTCCTAAATAAAAAAAAATAGAGATAATGCTGTTTTGTTAAATAAATCCTTATCGAATCATGTTCTTAGACTGACTAAGAACATGATTCGACAAGGATTTATTTAACAAAACAGTATTAACTCTATTTTTTTTATATAGGAATTTTTGCTAGTGTTCGGACACTTTTGTTACCGACTGTACACAAGATTGTATATATCGACAAAATATTCGTTCTAAGTGTTTATTAAAAAAAAAAAAAAAAATCTAAAAGCTATAGTAGATTAATAGACAAACAAAATCATTTTTAACTTCTGTTAAAAATTTACAAGTTCTAAAAGTAATTATTATGTCAGATATTGTAAATAAAATTATGGTCATTTTTCAGCTGATTTTTCCAAGCTCTCTATCAGTGAGTGTCGAGGTCATCCAAAGCCCATGTTAACTTAAGAGAAAATAATCCCCATTATTACTCATTACATAATGCACATTTTCCTAAATTCCGTTTTCGCATTCATGAAATTCATGACTATTAAATGATGCATCATTTTTGAAAAATAGATTTTTTTTTTTTTTTTTACTTTTAATACTTTATTTTGAAGTTGTAAAGATGTAAAATTTGACGGAATTCTTTAAAAGTCATAAATTCTCTGAATGCAGAAACAGAATTTTAAAATATGCATTATGTAATGAGTAATAATGAAGATTACTTTCTCATAGTTTATCATGGGGTTTGGATGTCCTTGACGCTCACTGATAGAGGGCCTTAAATTCACTAGCTAAATAATTGTATAACACAGAATTCCCGTTTTCAAACTGGAACTTCATCTCTAAGTTCATCTCATTTAAAAATATGAAGTCTTATCTTATCACTTACTTCTTTTCTGTACACATAGATTAGTATTGCATACAGGAAGACTAATTATACAATGGACAGTGATCAATTCAAATAAAAATAAATAATTAAATAAAATAAAATAAAAATTAAATTATTTGCTCTCGCAGTATTGTAAACAGGATTGGACAAAACGCAGGTTTTTTCAGAAAAAACCCAGCCCAATGGGTTTTTTCGGGTTTTATCAAGGTTTTATTGGGTTTTACCAGGGTTTTTTCAGATTATTTCGGGTTTTATCAGAATTTTCAAGAATACTTTCTTTCTTGCCGTTTTTAAACATTAATATATCATTCATAATAGGACAATTTAAAAAAATAAATTTTAATTATTCATTAAAATCAAAATTTTAAAATTTCTAGTCTTTTTATGATTAAGTTAAAGAATTTTTTTTTAATTAAACAATTGTACTTTAATTATCTAAAATTCTGTTTATCTGCCCTTTACACCAAAAACTGGATTTTGATAATTATTTAGTGTTGACTCATTAATTTTTTTTCGTACTGAATAGATTTCAATAAAGTAATTTTGATTATTGTTCCTTATACATTACTTAACAGTGTTGCACTGTTAAAGTTTTCAGAATTTTTTAAAAATTGTATTTTTTTAAAATTTATATTTTGCATTCCTCAAGTCCCCTAATTTTCTTTATATTGACAAACAACTCTTTTTTTCTTGCTCTTATATTTTTTATGTATAATTTCTTATTGTATTTTAATAAGATAAAATTTTATTTATTTATTTATTTATTCGTATGGAATTTTTCAGATTTTTTTTTTCTTTTTTTTTTTTTTTAATAAAGCAGTTTGAGCACTTCCAATATTTCAGAAAATTCTTTGTTCATGTTCTAATAATGTGTATAATATTTGTTTTATATGTTAATTGTAAGTTAAATAAAAGTGTATTCTTCGACCACATTTCATGAAACCATGGAGGCATCTGCGCAAGTGCTAACTCAACGAGTCCAGTGTTAAAATAGGGGTGACAGACATCTGACTCTTGAGAAAATGAGCAATAACAGAGCGCGGAATTACTGGATGTTTTCAAAATTTCAAACTGTCGGTCACGCTGGCATCCCTCCAACATTTTGAACGCGTCCTCACTGCTAGATTTAGGATATGTAGCCGCACTGTAATTTTAAATAAGGATTTTGAAAAAACAAACTTGGGTTTTATCTTGGTTTTTTTCAAGTGGGTTTTATTGAAAAAACCCACCCGGGTTTTTTCGGGTCGGGCAAAATAAAGCCAACCCTGATTGTAAAACACCTAAGAAGACCCACACTATTGTATGTGGGTCTTCTTTATCTACCGACAAAGTACCATTAGTTTTAAAAGCGTACAAAATCGAATTTATGGAAGATATGTGAAAACTATTTATAAGAATTCTGTAGTGATAAGTATAAAGGATTTAAGTCCATATTCTTGATTTTTCAGAAGACGAAAAATAAAGTTAAACTAACTAAAAACAAAGCAGAAGGATCAATTAGGAAAAAGGGATTTCGTTGACTTATACTCTTTATACATTCAGTGGTTGTCAACCATCATTTAATAACGAAAAAAAATTGAATTAAATATTTTATACCATACATGAATGGTAAATATCTGGCTTGAACCTTTTTTTACCAATGGATTTTCTCAAAGACTAAATCACATAGACTTAATCCTTTATACCAATCGATTGAGAATTTTTTTTCTGAGTCTGACTATGTACTTAACTCAAAATCGACATTTTTGGACTTAAATCCTTTATACTTATCAGTACAGAATTGAACGTATATGCCTCACTTTAATTTCACGACAAAGCACTGGATGCTACATGTAGACGTTTTTGTTCCAGAAAGGCTTTTGTAGAGTGATCTCGTTGCTTTTGCTTGGAATTTTTCACGATCTACACGAGGGTTGCAATTAATTCCTATATTACTTTAAGAATCTCCCAGCAATCTTAGAAAAAATATAAGGAACATAAAAAGAAAATATTTTTTTTACATTTTTTAAAGGTCCACATACCTTTTTTGATCTCTGTGTACCAGTGGTATACTAAAGTACAACCTCACTAAATCCTCACTAATTGCTATTATAAGGTGACATGCACAATTTTTATTACATATATCCTTAAAAAAATACTCTAAAGTAATTAAAAAATATACATAAGTTCTAAATACATTTTTTGTTTACACAGAGAAAAAATTCTGTAACTGACATCTAGAATCTAGATTGTGGCTCTAGTAAAAATAGTTCCATTTCATCCTTATAAATTCTAGTCCCCATTGAAAGTGAGGTCTAGAAACCCCTATTAGAATTCTAGAGCGTTTGCTTGTATTATGGAGGTCAAACTTATTTAAAAATCTCTGTAAATAAATGCGAATACAAGAGGCTAGTTTTAGCAACTATAATCTTACTTTATGACCTAATTCTAGAAAATCAAATGAGAATTTCTCGCGATACAAAGGATTCAGAATATTGTTTCCCCATCTAGAAATGAATAGACTAGAAATTCTCGATCATTTCGCCTATTCAGCTTATTGGCGTGCCTTATACGCATAGCTCGGAAGTCTATATTTTTAGTTTAGGGATTTAGAAAAATGACCACTCATTCGTTCTGCACTGTTAAAAATTTCAACTGAAAACTCTATGTAATGTATTATCTTAAGTCTTATGTAAAATTACAGAGAAAAGTAAACGCAGATGTTAAAAAACTTATTTTATACATTCACTTTAATAACTAATATTCATTTAATTAATTATTGGTGAGAATATATTTCGGACTTAGAATGCTTTTTCTAAAGTAGAAACAGTCATTTTTAATTTTAATTAAAAAATTAAAGAATAAAATTAAGTAAAAATACAGAATAAAGATTGAGAATCTCGATTATTCACTTTTAACTAAGAATTAGTGTAAATTTACAGAGACTCTGGATAAATATTTACATTAAATTTGCAGAAATTTTTAACAGTGTAGATGAAGGCAGTATATTTTTTTTCTCAGTGTGTTTAATAATGCGGTAGATAAATAGTTAAGGGGACAAGGGACGTTCATTTATTTATTTTTATTTTTTATTTTTTTCAATCTGTCGCTTTTTAAATCATGTACTGCCATGAAATCTATCATTTTCAATACAAAAAGCGTGTTTTAAAGGATAAAAAGTAATTTTAGAGATGGAAAGGCCTCTTGTATGTTGAAAATAATACAAAATAACGCTTAATTTAAAAAAATACTCTAAATTATTTTATTTTATTTTTACTGTGTGATTTTTGTATGCAATTGAACACATCTAGACATTTAATTCTTTATATCTCAATTACAAAATCTATTACAAACAAAAAAGTGTAAAATTTGAGATTTTCCTTAATTTTTTGTTATTCTGTTGAATGTCAGAGTTCGTAATAAAGGCAATAATTTCTTGATTTTAAAATGAAAGCCTAGTTTTGTGAAATTTTAAAAAGGATTACGTGAAAACAAATTCGTATGGAGCATTTTAAAGTATAATTGGTTATTTCCGAAATTTGGAACCCTCCGTCCCTTTCCCCAAATAAAATAAAGTAAAAATAAATAAATAAATAAATTTTAAATTTTGTAAAAGCTATTAAATAATGACTGAGGCACTGTAAAATGATATGATTTTAAAAGAATTGCATAACCTCAAAACCTTTTTAAAATAACTATCTGCATATTTTTGATTGCATCGATTTTCATGGTTTCTTGTCCTCTTAATGGGAATAAATTAATATTAAGTCCCGTGGAAAATTTAGGATCCCGATAAACAGGACCTAAATGGTTTTAGCTGTTTCTTTTTAAAAGTGGACTTATAGAGAGATTTCATTATATTTTTCTTAGGTTTCAATTTCATGTTTAACTAATGACTCATCATTTTCCATAAGCATTCCTTTTCACACAATCTTTTTAAATTTTTGTACGAATGTTAGTGTATTATACGAATGTTATATTTATAAGATAAAAATTGCGCATGTATTTATGAAGAGGTTAAATATACCTTTAAAATGAACTTTTTAATGTAATTGCATGATAAAATATTCATCAACATTTACAAATATTATTACTTTCCCGTTTTTAAGTTATGTAATATAAATGAGCTATGAAAAATCAAATGCACAAAAATATTCAGTTGCATACACAAAAATACCACTAAAACTATTAGAAATTTTTAAAATTTTAAAATGCGCATATAGCTTTCAGAAATCTTTTTTATTTTATTTATTTTTTCCCATAAAAGAAGTTTTTTATCCCTAAAATTGTTCTGTATCCTTTAAAACATGATATATGCAAAATAATTACAGATACCATGCCGATACATGATCTAAAACGCGATAAATTTAAAACAAATTTTTTAAGCACTCTTTATTCTCCTTAAAATAAAAAACTTTTTCGATTATCTATTAGACAAGGAAATCTTCAACTTTAAGTATTAGGTAGGACTAATATCTCAAAACTACTGGTAAAAATTAATTGATATTTACAAACATATTCACTTATAATTTACATTTTAACAACTGAAACAAACGTATGTAAAAATAAAGAAAAAACACTTTTAAAAGGCTTTCTGGGAAAATCATAATTCTTGCATCAGTTAATGGAATTTAATTTGCAGTAACTTAAAAATAATTTTCAAACACCAATCATTTTTCATTTTCTGTGGAGAAAGAAGGCCGAAAAATTATTGAAAAGACCCCTAGAGTATATATTACAACTCAATTCCAGAGGCAGATATGTTCGGCTCTGAAATCTGATAATCGGAGGGTCGCGGTTAGAAACCCTGGTCCCGCGTCTTACCCTAGCTGTTTGGAGCTTTCGTTTCTTTTCTTTCTTTCTTTCTTTCTTTTTTTTTTTTTTTTAATTCGGGTGAGTATGGGCTAAGGAACCCCTTTAAAAAGACCCTCTACTAAGGGCACTCCACTCCACCTCAGGTTCCTAACACAGACATTTGGCCTCATTCCCTGCCTGTACTATACTATCATAAATCAAAAATTAATATTTTAAATCAAATTCTGAAATCCCCCCCCATACTTTTACTTATACGCATACTGTATAAATTACTGTAAATAGTTTATAATGAAAAGGTTTTTTTTTTTTTTTTTTTTTTTTTTTCTATAAAGATATTAATTGATTTGACTGATAGCTCAGCAACTTAATTTCTTCCAGTTATCCCATTTTGCTTTAAATTAAGATAAAAATAATTTTGATATAATTTAATTTCACAATCATTATTTTAAAATTCAGGAATTAAAATTATGAATCATACAACAGATATTAATATATTAATTAGCCATCGTTTTTATTTTCTTGATGATAAAATGATATTAAATTTAATATGTGGCGTTACTATCATGAAACTAATTTACGTAATTTAACGCATACGTATTATGCTCTGCTGCACTTTGCTAACACTTGTTTAACAGCTAAAGCTCTAATTACATGGTGAGAAGTGCTGAGTTCAAGCCCTATTTCATCACCGTAGGCGTTGATTATAATTTACATTTTACCTTGAGTTAATGTTCGCAATCAGAATTGTAGAAAAGAACTACTGGTTGAGTAAGCATTACAAACAGATAACAATTGGAAGCAACTAGTTATCTTTCTATAAAATAATTAAAAATATGGTTTTGATGATAAATAACCGTTTAACGTTCAATACCTATTTTCTTTTAAAAATTAGTAAGCTAGTTTGTAAAATGGTTATTTGATACACAACTGGTCATAAACATGCAAAAAGAAAAAAAAAACGTAATTTTCCAGACTTTTTTTTTTTTTTTTTAATATATATGTGTTAGCCTGATTAAATTTAAATAATAATTAATTTAATAAATAAATAATTTTGTAAACAGACACTATAAATTAAAAGAACTCACAACAAGGGTTTCAGGTCAAAATAATAGCTCACACGACCCTTCATCGGGTGATTAAACTATAGACACGAGTGCATCATCAAATCAACAAGGTGCACTCACGTCTACTAAGAAATTTAAAGTGACTTGTGGAACATCATTTCGCACCCAGCAAGAAAAGTGACATAACTGAAAAATGCAATATTTGAGAAAAATCAATTTAAAGATAAAAAATAAAGCATTGTTTAGCCTATAATAAAATTGACACAATTACCTCTCATATTGATAATTTTCGAGATGTGGCGCTATTTGAGCACGTAGATGCACTTCATAAACATTTTCAATGACATAAATTCAAAACTGTCTTTTTTACTCGTGTCACTTTTTTCGTGCCGTTGTGCGATATTTTAAATTTCAAAATTGTTATCTACTGAAAAAGACAAAATTTTAAGAATCGATTAAAATAGGCAAAAAATATTGAAAAATTGTTGCATAAAAAATATTAAATGTTTTGTTTCAGTTCGAAATCGATGAACGTTAAAAAAGTTAACACAACATATGTTTTTTTTTTTTTTTTTTTTTTTTTTCTTTCTTTAGCATTCCTTCATCGAAATCAGACGATTTTTAAACCTTGCGTCCATTTAAAATTTAAAAATAACTTTTAATTTAATTTATTATTAAATATTATTGAAGTGGTTAAAGTCATCTGCTTTCTATAGTATTTCTGTCACACAATGAAGATATGGTTATCAGAGAAAATTGTTTTCTAGAAGTTTCACAACCTGTCAGATCGTTTTCTAATCCTCTAAAATACACTTAAATCCCTCTGATGACTTTGAAGTGAATTTCTGTCAATTAAAAAGAGTGCGTAGACTTTAGCAAAAATTTGCGATTCTAAAACTCTGAAGATAATAAGACGATTGGGAAAGAGACCCATTAAATAATCTCTCCACCAGTGACCGAAAAGTTGTGCTCTCAAAGCTTATAAACCGGAAGTGCTGCGTCTTAACATAGAGCGCGATCGTCGTGTTAGCTATTCCTAGTCTTTTGTGATTTTCTGCGAAATTCGCGTAAATGTGGACTAGAACCTCTTAAAAAGACCTCTCACAAAGGGCATTACACCCAGGTGTAGTCGTGTAGTCAATCGGCTTTAATCCAAAACAACACCCAGTAATTATGACCACATTAGACGAGGATGAAAGGGCGAGGTTTAAAACAGTGAGCTAAAACCAGGTATTAAAAATATAAAAATTAACGAAGAAAGTCAAAACGGAAAGGAGAAATTTTCGAACGAAAAATGGAGAACATCGAAAAGAAAAACTGAACGGATAACGGAAAAGATAAACTTAATGGCTAAAATGTTGGATTGCCCCGGATGTTGTCAAAAATTAACAAGTCCTTCCGCTCAGTCGGAAGAGTAGATATGTTTTGTTCTTATCAAGCAGCCGCCATTTTGAAACAAGATGGAGGATCAAGTTAATTAATATACTTGGTTGAAATATTGATGGTGGCGATGTATATATCTAGTTTCAAGCAATTTGATTCATATATGCGATTTGAATGTGAGTTTGTTCATCACTTGGAATCAAGATGACAGATCAAGTTGGTCGATGAACTCATCCAAGATCAATTCACTATAACTTTGATTAGAATTGATTCAGTATTTCGGAAAGTATCGAGATGACAAATTTTCCATTATAGATGGATAAATTAATTGATTTCAATGGGTCAATGTCTAAAAAAATCAACCTCGTAACAATAAGTTTATTGGTCGGCTTTTAAGTGAAAAATCTTGAAAATGTTTTCCAGAAATGAACCAAAACCTTATCTAAATGCAAGGTTACACATGTACATATTTATTCAAAATCAAGCCTTTTATAAATTCTAAGATCAAATGAAATTTCAGATTTAAAAATAAATAAATAATTAAATAAACAACAATAACAACAGAAAGGTCTATGGCACTGAAAATCAACTTACCACTCAATATATTTTGTGGAAGACTAGGAATGTATGTGCATGCGTGTGCGCGGGTGAGTAGGTGAGAGATAAGTTATTATTTTATCTTCCAGAAATTACGATTTTAGAAACATCCCACACACACACCCTCACTTTTTTTTTCTCAAAAATGAATATATTTATTTTTCTATAAGTATCATTACGCAGTTAATTGAATTAAGTTTAGCAAATATAATTGATTATTAGCAATGTGAAAATCATATCTGAAAAAATATTAAGATCTGTTGCATATATATACAGGGTGATTATAATTAAAGTTACGATTTCAAAAAGCTATAATTTTAAAACTACTCGTTAGAGCGATTTGATATTTTACCAGAGCAATCGTGAGGCAATAAAATTTTGTTTAGCAAAAAAAAAAAAAAAAAAGTTCCAAAATGTGCCGTTAATTATCCGTAAAGTATTTGTTTCATGATGCTCCTCTTTTTCTCTTTTCACTATGACTGTTTCCGCTGTAAACACGTATTCTTGTCTTTCTGCTAAAAAATTGTAGTTAACCCTTGAAGTCTATTGTTTCCTGTTATTCCACTGTGTTGCTAACAACATTCCTGTGTTTAATGAGTCCATTTAGGCGTTACCCTGACATTCCCCTGACAGCGCCATCTATTGGAACATGTTAGAACTACTTTTTTCTTCTCCCAAACAAAATTTCATTGCCTCACGATTGCGCTGGTAAAATATCAAATCACTCTCTGGTAAATTACAATCACCCTGTATATCAGGGTGATAACAGACTAAAAATTATCGTATAAGTATACTAGTGGAAGAATCAGGAAAAAAGGCATGTTCGTAGCCACCCTGTATATACATATTTATATGAATATATATTATTCATTTATTTATTTCTGTTATTTTTTTTTTTAAATCATTCTAGCGATATGTAATCTCATCAGTGTTGCCAGATTTGGGGACTTTTTTATTATGCAAATGTCTATCTTATCGGGACTGCTTCTTCATTTCATTTATATTAAACTTTCTTTTTCCGTTTTTGAGAAACTTAATATATATCTGAAAATCGATATTTTGATAATTATTCTATTTAAAATAATCTGGTGGGGCTCTCATATGACTTTT
The DNA here is from genome assembly GCA_963930645.1 of Salticus scenicus. Classification (NCBI taxonomy): domain Eukaryota; kingdom Metazoa; phylum Arthropoda; class Arachnida; order Araneae; family Salticidae; genus Salticus; species Salticus scenicus. The sequence continues at coordinate 106,388,441 of OZ005654.1, read as the reverse complement.
TCTTACCCTGAAATTATTCAATACTATAAGACGCATTCGCTGAATATATATATATATATATATATATATATATATATATATATATATAATAAAGATGATCTATTAAGCATAGTAGAAGCCAAGCAACAGATACAAGATCACTGAAACACCAATGACCAATAAGATTAAAAAAAAAAAAAAAAAAAAAAAAAAAATCTTCAGTGAATGAAATTTACTAATGTAAAGAAACCAGATCTATTAATTAACAGCCTGCAAAACAAACGAATCAATAAAGTAAAACAACAAATATTAACTTAAAACCATAAACTTATCAAAATTAATGAAAAAACAACCCAAGAAACACAAGATAGGAAGAAGGAGGCAGGCAGCAAGACTTGTGACTTGCCTGTGGGGTTACACTAGTTTCACGCCGGCAACACTCCCCCAGCCTGCCTCGACCAGAACAGGAACCATATGGATTTAAAAATCAAAATTTCAAAGCAGATGAACAACAATGAAACCACGAAGCAACAATGAAATTCACCGATTGATCACATTGTGTTTAACAGTATAATTAGAACATTAAATATAGTTGACAACTCAAAAATGAAGAATCTGAAATTTTATTGTATATATATATCTATATATCTATATATATATATATATATATATATATATATATATATATCGCCTTCATCTAGACTGAATAAGTGGTCATTTTCTTAATCCCTAAACAAGAAATATAGATTTCTGAGCTATGCACATGAGGCGTGCCAATAAACTGAATAGACGAAATGATCGAGAATTTCTAGTCTACACATTTCTAGATGGTGAAACAATATTCTGAATCTTTTGTATTGCGAGAAATTTTCGCTTGATTTTATAAAATTGGGTCATAAACCAAGATTATACTGCTGAAACCCACCTCTTGTATTCGCATTTATATGCAGAGATTTTTTAATAAGTTTGACCTCGAGAATATAAGCAAACGATCTAGAATTCTAATAGGGGTTTCTAGAACTCGCTTTCAGTGGACACTAGGATTTATAAGGATGACATGAAACTATTTTTTCTAGAGCCACAATTTAAGAGTCTAGATATCAGTTACAGAATTTTTTCTTAGTGTTGGAGATTAAGGGGTAAGATAACAAGTACTAATATCTACATCTACTTTAAAAACAATTTAAATTAGGCTTTGAAACTGATTTATTTGGCAAATAATTCTATATGAGGAAGGCTTCTGCCCAGATTGTGATGTGTAGGGATTTGGGTCGGGGGTTGAGGGTGCCCCCTTCAACTCCCCGTTTGAATATTGCACCTATATTTATGTAGTATTCAAAGCTGTTATTAAATTTAAAAGTACATTCGACATTTCGACAAAAGTACATTTAGACAATTTTCACCCGCATCATTCCTTGAAACTTATCAATATCGATCAAACTTTTCAAGTAACAACTTTATATTAAATTTAAAATAAAAGATTTGAATTGTCCGAAAATATTTGTCTTTTAGTTACTCTGATAAGAGACATTGACAAAGATCAAGCGTTAAAAACTAGACTTCAATATTCAGGAAACCTTAAAATGTGTAACTATACAATAAATAAATAAATAAATAAAAATAGCTGAATTTTGCTTAAAAATACATATTTACCGTATGAGTATGAAGAATTAATTTTAATTCCTGAGCAGTTTTTCTGAACATGGTAAAATATTATGGTAAACCACCTTGACTAATTACATTCAATAAAAAAATCATGTTTTCGCTCAGTTGTTAGCAGCCCTTATATCTTCTAAAAATGAAATACACAGCACTTAGTTCACTTAAAATATAATTCTATGTTAATAACACATATCACAACCTGAAATGCACTTCTATCTATTTCAAAGTATTGTCCCACTATATTCTAGCTCTTTTCTGTAGCCCTGTAAACGAACGTTAAATCATTTTCATACCACATTTTACATGAAACATGCTTTTATGTAGATAAAAAATGTATATTTATTTCATTTAGTTTAGTGCAGCTTACCTCCAGTTTAGCCCATAGACATAACGTATTTCAAATTCACTTGGATGCCCCTATGTTCACGAACCATTTGCCTGATTTCAACGAAAAGTTTAGTGTGGCATACGTATATGATATAGATTCAGAATACCGAGTTTGAACTTCTTGCTACTATTTGAAGAGCTTGTTTCCAAAAGGCGTTAAGTCAAAAATTTCAAAAATTGACTTTTCGATGCAAAAGGTCGCAGCACACGTCTAACAATATATTTTGAATAAGTAGAAGTTCCAAACGAAGTTTAGTCATAATGAAAACAGAAAGTGAAATCCGTGTTTTTTTCCAAAAAGAATTAAGTCACAAGTAAGTTTTGTGCCAAAAAGGATTAAGTCAAGTTCAACCAATTCTAGCATGCCGTGAGATCACGTGGTTTGTCTGGCCTTTGGTGAAAAGTCATAAGTAAGGAAAAAATGTTGTTGTAGATTGTCACATTGAGACAGTTTTTTTTTTTTTTTTTTTTTTTTCCATAGAAAAATATAAAGATGAATATATTTATAACCTTTATTATAATGTGTTTGTAAATATTTTAATCTTGGTTTTGGAACCCCGAAAAAAGACATTTGTTCCCTCTGTATTAAGAAAAAAATACAAATGAATTCAGAAAAATGTACAGAAAAAAGAAAAGCCCTTGTTAACCGAACTTTTCATTCATAAACATCGGAGCAAAAATATTTATTCACTTTTAGGGAAAAAGCTTATAGGAGAAGATGAAATTACAATTTTGAAATGATGCAAAATCAGGAATTACCACAAAAATAAAAATTATACCATGTTAGGAATGTTTTCAGCAGTGGCTGCTCAAAAGGTCTTCACCTTCACATACTATTTACCAGTGCGTGGTCACTCCTACTTACCAGCAGATAGAAGATTCGGACGAGTGGAGACTAGTTTAAAGAAAGTGGATACAATTTTACTTTCTAATGAATATTTTAAACATTTCTCTAAGGTTGGAAATCTTTTCGAGTATAAGAAGCAGTATGATATTTTAGATTGGAAAAATTTTGCACATAGTCGTCTGAAAAGCAAACAATATTTCTTGATTTCAGAGGCAAAATTACTGAAAATTACGAAGCGAGATGTGGTAATCAAGACAACGTACTGTGGTTCGTTTTGCCGCCAAAACATCCTGAAACAAGGGACAAAAAATCTCCCGTGCGCCCCTTCTGAAATAAAAACAAAAACCAATATGAAACAAGCAAAGAAAAACAGATGTTTTAGAATTACTTAACGCTTTGGAAATTAACAAATTGCACGATTGTTTTTATTTTTATGAATAATCTTCCAATGATACTGCTAACGCTAACACAAGGGAAAATAATGATAAAGATGGCAAAATAGAATTTGTAAATGAAGATTTGTAGTAACTAACTACCTTCCAAAATTGTATAGCTAAAATTTATGCTGTATTTACATGAAAAAAAAAAAAAAATACTTGGATTACTTTCAAGTGGATGTAAGTCATTTATTCGTTATTTGTTTGTGCCAAATGAGTGTAAGTTATAGTTTTGTTCCAAAAGGAGTTAAGTCATTTCTTTCTTTTTTCATTTCTAAATAACTATACTGTCAGGATTTTTTTAAACATGTAATTTAGTGCTATTATCATCCATAGATTACTGGAAAAAATTATCTTTTCCTTAAATTCAATAACAAATCTTACGTAACAAAACCGCGTTTTCTGAAGAACTGAAAAAAATGACTTAACGCCATTTGGAAACAAGCTCTTCATTTATTCTTGAGAAATGCTGATAACAAACACACAGACCAGCCGCTAAAGCACGTTTCTCGGAGGGGACCTTAAAACCTATAAGTAGAATAAAAACTCAATTTAGAAAATTTAACAAAAAACATTACTTTCCCTACGATATGCAATATGGATAAGAGAAAGTAAAAATAATTATTTTTGAAAACACCTAATGAATTTTCATATTCAACCTATTTATTAAAGTTATTTTAGTTTGTCAAATCGTAGCATTTTATTTATACAGATATATTAGGGGGACCGGAAAATAATGTCGTTTTGAATTAAAATACTGACATCGGAAATTTATCCTGGATAAAATTTAAGATATTCTTAGGTAACTTATAAGATGGTTATTTGTAAAGTACCATGTAAACACTGTTAAACAAAAATTTCCGGTTTCATTTTATTAATTCAAAACGACATTATTTTCCGGTCCCCCTAATATATATATATATATATATATATATATATATATATATTAATCATTAAAAAAAAGAAAGAAAAACAGTCATTGTTATATATGTACTCTTAACATAGACATATTACTTTTTCTTACTAAATATTATTCTAATATTCTATTATTTCGGTTTCTCTTTCTTTGTCTTTCTTTTTATTTCCATGGCCTCTTTCTATTTTACTTTCTTACATCTATGCATTCATAAATAAATATATTTAGCCAATTAGTAAATAAAGAAAAATGTTAAAGTATTCAAAAGAATTTCTTTAGTTAATTATTAATATTTCGCAATTTTATTGTTTGCTTTGACTATAGTCGGTTTAATTTACTGTTGTGTTTTTTTTTTCCTTCTTTTTTTGCAATTTCTATTTTCTCTTTATAGTATATTTCATGGAAATGGTAATTTATTTTCTAATTTATAGAAAAGTAACTCGTTATTTCTTCATTTTTGAAAAAAAGAAGAAATGACTTTGAATAAATGACTTTTTGATAAAATTATATGTTGAAATATGAGTAATTTTGATGCTCTTTTGTGATTCTACGAACTTTGGTTAAAAAATTATGAGCAAAATCCTCATGTCAATACCGAATACTATTGCATTTCCAAACTTTAACGCTTAGTTTCTGTTCAAATGCGCTTTTTTGCTATTATCCGTACGGTATAGTATTGTGAAGCTAACCAATTGTCTTTTTAGGGTTAAAAAGTTTTGTACACAAATATATTCCATAAAATGAAATAAAGATTTAGAGATATTTAATTTATTTTTTAAAGATATGTAAAATATAAAAATTTTAAAATTTTCGAAAAATTCAAACTTTTTCGAAAAAAAAAAAAAAAAAAAAGAAAATAATTAATTAAATAAATAAAGTTTAGTAGTAACATCAGTTACAATTGGGTTCATATTTTTTTTGAAGTATGTAGAATGATAAATGAAGCCTCAAATCAAAATGTTGAATTGCTCATGTTTCAACGTACATTTTTGCAGAAAGTCGATTTTTTTTTTTAGGGTTAAAACTCTTTAGATCACTTATGGTTGATATCCACTCTCACGTAGTACACCATAAAGTGTGAGGTGCTTGAGGTAGCAGATTTTACTCAAAATGCGAATTCTTCTCCAAAGATGCTAATTCCTCCTCTTAGAACCTGTAACTACTTCTTTTTTTCAATTCCTACTAATAGTTCACACTCTCCTTATATATATCTTGTTAAAATCTTGCAATCTATTTTTAATTAACTTCCCTACTAGCTAGACATTTGAAACTTTCACAATAGCTCACAACCCGACGACAACACCATACTTCGAAGTCCAAGTTTCGAACATTTGATTAGTTTTCTTATAATTAATTAAAATATGAAAATAATAACCTCCTAATAGAGTTAAAATAGCCATTAAAATATTAGCTACTAGCAGGCTACGCCCGCTTCGCTGGTCACTATATTTAAATGAATTTTCGAAAGAATCGAATTAATATTTATTTTTTTTACACCGCATTATAGACAAAAATTTAAAAAAATAAAATAAAAATAAAATAAAATAAAATAAACTGAAATTGCTCCAAACCTCGCTTTGGGTACCCGCTGTCTACGGCATCTCTTTTCCCGCCCGCATTGCATCAGGTCTAGGTTTCCCATGCCTGCAGGAAGATCTTTCCCGGGCACTTCAATCTGGATATTTATCGACGACAGGTGGGATCTGCTATTATTTAAGAACTACGATTTTAAAGATAACTGTATCTCAGAATCTATTAAATATTTTAGTTTTGAACCATGTACTTTATAGCCCATTCTATTTACACTATATTACGATTTGATTCCGACCAATGTAATAAAATAAAATAAAATAAAAAGTAGATTAAATAAATATATATATATATATATATAAACAAATAAATTTTAATAAACTTAATCCTTTTTACTATGTATATACTACCATTTTTCCCGATAAATACAGTAAATAAAAAAAAAATGAATAAATAAAAGTTTTTTCTTTTAAAGGAATTTACTAAAAAATTAAAAATAAGAAGTTGTTCTACTATAAAATATTAAGCATAACTGTTATAAATACGTTTTTAAATTTAAAACTAATTATACTTAATTTTTTCTTCTGCATTACGATTTTATTTTCAATAAATATAACAAAAGAAAAAAAAAAAAAAAAAAAATCGCCTTCAAATGAATGAATTAAATAAAAATAAGTTGCGTAATAGCCGTTGCTAAGATACGCAGACGATTGAAGCAAAATAATTAAATTTATGAAAAATGAAGCATTAAAGGCAATATTTAAAATCGAAAAAACATTAATTTAAAAAATTCAAATTCGAAATTCGAAAAAATCTCGATGAGGTGCACACATGCATGGTCCCAGGTACCTATATGCCAAATTTGGAAGCTCTGCGATCAATAGTTTGAGCACCACAGCGCAGATACACACACAGACACACAGACACACACACAGACACTTCTCTTTATTTATATAGATAATTTAATTGTTGCCAAAAAAGGGAAAAAAAAAATCACGAGTTCATTTTCATTCGACATAAAAATAAGTACATTTAATTAAACGTGAAGATTAAAAAATTGTAAAAAGTTAAATTATGCATCTCAGAAAAATTGACGTCATTATATTTTAAAAATTTTATGCACTGTGATAAAAGCTCTGTGATTCATCAGAAAATTTAAAACATGGTATATAAAAAGTTTTTTTTTTTTTTTTTTTAAATCTTATAATTATTCAATTCCTACTATTAGTTCACACTCTCCCTATATATATTCATATATCTTGTTCAATTTTTCAATAATTAATAAAATACTTTTCATTCATCCACTCAAGTTCAAATACATTTTTTTTTTAACTTGTAGTGGATGACACTTGATGTTAATACAGTTTTTTCAATTATTTGTAATTATTTAATAAAAAATAACTAAAATAAAATTTTTGTTTGTTGACTGTTGACCTAAGTAAGGAATTGACTTATTATTATTATTATTATTATTATTTTAATTATTATTATTTTAATATATTACTTGTTTCTACAGGAATTGCACTCACCGCTTTTATTTATCTATCTATCTATCTATACATATATATATTCCTTCTTTTTAGAGCGCTTTCGAGGATGAAAAATTTCTGCCTTTTTTACTATCGCTAATTTTTTATCGAAAAATCTCTATCCTGTTTAATAAGGGCACATTACTTATAAAATACGCTATCTATAATAAGTATTTGGTCACTTTAGAGTTTAGATATTTTGTCAAATATCTAGAATAATTCTTTAAGAATTACCTTGAAACTTTGGGAGTAAAGAACGTGTTGTACTTCATATATTTCAGCATACGCTTTGTCCTGAAAATGAAAAAGGAGCCAGTAAAGAATGACCGAAATATTTCGATTTTAGACGCTTTGTCAAATATCGTTAAAAGTGCTGGACTTCTTGAAACTTTAGGGATGTAAAGATTATATGTTATACGTTATATTTCGGCTAAAGTTTCGTTTCAAAGACAAAAAAGAGATCGGTAACAAATTAAAGAAAAGAAATAATATTTTGGATCAACCATGTAAAAACAACGTTTGAAATGTTTTGAAACTGTCGCACATTACTATAATGGTTCTAGTAATTATTTATATCCATTCATATACGAATAGCACACATATTCATGTAAATATAATGGTTTCTTATAATAAATAAATAAATAATCTTATTATTATTATTATTGTTTGGAAGGTATTCAACCCAATGCAGTGCCATTTATAGAAAACTTTACATACGCAGATCCCTTTTCATTTTCTGAATATTTGAATAATTATCGAGTAAGAAATATTTTTATTAATTTAAATTGTATTGAATGGGATAAATATTTTAACAAAGAGTATATATTTCGTTTTTCTATGCTTCTGTTGTATAATTTTATTTATTAATTAATTTTTTTTTTTTTTTTTTTTTTTTTTTTGGCATGTTACAGTAGTAATTTAATTTTTTTAATGGGATGAAACTTTTGACATTATTATTTTTTAAAGAAAAATATTTTTCATAAAAACTGTTATTAGCCACCATTTTTAAGCGGTTTAAATACTAAAATATTAATAATAATAATTGGCAGTTTTTTTTTAGTTCGGCTAAAATTCTTTAACCCTGGCATAAACTTTTTCCAACTCTGTTGGAAAGTGTTTACAATGAGACTTTTTAAGTAAATAACCACACTTGGAAATGCTCGGCTTCAATTCTTTCTAAAAATTTGTTTTTATTCATTAATCCTTAAAAAAAAAAAAAAAAAAAAAAACAGAAATAGGAAATTTAATATCCGTTTCATTTTAACACAATAGAAAATCGAGAAAAATCAATCATAAATATTATCTTTTTCTGGTAAAATGCTATTATTAAATTTCTGTTCAAATGTCAGTAATTTATAAAACTCTAGAATTTGCATCAGTAAAAATAAATCTAATTTATGTTGTAGTCATTGTGCTTTTTTATTAGATATCCGGATACACAATGAAACGTAATTTGACAGACACGGTGTGCATAGAAAGCAATTAAAATAGTTGAGTAGATCATGATGAAATTTTGAAATGTACAAATATTGCATTTCGAAACCTTTTTAAAAAATATTAGATGCTTTTTTTTTTAAATTTAATTATATATATATATATATATATATTATGGATTTTTAAAAATAATTTTCATTCTGTTCATCGAATTCCTTTATTGCAGATCTAAAAATAGAATACAAAGATATAATTTTCACAGACTCGACATACATAGAAAGCAATTAAAATAGTTTTGAAAAGATCTTTTTTTATTTCGTTAAAAATATTTCATTTTGAAATCTTACAGAAAATTTAATTACTATCTTTTCTTTAAGTTAAATTTATAAATGCTTTTCTTTATTTCAGTACTTTAAAATTCAATTATCATTATTATTATTCATATATTTTATCTTTGTGTAATTGCAAATTTTGTAAGATCGCAGAAAAATAGATAAATTATTCTCTTCTTAAATCAAGATACATACATTCTTTTATTTAATTCTAAATTATTTAAAATCTTTTTAGTTCTTTGCAACTGTAACCAACAGAACTATTAAATTTCAGCTTAATCGAATGCTGTGTTTAGACGACATCGTGCACATTCACGCACTTATTAAAAAATAGCTAAAAGAATCTGGTGTGTCACTCACACGACTTTCTCTTACCCTGAAATTTATTACTATAAATACAGGTTGCAGATTAAAATTTAAGATAACGAGTACTGTTATGTAAACCTGTGTTAAACAATTCATATTAGGCTTCTGAAGAATTTTATATGATAATTAGTTCTGTGTGAGGGGGGCTACCGCGCCCCTCAACCCCCCGTTTCATTAATGCACCTACATTTATATGGAATTTAATTCGGTTATTAAAAAATAATTCTGTTTTTAAAAAATAATTTATTAAAAATATTATTAAAAAATTATCTTTTATGATAATGCAGACGATTTCCATATTAGAGAAGTAGTATAACACCAAATATCCAAAAAAAGTCCATTTTATTCTCAATATTTAAAAAAAAAAAAAAAAAAAAAAAAAAGAAAAATTACGATTTTTTTTCTAAGGTTTTTTTTCGTTAAAAGTAAAAAAAAAAAATCGATAACTTTGTTTTAAATTATTGCAGATCGATGGTTGAACCATTCGTTTTAAAGGTATTAGCGAGCTGTTTTGAAAGATACTCATCATGAAAATTTACTCCCCTCGAGGGGGGGAGGCGAGGCTCCTACATACACAAAAATTTTTTCCTAGTTAACTATCTCTATTACAAAAAATATATATTCGTTTCATTTGGTTTAGTGCAATCTATAGACGTTAAACTCTACTTACCATTTCCCCCATAGACGTAATGTATTAGAATTCTCTTGATTGTCCCTGTACACGAACCATTTGCTTGATCTTAACGAAAAGCTTACTGTAGCATCCCTATATGATACACATTTAGAATACCAAGTTTGAACTTTCTGCCATAATTTGTTTTTGAGATATGCTGATAACAGACAGACACACACACAGACACACACACACACACCCACACACACACACACACACACACACACACACACACAGACATACACACAGACCATTTGCTAAAATCATGATTTTCGTATTCAGGGGACCTCAAAACGTGTAAATATAACAAAATCTCGCGTTCGAAAATTTGACCCAAAAACAATACTTTCTCTACCTTATGGGTAAGAGATAGTAAAAAGGAATTTATGATAACTGAAACATTGTTTTATCGAAATGTTGTAATCGGATTTTTTCATGCTTACGATATTTTCCTTGTATAGTAAACATTTAGAAAGTAGCAGTTAGTAGTAATAATAAACTTACGGTTTTCGGCGTTTTTGTGCAAAGAACTATGTAATTACGCTTTTTGTGCTTGGATTGTTTATATGTAAACGACATATAAAGTAACGGCATTTATTGAAATCAACCCCGCCACCCCCCCTTGGGGAAGAATAGAAGGTAAAAACATCTTTGTAAGTATAACTCGGCTGCAAATTACTTCACAATGAAGAAATTGCACATGGAGAGACTATACATGAGTGCAAATAAAACAATATCTGCGATTTAGGAAATTTTGATTTTTAAGAGAAGGGAGAGGAAAAATTGATTTTTGGCGGGAAATTTTGCAAAGTCCGGATTTTTGAGTAAAACTCTTCAAAAAATGGAACAAAGATGTTGAAAACAGCCATGCGTTTTCTTTAGAATATTTCCAAAACCCGTTTTTGATTTTTTTGCGGATTTTTGATTTTTCTGCCATTTTTGGGGGGAGAGGGGTATGTGTTACGAAGAGCAAATTCGGGACACCCCTTTTAGCGCTAAATTTGTTCTGGGAAATTTATGAGAGATGCGGTCACAAAGTTTGGTGCTTGGATTGTTTATATGTATCCGACCCCTAAAACGTTTATAAGTATAACTCGGCCCCAAATTACTTCACGGAGAAAAAAATTGCACATGAGGAAACTATAAGCTTCAGTATAAATAAAACATTATGTACGATTTTGGAATTCTTAATTCCTACAGGAGGGAGGGGGAAAATCGTTTTTTGGGGGGAAATTTCCGAAATTTCCTGATTTTTGAGTAGAGCTCTACTAAAAATGGTACAAATGTTTTGAAAACAGTCATGTGTCTTCTTTAGAATATTTCCAAAAACACATTTTCGTTTTTTTGTGATTTGTGATTTGTGATTTTTTATTTTATTTTATTTTTTATTTTATTTTTTTTTTGTAGTGAGAGGTGGGGGCGTTACGAAGGAACAAATTCAAGATCACCCCCCCCCCCCCCCTTTTTTTTTTTTTTTTTTTTTTTTTAGCGTTAAATTTGTCTTGGGAAATCTATGAGATCTGCGGGATTTCGCAAAACTTCGGAAATTCGCTGGGAAAAGTGAAGTAAGCAACGGACAAGTTGCTGACGAAGGCAGTGGGGACTCTGACTTCTCATGTTGCAACCTGTACCGAACACAGTGGGAACTTTAGCTTAGGTTATTAATAATGATATGACAACTCATTTGAATAGCGCCTAGCGAAGCGGGCAAAGTCTGCTAGTTTGTAATATTTATTTTGCTAGGAGACTAATGTCATCTCGTTAGGAAAAAAGTAAAACTAAAGAGAAATTAACACATTATCTGAATATTTTTCATGTTTTTTAATACATCATTTATTAAACCAAATTAAGGATAATATATTTTAGTATAATTTATAACAGTTTTTATACCTATAATTCGCAAACGAAAATTTATAAATTCATATATATTGTGTGTTTCTTTTCCTGTTAATATGGGAAAAGCCCCGTAAGAAAAAAATAAATATAAATATATCAAAAGAAAATATTGTTTTCTTTTTAAATAAACGAATCGATCATTTCGTTTTGACCTCCATTTCAGAATCGAATTTCTTTAGTTCAGTGACTATAAAATATGCTAATAGAGTTAGCGTCCTTCTTCAATTTCAAAATGTCAGCGGCGTCTTTAAAAATAAGACATTAAGGATTTGATCTTGCTTTTCTGAATTAGCATAATTTTTCTTTTTAAATATCTTCTCTGAATCTTAGATTGTGTCTAAGCATAAGTGTTTGGATGATTATTTCTATACTGTAATCATTAATTAAAATTACATTCTGTTTGAATCCCGCTTAGTTTTACATCTGAGTTTAGTTATTAATGAGAATAAAATTGTGAATTAAAATGATTCTGGGTGTATTAAATAACAGAAATATTTTATTTTTACTGGTTCTGAATAAATAAGTGAAAGGTCATCTACTTTCATAGGTGAATGAAAAAAGAAAATAAAAAGAGGAGGAGACTAATTATTAACGAGAAGAAAAGAAAGAAAGTGGTACCGGAAAAATTTAAAAAGGAAATCAGAGTAATATGAAAAGGCTATAAATCGAATGGTGTATTTGGATTTCCTCAAAACATGTTACATATCGAGTTCTAGCATAGATAATTCAATAGTGGCAACAGATGTAAATTCGATGAAAAATGGTTCAAGTTACTTACATCGAAAAGCTTTTCTGAGAATTAATACACCTTTATTGAAAAATAGAAAACACTTTTCGAAGTTTGAATGTATCTGAATTATAAATCCTAATAATTTCGTGTGTTTGCGTGTGAAAAGAAAACACTGGTGAATGTCAAAAAAAAAAAAAAAAAAAAAAGACACTTCTCAGTTTTGGGGGGAGAAGATAAATGGATAGGCTTTATCGGCTACATAACTCATAACTGGTATTGATGCAAAAGCATTTGTTTACACTGTTTTGTAATGCTTAGCTTGGCATGCTTGGTATACCTTTCGAAATCGTTCGATAATGTATAGTGTGGTGAACGTGCAGTATATCTTATTTTTGTGAAAATAATAAAAATAATAAAATAAAAACTATATTTCATTTTATTTATTTATTCCTAGAGTATTTTTTACAAAAGAGCATATCAACTACAAAGCATTACAATCGCTGCATAATATAAATAAATAAATAATAGCAGTAAATCTCCTACTACTTTTTCATGTAATAACGGTTTTACAGAAAATAAAATAATACTTGACTTACTACTACTCTAGTATTAGAGTTTAGTTTAATTATTTAAAACTTAACTCAAAACCCTATTAGTTAAATTTATAGTCGAACCGTATTTTGAAATCGTAGAAGGATGTAGACGCTGTTAATATACTTTAATACAAAGTGGATCGAGAAATCGATTTTCTGATAAAGAGTAAGAACTTGAACATCGATTTATACTTTAGAGTTAACACTGAAGTTAGGTCATTTATGAATTCATTCAAAATACATGGATTTAATCAATAACATGCTCTTCTTATTCTTTTTTTTTTTTTTCCCTTCTTTTTTCAAAATATTTTAGAAGCTTACTGGTTAAAGGGAAAGATGTTACATATTACTGAAAATGTATGTCTTTAAACGATGATAGTTAATAAAAACTTTCTGATAATTGCATTTGTTTATTTTTCCTGTTCCTAATAATTACTTTCGAAAAAGATTAAGCATTTAATTAAATGGTGAGATTGAATTTTGTAGTCAATATTGAAATATATGTAAAACGATGTCTACATTCCATCTGTATAAAGAATTATATTATTAAACCATGTAACTAGAATCTAAAGCTTTTGCATGTCTAAATTTATGTATTGCAATGATAAGTCGTTTTTCAAGATAATCAATTATTTTATTCTTATATTCGGGACTGTGTATATAGAGAGAGCTTGAGAAACCTCCACTTTGTCGTTTATTCTTTACTATTAATTTTAGTCTTACAGCCAATTAGAAATATACGTAAGAAAGGTAAAATATATATATATATATATATAATAGATTTAAAAAAAACAAAAATGTCAGATGATTCCATTTTGAAAAATACTAAATTTAAATTTTCGTATACAGTTTGGCTTTGAAGCCAAAAGAAGAATATACGACAAAATTTCATTTTCATGAATTTCGATTTAGTTTATATTAAAACCAGAATATCGGATAAGACTTTCTTCCGCTTTATTTTAGATTCAAATTCAACTCGAATATAAATCAAAATAACATACGTTAGAATAATTTTTCTTTACAATTTTACCCTAGATACCACTTTAAGTCGATTATTGAATAAAAAGGGAATACACTAGAATAACAAAAGAATAAGTTTAAATTGACTTACCCTCTGCCAGCATCCCCGGAGATTAAACGACTATGACCCCACACAAAGACTCTGACATCTAATATCTGCTTACTACATACTATTTATTGTTACATTCATAACTTAAGTTATGTGAATTCAATAAGGACGACTAAGTTTATGATTTAGAATGAGTTTAGTTTCTCGGTTTAACCTTTTGAAAGGGGCTGTGACAGCACCTGTCACGCTTCACCATAAGATTTCGTAAGAGCCCCTCTCAAACGGTTAAGATGCTTCGCATCTCTCTCTCGATTCGAATGAGCGACTGACTACAATGTGCTCAGCGCCGTCATAAAAAAATTCAGTTCTGCGCATCATTTCTTCCACTCCCCGCCATCCTCCGGGGGGGGGGGGGGTCTGAGCATGGCAGACTGGCAATTCGATTCACTGGTCTCTTGATGATTCCAACTGGCGTTTTCAGTGTTACAACTCGAATGATTCCATCCTCACCCGGATGGACGTCCAGAATGCGGGCTAATGTCCATTGTGCTGGTTGAATCGAAGGTTCCAACACCAGGACTAGCTGACCCGGTTGAAGTTGTGTGGCACCCCTTTTCCATTTTGCCCTGGGTTGAAGAGAGGTAAGATAAGATCTCTGCCAGGTGTTCCAAAAGGACCTCTTGATCTGCTGAAGGAGTTTCCATCTGGAAGAAAAACTGGTACAAATTTTATTAGTTGGGTTATTAGAATGTTCAGGAAGCTGAAGAAGCGGAGCCCCAATTAGGAAGTGTCCTGGTATAAGTACCAGGAAATTATTGGGCTCGGTGGAAAGTGGTACTAAGGGGCGGGAATTTAAGCATGCCTCAATATTGGTGAGAATAGTGTCACATTCCTCAAAGGACAGGCAACTGCCTTTACAAGTTTTAATTAAATGGCGTTTAGCCAATTTAACGGAAGATTCCCATAGGCCGCCAAAGTTAGGCCCGTAAGGTGGCATAAAACGCCAATGAATTTGTCTAGTTGCGGCATAATCTTGAATAATGTTGGTTGTTGAAAGTGTCACGAGTTTCTTTAAATGGGCATGGGCACCAATAAAGTTGCGTCCATTATCGGAGTAAATGTCTGTAGGATAGCCGCGACGCCCTATTAATCTTTGTAGGGCATATAAAAAATGTTCTGTAGATAAACTAGTGACTAATTCGAGATGAATTGCTTTGGTGCACATGCAGATAAATAGGCAAATATAGGACTTAAATTTTATATGTTTTCGTTTATGTTCACACTTCGTTTGAATAGGGCCTGCATAATCAAGGCCAACATGTTGGAATGGTCGACAAGGGTTGACTCTGGCACTGGGTAAGTCACTCATGATTTGCTGAATGGGGGACGGTTGGACTTTGGCGCAAGTGACACATTGTCGAAGCTCCCTTTTCACAGTGGATCTCCCATCAGGAATCCAGTAAGACTGGCGAATTAGGCTTAACACTAGGTCGACACTTCCATGCAGACTATACACATGAAAATGTCTGATTATAAGGGAGATAAAAGGGTGATTTTTAGGCAACAATAACTGATGCCTAGTGTCATAGGGAAGGGTCTTGGCTTTGTCAATTCTACCTCCCACTCTTAATAGATTTTCGGAATCAATAAACACATTGAGAGGTTTTAATTTACTGTTTGCAACGGGTTTGCCGCGCTGCAAAAGGGCGATTTCTGAAGCAAAGGACCTTTGTTAGACGAATTTAATTACAATTTTTTTAGCGTCTGAAATTTCTTGTACTGAGACTGGTCCCTTCAACTTCGTAGGATTTCGACTATTATTGATAAACCGCTTCATAAATGAAATTACACGAAAAAGTTTAGTACTTGCAGAAAATTTTGAAACCAAGTCGTCTATCACGGAGTCATTCATTGGGTTTGACTCTATTTGTCCTGGAGTTTTCACAACAGTACATTTGACTGAGGTCGACATTTCTGAATCGTGATCTGAGACCTGGATCTTTGGCCAATCAGGTCCAGACCACCACGTCAAAGGTTTGTAATTTGTTTGGTAACAGCCCACGAGTTGCACAGTCCGCGGGGTTGTGTTTGCTTGGTAAGTGATGCCATGAGGTTGGGTCGGTCAGAGCCTTTATTTTGTTGACTCGGTGTAGGACGTATGTGTTGCCCTTTAAGGGTGGATTTAAGATCCAAATACGGGCGATTGTGGAGTCTGTCCATAGGAGAATTTCCTCCACCTGAGAATCTAGCGAGTTCTGGACGACTGACAAAAGTTCCGATAACAATACAGCCGCGCATAGCTCCAACCTAGGCAAGGTAATGGGTTTTAAAGGAGCTACACGGGTTTTAGCTGCAATCAATTTTAAAGAGGAGTTCTGACTTGGACGTATATAAATTACGGCAGCATATGATTTGTTGACGCATCACAAAATCCCTGTATCTGGTAAATCGATTCGGATTTCAAATCTAAAAATCTGGGTACTGACATGACATGGCCTTAAAGGAGGCAATTTTTTCATAAAATTCATTCCACCTGTTTTGAATGTCTGGTGGTAAAGGATCATCCCAACCAAGTTTTTGCTTCCAAACATCTTGTAAGAGCAATTTTAAAAGGATAGTGGCAGGGGATAACAGACCCAGAGGATCGAAGATATGTGCAATTACGGACAATAATTGTTTTTTTGTTGTTACGCTTTCTTCGGTGTTAACTCCAACCTGTAGGGTATCCGATGTTAAACTCCAGTTTTGTCCTAAAATACGTTGGGATTGATCGGGGTTTAAGGATAATTCCTGATTTGTTGATTTTAAAGTTTCCGGAACCTGAACTAGAGCTTCCACTTAATTTGAAGCCCACTTTCGCAGCTTGAAGCCCCCAGCATGGAATAAAGCCTGAAGGTCTGTGACCAAGGCTTGAGCGGCCTCGATTGTTTCAGCCCCTCCAAGGAAATCGTCCATATATACAGGTTATTACGGGCAGCCTGCACAGCTACGGGAAAATTGGTTTCCTCATCTGTCAGTAATTGTTGTATAGTACGCAGGGATGAAAATGGTGCTCAGGCTGTGCCATAAGTAACCGTGTTTAATTTATACACTCGGAGTGGATCTGACACATTGGCCCTCCAAAATATTCTTTGAAAGTCTGTATCAGGCTCTGTGACTAGAATTTGCCGGAACATCTTTTCTATGTCGCTCGAGAGGGCGACTTTATTTAAACGGAATCTAATTAGATTGCTAAAAATGCTTGTTTGAAGTTTTGGCCCTTTATGCAAGTTAGAGTTAAGTGATTGGCCATTTGTTGTCAAGGCCGACGCATTGAACACTACCCGTAGTTTGGTAGTGCTACTATTTTCATTTATAACTCCATGATGAGGCATATAATAATTTGGTTTATGATTAAGTTCTTCAGCTCGTAGTAGAGTCATATGACCTAAATCAGAGTATTCGCACATAAACTTACAATACTCTTTTTTTAGATTAGGGTTCTGAATAAATCTAGCTTCTAGCCTTTTAAACATTTTTAGTGCACAGTTGGCACTTTCACCCAACTCTATCTCATCATGGAGGGGTAATTTCACAACATAGCGACCTTCGGGGTTGCGCTTGGTGGAAGATTTGTATAGTATTTCTGCCGGATCGGCTTCGTCATTACCACCCTTAGAAGCTATTATTGGCTCACTGTTGAAAAATTCGTTTAAGTTTAAGCACTCTGTAAAGATTCACTTTCTGGCTCCCTTCCATCCCTTGAGAGGGGGCCACTCAGTAAATAACCAAGTGAACTGGGAATGGCAGATGGTTCTCCTGGCCTTCCCTGTACTGGTTTGCCACAAATTAGTGACGAGAAAATGTCTGCGCCTAATAGCACATCTATTTGTTGCGGCTTGAAGAAATTCATATCGGCTAACTGAAGATTTCTTGTATGTGGCCAAGACGTCGTTCTCACCCGGAAATTTGGCAGAGGGGCAGTAACCCTATTTACTACTAGTGCCTTCAAATTTTTATACTCATTAGCGAAATATGGCGAGAATGAAAATTCCGTAAAATTTAAAACAGTTTCTGCGGACAGACCGTTTATGCCTACAAGTCGATGAGAAGTGCCAAACAAAGGCAAATTTAGTTTCTCAACGCACTCTTTTGTTATGAGACTATTTTGTGAAGCACTATCAACTAACGCCCGACATTGAATAATTTTACCGTTAGGTGATCTAACTTTTATAAGGGCGGTAGACAGCAACACCTTTTGGTTATTAAAATTTGCATTAGATTGTGAACTATTGGCCACCGACGTAGTAACAAGGCCACCTCCCTGATCTGCAGAATTCTGTGTATAAATGTGCAGAAGAGTGTGATGTGAACCTGCACATACCTTACATTTAATATTAATTCTACATTGTCGCACTTGATGATTAGTTCGCAAACAATTTTCACACAAACCTTTAGATTTAACTAAGTCCCATCGTTCCTGAACACTAATTCGATTGAATTTGGGACATTTAAACAATTGATGTACTTGAGAACAGGCGACGCATTTATTTTCTTTGACTATTATTGAATTATTGACACAAGATTTTTTTACACTACTACCTTCTACTGGCTTCTTAAACATCCCTGGTTTATTTTCAAGTTTTGTTTGACTCGACGCCTCCCTTTCAGTGAATGTACGAAACGAGTTTAAATCGGGAATAGTTTGCGTATTCTCTAGACTGAGCTCCCACCTATGCCTAACGAATGAATCCAATTTTGAAATTATGAAATTTATAAGAATGATATCGCTAAGAGGATTAGATTCCAATCCGAGGGTCGATAAATTTCGCACCGCTTCGTTACAAGTATCTATTAAATTGAAAAACGATTTAGGATCATCCGCTTTGTTTACCTTTACCGAAAAGATTTTATTTATTTGAGTTATAGCTAATTGGCGTTTATTTTCATAGCGCTGAGTAAGGATTTCCCAACAGTGTTTAAGATTTTCCGATTGTAACGCAAATCCACGAATAAGTTTTGATGCACTACCTCTTACACACGATTGGAGGTATTGTAGCTTTTCAACCTCACTAAGGCTGTCATTATCCAGAATAGATGATTTAAATAAATTTTTAAATGACAACCAAGATTCATTATCCCCGTAAAAATAAGGAATTTCAAGTTTGGGAAGACTAAATGCGAATTAACAGAAGTCCCTGGTTTGGTACGTGCATCATTATTTACATTTGGAGTATTTGATTGCGATCTACTCTCTAACACTACAGATAATTCTAACAGAATGTCCCGATTTTTCATCACTTCTTCAAAGGTTTCATCGTTTTCCTCTTCGGAAAAATTTTTAACTATTTCCTCGAATTTAACCTCCAGTACATTTACCTTATCTTTTAGGATCTTTAATCTGGCTTGATCGCTTTTATCGCAATCATTGACCTTCGATATAATAAATTCTATTTCCCTAATCACATTTTCAAATTTTATCACTTCATTAGATTTTGGGAACAACGCACACTGTTCGGCGTCATTCGCCCTTGTTCTCCCTTTTCTACCCATCTTTTGAGCAAACCAATTACAAATAATTGAATTTCAATATGAATTGATGGATCGAATTAAATTATTATTCTGCAGATCAGGAAGTAAAAAAAAAAAAGAAGAACAAATGAAAAGAAACACACATATAGAATATATATATATATATATATATATATATTTTATTTTTTTACCGAAATAAATAAACTAATAAAATATTAAATGCACTTTTTCCATTCTCATACACTTATTTATTCAACAATTATTTAATATGAATGGATATTTCTTACATTCCCAAACCAAAACTGTTCCGGTTTGAAACCCAAAGTACTCTGAATTACGTTTTCTCTCAAACCGAAACTTCTGAAACCCAAACTACTTTGAATTACGTTTTATATCAAAACAATTTAACTTCGTATTAATGATTTATTTCAACAAATTAATTTTAACTTCCCTTAAAGTTCTTATACAGCGAGTTTTATATTACGTAAACAAAAGTATTTTTTCAATTTTCAAAAAAAAATTTTTTTTTTTAATTTAACGAATTACGATTAATTATCTAATTAATAGATAAATGGGCTCCGTGTAACGACGGATCACTAATAGCTTTGAAGCCAAAAGAAGAATATACGACTAAATTTCATTTTCATGAATTTCGATTTAGTTTATATTAAAACCAGAATATCGGATAAGACTTTCTTCCGCTTTATTTTAGATTCAAATTCAACTCGAATATAAATCAAAATAACATACGTTAGAATAATTTTTCTTTACAATTTTACCCTAGATACCACTTTAAGTCGATTATTGAATAAAAATGGAATACAGTAGAATAACAAAAGAATAAGTTTAAATTGACTTACCCTCTGCCAGCATCCCCGGAGATTAAACGACTATGACCCCACACAAAGACTCTGACATCTAATATCTGCTTACTACATATACTATTTATTGTTCCATTCATAACTTAAGTTATGTGAATTCAATAAGGACGACTAAGTTTATGATTTAGAATGAGTTTTGTTTCTCGGTTTAAGATGCCTCGCATCTCTCTCTCGATTCGAATGAGCGACTGACTACAATCTGCTCAGCGCCGTCATAAAAAAAATTCAGTTCTGCGCATCATTTCTTCCACTCCCCGCCACAGTTATACAACACAATTTCCGTTTTACAAAAGTATACCCATAGCCTAATACACTAATATATCTAATTTCAATATTGTATCATAAAAAGTCCTAGACAAATTTGTAAACAAAATTGTCGAGTAATTGGTCCCATATTAAAATGTTAAAGTGTTTTTATTTATGTTATTATTGCTTTTACTCGTTATTTGTGTCTGACCGCTGTAACGCGACCTAATTTTTTTTCCCCATCGGCGAAACGTTGAAAAGTGATTCAAATCCTAATTTTATCTTTTGTCACATCAGTTTTTATGAACAATGCTGAAATTTTGTACATCAGTTTATCATAGTATGGGGAAGTCTTTACTCACAACAAATTGTTTTATATGTGAGCTGATTAAAATTTAAAATTTTTTTAACTCTTAAAATTAAATCGGCTAAAAATTTTTAATTGGTTTTATAAAATTCCATGTTCTCTTTTACACATTTTAGCAATTTAATATACAGGGTGCCTATAATTAAACTGACCGTGCCTACAGTGTTCTGTAGTGCGATCTAATTGCAAGAATAGTCCTAAACTTTGTAGGAAGATTAAACAAGACAGGGTACGAAGGATTCCGAAATAATAATTATAATAATAAATTCTAAAATTTACCGATAGGGGAATATGAAGCGCTGTTTTTCCAAGCAAAGCTTTTGTCGTGGTCAAATTAGCGCGGTGTCTCCAATTTAATAAATAAGACAAAATAATAAATGAGACCATAACGAATGAGTCTCAAAATAGTAAATGAGACAAAAAAATGCTTAAAAAATTGCGCAAAAATCAGTTTTAAATTGTAAATTGCGACAAAAGCTTTACTTAGTAAAACAGAGCCACGTATTCAGCTAGTAGTAAATTTTGGAACTTTTTTTTTTCTTTTAATTAGATTAAATTAATTTTTTCCTCCAAAATCTTTCGTCTTCTGTCATGCGCATTACAGAACACTATAACATACTTGCCAACCATCTCATTAATAACCGTACAATTGTTAACGCCCCTTGAAAAAACGCTCTTTTTTTCACACCACTTTATTTTTAGAGTAATTCTCTCCAAATGTTGTTACGATTAAATAAGAATAAAATTACTCTAAAAAATGACTGTTTGTGAAAAAAAAACTAGTTGGCATAGGTGGACTCCGTTCAGTTCCCCATCATATTTATGTTCTCATAAATTTCTAGCGCGAGACATATTATAATCATGTTAAAAGAAATTAATTTGACCAAAGTTTGATGCAGTGACAGAATGAAATCCCCGTCTAATAGGCTATCCACCGTTCACTTCGACATATTTATCTTATTCTAATCTATTAATTTATTTTATCAGGGTCAATTCCGTTGTTTAGTTTTCATGCTACTATTTCCAATGCAATAATCCTCAAAATTCATATTTATATGAAAAATTTACAATTTCGCTCTGTTGATAAAATCGTAAATTACGAATAATTTACGAAATTTTCCTATTAGAATATTTGTATTTAATCATGTTCAAACAAATATCATAAATGTAATTTAGAAGTTATCTAATGTATTTATGATCCTCAAAATGGAAGTTTATGCTCAAATTTGCCTTATTCTGACATGTTAAGTAAATCGTAAATTCCAAATAACTTACGACTTTTTTAAATTGGAAACATTATAGTCTATGATATTCATGCCAGTATCCCAAATAATATTTCGAAAGTGGTTTGACATTATTACGATGAAAATATCCCTCAAGATTGACGTTTATGGGAAATTTTGCTCTATTCTGCCATGTTGAGAAATTCGTAAATTTCCAATAACTTGCGAAATTTTTATATTGGAAAATTCATAGTCATTAATATTCATGCCAGTGTCCTAAATAATATTTCAAAGTAGTCTGAAATCTTTACGAGGAAAATCTCTCTCAAAATTGATATTTATGTGAAATTTTGCCCTATACTGCCATGTTAAGAAATTCGTAAATTTCCAATAACTTGCGAAATTTTCCAAGTAGCCTATTTATAGTTACTGATGTTCATTCCGGCATCAAAACTGATATTTTAAAACTGGTCTGACATGTTTACAGTAAAAAGTTTCCATTTAATGCACATTTAAGTGAATTTTTGTCCTATTCTCCCATGTTAAGAAAATCGTAAATTTCTAATAACTTACGAAGTTTTTAAATTCGAATGTTGCAAATGAATAGGGGGTCTTGCCAGTGTCGAAAGTAATATTTTAAAACTGATCTGACCTCTCTGCGACAATTTGTTCTAGAGATATCGTGTACACAGACTAACACACTAACGGACTAACACACTAACAGACACAATACAGACAGACACCCTAAAAATTTTGTCATTTTCGGATTCCTCAACTTGTAAAAACGTCAAATAACCGAGGTCGAAAATTTTCACGATTACTTAAGTTCCCCATACCTATAGTATGATGGGGAATTAAAAAGGCGGGTACTAAAAATTGTACGGTTCATAATGAGATGGTTGGTAAGTATGCTATAAGCATTGTCAGTTAAATTATGGCCACCGTGTTTTTTTCTAAAACCAATATTTAAGGGAATAAAAACGCGTTAAAGCCTTTTCGTTCTATTTTTTTTTTTTTTTTTTTTTTTTTGCATGTATATATGCATATATATATATATATATATATAAATTTAAGAATTCAGTATCGTTATAAAATTTAGCATTTAATAGATACATGAATACGTATGTGTGTAATAGTCATGTATAATGGTTGTTGAAATAATGAAAATAACAAATTCACATATCACAATGAAGACCACAAGAGGAATTCAAGTAGAAACACGCTCAGACAATATGAACCCTTCGTCCATCAAATAAAATCAAATATATTTAAAAAGAAATTTTATAACAACAAAAAACAATGAATATATTATATAAAAATGTAATAATAATAATAATAACAAATAAAATTTATTTATCTTAATGGTATTTTTGGTCCAATTATGTATCCTTCTTCATTTGCAATATGATGTTTCTGAGAAATATGTTTTTTAATCTCTTTCAATTTAACGAAGTATAATTCAGAAAATTGTGGGTGTTTTGAAATATTCCCTGAATTATATTCCTTATTTTTTTTTAATATTATATATATATATATGTGTGTGTATATATATATAAAGTGTGTATTTGTGTGTTCTCCTATATTTCAATAATAATAACAATAATGAAGTATATATAAAGTGGTTATAAGCATTTGAAAATTTCTTTTAGTTTCCCCTGTCATTGTGATATCATTCTTATATACTTCATGCAAATATAATCTACAAAATAATTAACATTTAACAAATTCCTCATTATTTAAAATTATTGTCCTTGTAGGGCAATTTTAGTCTTTATAGACAGCAAAAGTTAAGATAATTTATTTGCATTTAATTACAATTTGTACGTAATGAAGAGTTTTACGAAATACTATCTGCTATTTTTCGCTTAAAATAATAATAATAATAATAAATAGTATTCATTATTATTATTTATTATATTGTTTTCTTTCGCCTAGCATCCTATTTTTACACACACACACACAAACACCTTTCTTTTTTCTTTTCTTTTTTTTTTTTTTTTTTTTGCCTATTTAACACTCACACCAGTTTAAATTATTTAACATCGTTTTAAATAACACTGCAAACGCACGCGCACAAAAATAACACATTTAAGAACACATTTTGTCCTCAAATTAACAACACTTTTTGGTGTTCTAAGCTAGAACACTTCATAAGAAACATAATTGCAACAGACATAATTGCATAAGAAACATAATTTAGTTTTATGCTTATTTGAAATAAAAAATACGCTTGCATTCATCCTAGAAAAATAATTTTAATAAGTGATAATTAAAAAAATATAATTATTCGAATAAAAAATTTACTGTGCATGAATTTTAATAGTAAAATATAGAAGAAAATTTTGTGATACTAGTTTCTGTTACAACAACATACTAGTTTCGTTTTCTCACCTTTACAGCCTTCTGAATTTAATCCCCATAATACACACTGCTGAGCAAATTATTAAGAAAACGTCTGCATATTATTTCACGGGATAGACTTTTCTGTTTAATAAACGTTTCTAAAGTGTTTCAACGTTAAAGGTGAATGTGTTTTAGAAATGTTCTTAAAAGCGTTTAGAATATGTGTGGGATCTTAAATTTTGATCGAAACACTATCTGAACACATTTCTTGTCCTTGTAATTGTCAACAACACTTCCGCAACACAATTTTTTCCCTCGCGCGACACAATCGCAACACATTCCTAATACAATCACAACACTTTTAGTTAGAAGTGTTTATTATTACGTTCTAATAGCGTTGCAAAAGTATTTCACGCATTTGCAGTGAAGACTTTTTAAATACTAAGATTATCCTTTTACACCATAACTTTTACATGTTTTAAAGTTCAGAAGTCTCTAAGAAATAAAAATTGACATCATAATCCTTTAATAGCCATGTCTATTTATATCAAACATAATAACCATGTCTATTTAATTATTTATTTTATTGTTATTTTCTCGTGAAGTAGATGATTTTTGCAAAATTATTTTATTATTATTTTCCTGTGACGTATCAAAAATCCGCTACGAAAAGAATTTATCCTAAAAAATAAAGAAAAATGTTTCGTTTTCTTTTTCAAGCTTTGTTTTCTGCAATCGTAAGAACTGCATTTAATAATTTCCTGAAATGAATTTTTTTCAAGTGAAGTAATCTATGCAAATGAACAAACGAATTTTTTAAGTTTAATTTATTATTTAACAAGTAAACGAGTCTTGGAAAAATAAAGGCATAGTACTGACATTATTCACCGAATGCAGATAATAAGTGTTCAGTTGAAAGATGTGTATTTTTCAAATCTCTTTCAAACGGTATCATTTTTGTGCTAATACGCGGAAATTCAAAATCACCTGTTTTTGAACAATGTGTTAGCCGTGAAACTGAATCTATTCTAATCACAAATATTATTGGATTACATGTAATGCGAACACTAAAAAATGTATCAAAAACATAATTATTATTATTATTATTATTATTATTATTATTATTTCATTACTTCCTTTTAAATTTATATGAGGAATTCATTCAGCTCTTTTTTAACAGGGACCGTTTTTAGTGCTATAGATCTATGCATAATTTTATGAAATCATTTAAACCACTTCGAACTGAATTCTAACATGTGATAGAATTTTGTTTGCATAATTTTTCACCTTTAATTTCTGTAATTTTTCGCAATTTTGTATAATATTTAATGAAAAAGTAATTTAGAGAGAAATTAAAATTATCTTTACTCTATAAAAATGTCTAAAATAATAATTATTATTTTAAAGTTTTATGCTATTGTATCTAAATAATTAATAATATACATTTCATTTTACTTTGTGTATTGTTTTATTTTAACTCGTCGTTATAATCGCAAAAATTTCCTTCTTTTTTACACTTCATCTATTTCTCTAATTTTAATATCTTCTATTATATAATAATTTTACAAATATATATATATACATATGTTTTGATATTTCGTTTTCGTTATTGATTAAATAAATTTAACATATATATATATGTATATATATATATATGTGTGTGTGTGTGTGTGTGTTATCAGTTTAGCAACAATTTAGCAATTATTTACAGTTTATACACTCTAAAAATGAATGAAATTGACAAAAACATTAAAAATTCAAAGCAGCAAACTTCCATTACTTAATTTAGTATGAAATTATATAAAATGGTGTCCATTTATATTTTTATTTTTCTTTCTTTCTTTATTGTTTGTTTGAATTCATTTCTATTTCATCACTGATCATTATCTATTTATTTATTTATTTCAGCCTGAGACATACTTATGCACAGCTTTTACGATGCCAAAGCATGACTTCCAGTATATTGGTAAGTAGACGTAATGAGTTTCTTATTTTAAAATTATAGTCTAAACTTTGTTTTGATATAAATTATATCTTTTTAATTAATTAGAATAATTTAACTTAAATAGCTGTGAACTCTCGAGTAACTCTGAATCCTTCGATTGTTTTGCATCGTTTTTATACCTACCATGTTTTTATTAAATCAGCGGTTTGTGAGGAGGCAGTCGGGCATATATGCAATCGAAATTTTAATATTATGATTTGCCTTTTTACTTTCATAATTGAAAATATGTAAAGAAAGTATTGCAATCATGAAACCAATTCGGCTGTGAGTTTTCAGAATATTTGCACCTTTTGAAGTATCTTGAATTGCTTTTCATTTTTACGGTGGTGTTTTTACATGAGTGTGCGAATAAGCATAATAGAGTTTAAACTCTTCATTCGATTGAACTCAAGCTTGGTAATCTTATTATAGGTCACAGTCACACGAATTGTATAGATTTTCACAAGTGTAAGTTAAAAAGTTCTTTTACAGGGACATATAGAAGAATTCTTTATCATTACGGCCCTATGAACTCAAATTAATTGAAATATGCAAGAGTCTGAATTTTACATTCGACTAAGATCAAATTGATAAGGTGTTGATAAGTACCTGATCAACTGATTGCCGATATCATAGTTGCAAGATTTTTATAAATATAGGCCCTAACGCATTTTTTTTTTTTTTTTTTAACGTGAATACAAATTAGAATTCTTGTGCAATGCGTTCTATGGATTGAAAATATTTGAAATTAGTTTTAGTAATGTTAAATTATGTTTAAGGGTTTAACACTTCATCTAAAATGTATGGCAACGTTGTCCCATGTTACTCTATGGAGAAATTTGTTTTCAAAAATACTCATTATCCATTTATTATTGTTATTATTATTATTATTATTATGCTTTCACATTCAGAAAATTCATAACCGTTAGATTGATTCTCGTTTTTCAAAAATTAATTTTTTAAATCCTTTATATTTCATTTTAAAGCTTTAAAGTGCAAAGAATTAACTATGAGTATTTATTTTTCAATTTATAGCCTCAAAATGAAATATTAAAAAAATAAAATAGATTAGTTTTTGAAAAACGAGAATCAATCTAATGACTGTGAATTTTCTAAATGTTAAAACGGAATAAAAAAAAAAAAAAAAAAAAAAATTAGGTAATGAGTAATTTTGAAAACAAATTTCTTCATAGAATAACATAGGATAAGACTACTGTCAGCGTTAGGTGAAGTGTTGCCTTAAAATAGGGTTGGAGTTTAGGACGTCTGAAACTGATTTTGGACAGGACAGGTGGTTTTTACCGACCAAAAGTGTCCTAAACTGACTAAAACTGTACAACACTGTCCTAAAGTGTCCAAAACTTAAAATTCCATTCCCTACATTCTCAGTTGTAGCAATTATAATTAGTAATTAAAAGTATTTTATACTGAAATTTTGGCCTTTTTTTATGAGTGAAAACGTTATTGGTAAAGACGTTTTTACTCAGGTAAGAACAGCCGGCTGAAGCGGCAGTTGGCAGTGTTATAACTCATTTGCAAACTGTACTGTGTGGTGACGACGGATACATAGAATAGGATTTATATGCCTGTAAACATCTGCATGCGATTAAGTAGAGTTTTTCATGAAAATGTGTGATCTAGTCACGCACAGCGCCCTCTATCGGCAAATAGCTTAATTATTATTTTTTTCTTTACCTGACAAAAAAAAAAAAAAAAAAAAAAAAAAACTTCACGAGAATGATTTTTTTGCAAACCGCGTTCAATTCTATCAATTCATAAAATAGTTATGAATTTTTAAAATGTCTACAGCCTTATGGGACACCCTGTATTATCCTTATGGAAAAAAATGTGCTCATTACTTATATATATATATATGTGTGTGTGTGTGTGTTACGAAAAAACAGGAAGAAATTTACACATATTGCTTTTCTAAGTAGATAGTTGTCTAAAGTTTATTGAAAGGAGAATGAAACTAATACATATTTCAGAATTTTCCTATAAAATGTTTATTACAGGAAATCCTTTTCTTACTATTTATATTATTTTACAGAGAAGCACGAAAAAAATAGAATACATTACAGTCCATAGCACAAACATATGAGCGCAGGGCGAAAATACTCAGACACTCCACAATTTTCTCTTTTACTTATTTACTCAAATAATGAGGGATTTTAATGTATATAGAAATGTGTAACTACTAAATATTCGGAAAGTCGAGTGGAGTCGCTCGTGATATATATATATATATATATATATTGAAAACCTTTTCAAACATTGGATGAGATATCACATGAAGTACCATAAAAAATGTGTATCTTATACTATTAAGTGAGCAATATTTGTATATATATTTCACTGTTCTCGAAAACGGTAGCTCGGACAGTCACGAGATTTAACACAAAGGTGCTCCCCGAAGGATCATTGTGCACATCGAAGTCAGAATTTCGAATTTCTGTTTAGTTTTCTTTTAATTAATAAAAATATGAAAATAATAAGCTAATAGCCATTTAAATTTAATTCATAATTTAATAGTTGCCAAAAAAAAAAAAAAAAAAAAAAAAAAAAAAAAAATACGAGTTTATTTTTTTTTCCAACAGGAAAATAAATACATTTATCTAAACATAAACAATACTACACTACACACTACTGATCGCAGAGCTTCCAAATTTGACATATCCGCGATTGTAATGAAATGCTCGCCCTCTGGTGGGCTAAGGTGAAATTATCACACCACTGATAACTTTCACGCTGAAACAATGATAGAACAAGAAAGAATAATAACAAATACACGTGTGGCTATTATATTTTCTAACAACTGCAGTTGGGAAAGCGCCATCTATCGACCATTACAAACGTGGATAGGTACCTGGGACCCTGCAGGCGTGCACCTCATAGAGATTTTTTCGAATTTCGAATTTGAATTTTTTAAATTAATGTTTTTTCGATTTTAAACATTGGCTTTTATGTTTCATTTTTCATGAATTTATTCTTCGATTGTAATCGTCTGCGTATCTTAGCAACGGCTATATTATGCAATTATTTTTTTATTTAATACATTTATTTGAGGGCGAATCTTTTTTCTCTTTTTAATTTATTATATTTATTGGAAATAAAATGGTAATGCAGTAGAAAAAATTAAATATATTAAATTAAAAATTTAAAAACGTATTTATAACAGTTATGTTTATGTATAATTTTTGTAGTATAACAAAAATTATTTTTCATTTGTTAATTTAATTTCTTTAAAAGTTTTTTTTTTCTAATTTATAGTATTTGTCAGGAAATAATGATAGTATATAGTAGAAAGGATTAAACTGATTGAAATTTATTTGTTTTTTATGTATTTAATTCCTTCTGAAAGAAAATCTACTTTTTATTTTATTTCATTAAATTGGCCGTAATCAAATTGTAATACGTAAATAGCATGAGCAATAAAATACTTGGTTCAAAAACTAAAATATTTAATAGACGCTGAGATACAGTTATCTTTAAAATCGTAGTTCTTAAATAATGGCAGACCCACCTATCGCCAATAATTACCCATATTGAAATACATAGGAAAGAGATTTCTGCAGGCAGTGGGAACCTGCTCCCGATACAGTGTGGGCAGAGAAAGAGATGCCGTAGTCAGCGAGTACCCGATGCGAGGTCTAGAGCGATTCCAATGTAATTATTTTAGTTTTTATTTATAATGTGGTGTGAAAAATAAATAATGATCCAATTCTGTTGGAGATTCATTTAAATATAGTGGCCAGCGAAGCGGGCGTAGCCTGCTAGTAAATATTAAGAAAAGAAAATTAAACATCCTTATTTTGAAACATACAACTTCATTACTTTTTCAAGGGCGTAGAATGAAAGTTGCATGCAAATCAGGTGTTATTTCTGTCTTTATATATTGTTACAAAATTGTAAATAATTGTGTTTATTTTTGTATAAATTCTTTCAAAGAGGCTTAGTAAGTTGATAAAATGCTAATTTTGTCCATTTCTAGTCATTTTAGCGTTGAAATAGCCTTATTTTCCCTTAAAAACGCATTAAAAAGCCTCAATAAGGCAGGTAATGGATTTGGCGACTTTTTCCCACCTTGGCGATTTTTTTGGCGACCTTGGCGAGAAAATCCTTATTAGGGATATACCAAATATGGAAGCTGTAAGTTGATTGGTTGACCACTTTCTAGAGTTTTCTCGAAAAATCTGGGTTCCATGGAACAGTATATAAGAAGCGCTTCACGCCAAGGCAGTCAGTCAGTTCAGTTCAGTTTTCAGCCAGCTTCGCTAGTGCTTGCATTGCTCTTGAGCCTCTTTGGAAGAGACTTGCTTTATGTGTTATTGCTATACAGTTTGTACTGTGGATTTGCTATTGACAGCTCTTGTTTAAGCTGTGTTTACTGTTTGAATTGAAGCTGATACTTGGTTTATAGACCTGTATTTTTCTGGAACTTTCTGTGAATAAATTACTGAATTTTTGTAAGTTTGGCCTTTCATTCTCGGACAACTCACGAACCCCCAAGTACGCAACATTTCTGGTGTCAGGAGTGGGGTTGTCTGTGAATGGTGATAACGAGAGCTATGGAACAAGAAATGAAGAAATTTCTAGAAGGACTCACTGCTCAGATGAATGAGTTAAGATCTGGATTGATAGAGAAAATGGAAACAGGACAGGAAAAGATGGAAGCATCGCAAAGAGAGATGAAAGAAAGTATGGAAACATCACAAAGAGAGTTGAAAGACAGTTTGACCGAAGAAATTAAATCTAATCAAGATGAGATGAAGAGAGAGCTTTCAACGGTGAAGGAATCAATCGAGGGTAAATTAACGGCGATGGAAAATAGAATGGATGGAATAGAAGAGAAAGTTATAAAGATAGAAGAACATTTTGAGGAGAAAGTTTTGAAAATAGAAGAAAATTTTGAAAAGAAAGCTATGACGATAGAAGAAAATGTTATGAAGGTTGAAGAGAGTGTTACGAGGATAGAACGGAGTTTCGAGGAGAAAGTTAAAGAAAATTTTGATCAGGAACTGAAAGGAAGGTTTGCAGAGATAGAAGGTAAACTGAAGAGAATAGAAGAAGATCTGGAGAGAAAAGTGGAAGAAAAGTTAGAATCCATGCCTCAGGAAACTGAAAAGAAAGAGAGAAGAATCCAGAATCAGGAATTTATTAAGCTATCCACCTACGACGGCAGTTCTTCCTGGCATGTATATAAGACGCAGTTCTCCATCGTTGCTGAAGCTAACGGCTGGGACTCTACCGCCAAGTCAGTCCACTTAGCAGCAGCATTACGGGGGGATGCAGCCGAAATCCTGAGAAATGTTTCTAAAGAAGAAAGGAACGACTTCGAGGCCCTGACTAGAGCACTGGAGCTACGGTTCGGAGAGAAGTGTTCTAAGGACTATAGTCGCCTTCAGCTAAAATCTCGTTACCAGAAAACGGGCGAAAGTTTGCAAGAGCTGGCAGCGGACATTCAGAGACTGTCACACCTAGCATTCTCAGACTGTCATGCTGACACTCGAAACGACTTAGCTCTTCAGTACTTTATCGATGCTGTTCGTGATCCAGAAATTCAAAAAGCGCTGAGACTCTCCAACATCAGAGACGTAGAATCAGCTTTAGGCTATGCACTTAGGATAGAGGCAGCCCAACAAGCCTCCCGTAAAGACCGCCATACCATAAGAGCAGTCTCATTAAATGATACGCCTGCTGGTGAAAATGAAATGAAGAGAAGACTCGAAGAGATCTTAAAGAGATTGCGCAGCCTGGAGAATAATAAGGAAATAAAGGACCGGAAGATAAAGTGCTGGGGCTGTGGAGGGGATGGTCACGTGAAGAGGAACTGCCCTGTACGACCAACTATAGGAAATCACCCGTCTTCACCATCACTACAGGGAAACTAAGAGGAGGCCATCTCGCGGGGCGGAGGTCGCCTGAAATTAAAGAGCCCCAATTTACAGTATTTCATGTTTCATCGATGAGTGGCGGCGATAATGGACTTCACGTCTATGGCCAAGTTAACAACACCACCTGCCGGATGATTCTGGACACAGGAGCCAACGTGACCATCATTAGCGCGGATTTGGCTCAAGAACTAAAAGAGAAGATCATCTGGACGCCGCCCTGCGTTAAACTCCAGACTGTGACCGGAGACGAAATCAAAATCTATGGAAAAATGAACTTGACTATCACTTTTGGGAATGCCAGTTACCATCATATGGCATATGTGGCTGATATAAGAGATCCTTTAATCATTGGAATTGATTTCCTGAGAAATTTAACTTTCAATTGGACTTCAAGAATAATGAACTGCATTCGAGTTCGGAAGACATCGCTGTGTTCAACACTGAAAATCAAGACATTCAGACAATTTGCCAGATAACAGCCAAGTCTGAAATTTCCATCCCTCCACATACAGAGACAATAGTTTCAGGAACACCCCCTACCAAGCAATACTTCCGCTATGGACTGATTGAATACCCGAATACAGACAATAGCCCAAGAGGAGTTCTGGTAGCTTCATCTCTAGTTGATCTCTCAAAGAATACTATTCCTGTGAGAGTCGCAAACATCAGCGATAAGGTCCGGACAGTGAAGGATGAGGTGTTAGCAACCTGCACTCCTGTCACATGCATCAACTGCCCCACACAATCAACCGAATCCAAGTCTTCTGAACAATTAATGACGGAATTACTCAATAATGCAGAGTTAGGAAAGAAACAGAGATGTGCTGCGGAGAAGCTACTCCAAGAATTTAAAGACCTTTTTTCTCGAACACCTGAAGACGTCGGGAGAACGAACATCACCCAGCACAGAATTGATACAGGAAATCATCCTCCAATCAAACAACATCCAAGAAGACTTCCATTCGCTAAACAGGAAGAGGTCACTGAACTTCTAAGTGAAATGCAGCACAATGACGACATCGAGCCATCAACGAGTCCTTAGGCCTCTCCCATAGTACTGGTGCGAAAAAAGGATGGTTCAACAAGATTTTGCGTGGATTATCGTCGTTTGAATGACATCACGAAGAAAGACAGTTACCCTCTTCCCAGAATTGACGACACATTAGACACACTTGCTGGCAATAAATGGTTCTCGACTTTGGATCTGAAGAGCGGTTACTGGCAAGTAGAATTACATCCTGATGATCGTGAGAAGACTGCATTCACCACGGGACAAGGACTGTGGCAATCTAAAGTTATGCCGTTCGGATTATGTAATGCACCTGCCACCTTCGAACGCCTGATGGAGACAGTGCTAAAAGGACTTTCCTATGAAGCCTGTCTGGTGTATTTGGATGATATTATCATTGTGGGGCGCACTTTTGAAGACCATCTACGAAACATCCGAAAGGTGCTGGAGAAACTCAGAATGGCTAACCTCAAATTGAATCCAGGCAAGTGTAACTTGTTCCGTCGTGAAGTGAGCTACCTCGGCCATATCATCTCTGCCGAAGGTGTGAGAACTGATCCTGAGAAGATCTCTGCAGTCGAGAACTGGAGTCGCCCTGAAAATGTACACCAATAACGAAGTTTCCTGGGGTTATGCACTTACTACAGGAAGTTTGTCAAGGGTTTCTCAAATATTGCCAGACCACTCCACAAGCTGACGGAAGCCAAACAGAAGTTCCTGTGGACAGATGAATGTGAAAATGCGTTCAAGCGACTTAAAGAGACCTTAACATCATCGCCAATCTTGACGTATCCACAGCCCGACAGACAGTTCATACTTGATACTGATGCCGCCATGAAAGTGTCGGTGCTGTTTTGTCGCAGGAAATTGATGGTCAAGAACATGTCATTGCCTATTGGAGTAAATGCCTGTCTAAACCAGAGCGAAATTACTGTACCACCAGGAAAGAGCTACTCGCCATCGTAAAAGCCATAGAACATTTCCATCATTACCTCTATGGCAGAAGATTCCTGCTCCGGACTGACCATGCATCTTTAACGTGGTTGCTCCAGTTCAAGAACCCGGAAAGACAGATTGCCAGATGGATACAACGCCTCCAGGAATATGACTTCGAGATACGTCATCGTAAAGGGACTCTACATGGTAATGCCGATGCCTTGTCCCGGAAGCCCTGCTCGGAAGTCTGCAAGTACTGCTCTAGAGCCGAAGAGAAATACCTGCCGATAAATCCGGTGGCCTGCCAAGTTACTATCTCAACACCATCAGAACAAGATCCCGATCCATGGAATGACGAAGAACTTTGAAAAGCCCAGTTAGAAGATCCTGACGTAAAGCCAATATTACAGCTGAAGGAGACGACCAGCAACAGACCTACCTGGCAGGATGTTTCCAGATTTAGTCCCATTACGAAAAGTTATTGGG
Source organism: Salticus scenicus (assembly GCA_963930645.1). NCBI lineage: Eukaryota > Metazoa > Arthropoda > Arachnida > Araneae > Salticidae > Salticus > Salticus scenicus. The sequence goes on along the minus strand of OZ005654.1, from coordinate 106,353,181 downwards.
CACTTTGGGACTCTCTTCATATCAGAAACGGCGTATTATACAGAAAGTGGGAATCTGATGATGGGAAAAGCTTCAGATGGCAGATTTTATTACCAAGATCAAAAATTCCAGCTGTTTTAGAACAACTGCATAGTAGCTCTACCGGAGGCCATTTTGGGGTAATGAAGACTCTGCAGAAAGTTCGGGAACGCTTCTACTGGTGCAAGGCAAAGGAGGATGTGGAGAAATGGTGTAAATCCTGTGATGCTTGTGCGGCACGTAAAGGCCCGCAGAAACGAAGTCGAGGAAGACTGCAACGGTATAACGTGGGAGCACCATTTGAATGGATTGCAATCGACATCTTGGGTCCTTTTCCACGGACCTCCAGTGGAAATAAACACATCCTCGTCGTGATGGACTATTTCACCAAGTGGCCTGAGGCATATCCCATTCCCAATCAAGAGGCATGCACAGTCGCAGAAGTCCTAGTGCAGCAATGGGTGTCAAGGTACGGCACGCCCCTACAACTTCATACCGACCAAGGTAGGAACTTTACCTCTGATGTTTTCAAAGGACTGTGTCAACTACTCGGCATAGACAAAACCCGGAAAACACCCTTACATCCCCAGTCGGACGGCATGGTCAAGAGGTTCAATCGTACCATCCTGAATAACCTTTCTCTTCTAGTATCAAGGAACCAGCAAGATTGGGACTTGAAGTTGCCATTGTTCCTGCTGGCTTATCGAAGTGCTGTCCATGAAATCACCGGCTATACTCCAGCCCAGATGCTGTTTGGATGTGAACTTCGTCTCCCTTGTGATCTCCTGTTTGGTTGTCCACCCGATGCGCCTTCATCGCCCGAGGAGTACATCCAAGATCTCCAGGCACGATTTGAGGACGTACACAACTTTGCTCGGGAGCGGATTAACATGGCAACGGAGAAAATGAAGACAAGGTACGATCTACAGGCTACACAACATGAGTTCCAGGAAGGAGAGAACGTCTGGTTGTGGAATCCTGTTCGACGCAAAGGACTCTCTCCCAAGTTACAGTGCAACTGGGACGGACCATACACAGTCTTAAAAAGGCTGAATGATGTAGTGGTGCGGATCACTAAAACACCTTCATCAAAACCGAAGGTGGTGCACTATAATAGGCTAGCCAAGTACCACAAGTAACGGTAATATTAAAAATAAAAATGTAAATGCTGGTAAAATTTGCGCATGCGTAATGTAAATATTTGTATATACATACTTGTACATTTTTGTGAATTTTGTAAATATTTCTCACATGATTTTTGTTTCTATTTTGTCGTTATATGCAACTTAGTTTTTGTATTTGAGATTGTGTAAATTTGGTTGGTTTCGCCTCTTAACCAAGGGTTGCACTGCCCGGGACGTGCAGTCCTTGGGAGGGGGGCAGTGTTACAAAATTGTAAATAATTGTGTTTATTTTTGTATAAATTCTTTCAAAGAGGCTTAGTAAGTTGATAAAATGCTAATTTTGTCCATTTCTAGTCATTTTAGCGTTGAAATAGCCTTATTTTCCCTTAAAAACGCATTAGAAAGCCTCAATAAGGCAGGTAATGGATTTGGCGCCAAATTTGGCGACTTTTCCCCCACCTTGGCGATTTTTTTTGGCGACCTTGGCGAGAAAATCCTTATTAGGGATATACCAAATATGGAAGCTGTAAGTTGATTGGTTGACCACTTTCTAGAGTTTTCTCGAAAAATCTGGGTTCCATGGAACAGTATATAAGAAGCGCTTCACGCCAAGGCAGTCAGTCAGTTCAGTTCAGTTTTCAGCCAGCTTCGCTAGTGCTTGCATTGCTCTTGAGCCTCTTTGGAAGAGACTTGCTTTATGTGTTATTGCTATACAGTTTGTACTGTGGATTTGCTATTGACAGCTGTTGTTTAAGCTGTGTTTACTGTTTGAATTGAAGCTGATACTTGGTTTATAGACCTGTATTTTTCTGGAACTTTCTGTGAATAAATTAATGAATTTTTGTAAGTTTGGCCTTTTATTCTCGGACAACTCACGAACCCCCAAGTACGCAACAATATTATTTTATTTTTGTGTGTGCGTGTATTGCATATATATATATATATATATATCTTATACTATTAAGTGAGCAATATTTGTATATTTCACTGTTCTCGAAAACGGTAGCTCGGACAGTCACGAAATTTAACACAAAGGTGCCCCCCGAAGGGTCATTGTGCACATTGAAGTCAGATTTTCGAATTTTTGATTAGTTTTTTCTTAATTAATTAAAATGTGAAAATAATAACCTTCTAATTTCTGATAAATAAGCCATTTAAATTTTAACATTTTATCCATAATTTAATTGTTGCCATTTTTTTTCGACAAAATAATAATAATTAAAAAAAAAAAAACGTACATTTATTTAAAATGAGGAAAATAAATCAGAAAGATTAGAAAATAAATTAGAAATATCAGTCGCATCGTTACAAATAAGATACCAAATGAAAGGGAAAATTTTTGTAAATCCGATGCATTAAACAGCTTATCAATCGGATGAATAGTTTTTTCTTAATTAATTAAAATATGAAAATAATAACATTCTGATTTCTGATAAATAAGCCATTTAAATTTTAAAATTTTATCCATAATTTAATTGTTGCCATTTTTTTTTTCGACAAAATAATAATAATTAAAAAAAAAAAAAAAAAAAAAAAAAAAACGTACATTTATTTAAAATGAGGAAAATAAATCAGAAAGATTAGAAAATAAATTAGAAATATCAGTCGCATCGTTACAAATAAGATAGCAAATGAAAGGGAATTTTTTTGTAAATCCGATGCATTAAACAGCTTATCAATCGGATAATTAGATTTTTTAAAATTAACTAAAGTATGAATTTTAGGTGGCAACAGCAGAAGATTGTATGGAAACCGTTAGGAGAAAAAAAAATGAAAAATCTGCTTCACATTAAGTCACATGATTTTTAAGTGGGATTAAAAATTGCAGTTTTCAAATTCTTTTAAATTTTCTCTCACGAACACAAAAATATAATATACAGCCTGTACCCCACAAGATCAACTTGCATTTCAAATTCCATCAATTATTTTGGTTAATAAACAAAAGTTATTATTATTTTTTTTTTTTTTTCAAACTAAGTTTTATTCTATCTTCGAAAAGATTTATGTGATCATAGATATAATATATATAGATCTATCATCCCCATATTATCGTGCAAAGATTTTTGATGCCAAAAAAAAAAAGCTTTGGAATCAGCCATTATTGTGGTGTTGAATCAGTGGTATTGAAGGAAAAAAGGAAAAAAAGAAGAATGAATTTGAAACTATATCTGGAGCTTTTCATTCACCTTTAGTAAATAAATTATTCATGAATTTTATTTTCTAAAACATTCGTGTGTATTCCCGTGTGTATTCACTCGGGGAAAGACTGCCATATTTTGGTAAAATCGCCGTCTTTTCCCGAGTGAAAAGGAATCACTTTTTTTCTCCTCAATGATCAATCTATATATTATTACTATATCTATGTATGTGATACGATACATTAATAATTTGGGTTTTAAAAGTTTTATTAAATAGATTATTTAAACTCTATGAACCATATTTTTATTTTATCAGTTTCATTAACTGATCCTGCTGGGCGATTTTTTAAATTTTGGTGTTGAAGTACACTGAACGTTTTTCGACAAGAAGTTTAATATAGCAACAGCCATTTTAATCTAAGTAGCGCATCAAATATATAAAAACATAAATGATTTATTTTTACACAAAATTTACAGAACAAATGCAGTTTTAAAGATAGGAAATTTATTTCAACAAGCACTATTTTAAACCTAAAAACCATTAAAAATATAAGCAGAATATAAAATATTCTTATGTATAAACAAACAAGAGTCTGATAAAATTATTAGCAAAATAGTCTTCCCCTTTTCATACAAAAAAAAAAAAAAAAATCCATCGCTAATATGGCGACAAAAATTCAAAAGCCGCCAATGGAGCGACATAATAAAGTTGTGTAACACGATAATGTTTACCTATTTATTTATTTTTTTATATAATAATCACTATGCTAATTTATCATACAAACAAATGAGCCTCTGTGTGTTACTGCACTTGCACACTGTCGAACAGAAATATTTGAAAAATTCAAATTAATATTTAAATAAATAAATAAAAATATGTTTAATGGGAAATATATATAACCATAAAAAGATTAGTTGTCTAAAATACGGCAGAAATAGCGCTCATAGCATATTGTTACAAGGGACTAAGTCTTATTGTTACAATGGATTAAGTCTAAAATGGTGGCAAAAATTCAAAAGCCGCCAAAGAGAACTATATTAAGGCTGTACTATCAGGTTTACAACCCATGAATTGTATATAAACACAAAAAATTAATTGTCTCATGCGACAGACGTAGCCGGTCACAGCATATTGTAATATTTGGCGTGAAATTGCTGTTATTTAATGGTTGATTGGATAAACAAAATAAATATATGAAATAACGTAAAAGCAAATATTATGTTGTCTAAACCCAGTTACATTTGAGTCCAGTCCGAGTTACATGTGAACAACACGTATAGTGTTGTTCACATATATATATATAAACTTGAAATTTTGCGAAAATACTAGACAACGGGACAGACAATTCGAGAAAATACTGGATAACTGGATAGGCAATTCAGCAAGGCTATAATAGTGCTTATGTATGTATTCCATCTATATTGACACAGTTGCATCGCATATTTTATAAGCTGTAAAATAAGCTATTTTTGATTCTAATAAAACTAAGATATGCAGCAATATACGAGAATTCTGCATGCATTTACCACTGATTAAACATGTGTAACTGACAAAGGAGTCATTAAAAAAAAAAGAAAAAGAAAAAGTTTATGAAAAAAGAAATTAAGTAACATAGGTACAAGTAATAATCTTAGCCATTAAAAAGATTTAATTATTAACGGAAAAATCATAAAAGATATTTTTCGCTTTTTTAGTGCCATACAATGTTAAAAGTTTCAACAGAAAATTCATTGTATCTTATCTTAAGTTTTACGTAAAATTATAGAGAAAAATAAACGGAGATGTTGAAAAACTTATTTTATACATTCATTTTAATAACTAATATTAATTTAATTAATTATTGGTGAGAATATATTTCGGACTTGGAATGCTTTTTCTAAAGTAGAAACGATCATTTTTAACTTTAATTAAAAAGTAAAAATACAGAATAAAGATTTAGAATCTAGATTATTCACTTTTAACTAAGAAGTACGGTAAATTTACGGAGGCTCTGGATAAATATTTACATTAAATTTACAGAAATTTTTAACTGTGAGGCTGATTTCTTTCAGATTGAAATTTTAAGGGATTACCAATTTTACAGGTCGCTTGATTTTGAATGAATGTAAATGTCTGCCAATTTAAATTTTAAAAATCTCGAAAAAAATATTCAAGGATTTTCATCTCATGAGCGAAAAATAACTTCATCATTTTTCATTCTGTGTAGTTTATTAGACAATTCAACATATTACCTGTTAAGTTTATCATTCTTATTTATTTTATTCGTTATTTTCTTTTTCATATTCTTCTTTTTACTTTCTTCTTTATCAATAGAAGAAAATTTAAGTTTCGTAAAATTTTTCGACTTCCTATTTTTGGTGAGTTTACACGTTTTGAAAGGTCCTGAACACGACTTGACCATTTTTAAAAAATGTCCACCAGTGTATCTATGTATGACTAAATTTTTTTGTATGCTCTAGCTCAAATACTAATACATAGAATTACATACAAACTTATATGCAGTTACGCATTTTGGCATAAAATAGTCCTATCAATTTTTCGTGCAAATCGTCCAACAAGTGCGCTGTCATACCATTTTTTCCATAACTTTTAATGTGGCATAGGATGTATTTTCGTAGAAATAAGCACAATAAAAATTCTTTTAAACTTATAATTGGGAAATATATATATATGTGTGTGTGTGTGTGTGTGTATGCGTGTGTGTATATATATTCAAAGAGAGTTTCAAAGTAAGTTAATGATTTATTTTCATTTTTAACCCCCCCCCCCTCAAAAAAAAAGAAAAAAAAAATCTCAGTTGTCATTATTAATGTATAAAATTGGCTTTCTTTCGATACTTTGTGCTATATACTTCTCTGAGAGGAAAATAGTCTGCATGGAAACCAATTTTAATAAATATTAACTTTGCTCTGCCTCAATTCGTATAAGACACTATAGAAAAAAATGTTATATGATGGCTACAGCATATTATTTTTTATCTGACATTTTCCGCTTAGTTCAATTTGGTAACATTCCCCACACTAGGGTTTTTATTTAACTACCATTCATTATTCATCTTTTTATGTTATTTATTTATTTTTCATCATTCAGTTTCCATAGATAAAAAAGTTGCTTTGTATTCATAATTCCCAATGTGCCGTGTTTTATTTATTTATTTTATTTTTATTTTATTTTATTTATTTATTTTATTTATTTACTTATTTTTTTATTTACTTATTTATTTTTATTTATTTATTTAATATTATTATTATTTTATTTTATTTATTTATTTATTTTTTTTTGGGGGGGGGGGGGGGGTGCAGTGATTTTTTTATGCGTCTGAGATTCATTTTTAAGCCCTGAAACGGCTTTTTAATTATTTTGATAAAATTGAGATTTAAAGTTTTTGGCGGATGCGACAGGTTGTTAATGTCCTGGAAAATTCCATTGGTAACCTCATCTTTGCTAAGAAGAAAAAAAAAAGTTTAACCTTTTCCATAATTATTAATCATAAGTAAAAACATCAAGAATGTTTTCAATTTAAATTGGTGCAAAGAATAAAGGTAAAAATCTGGTGTGAAACAACCACACGACTTCCATTACCCACTATTACACGTACTATATTCACTTTTGGGAGATAATGTTATCAGATATATAGAATTGACCCAAATGAAATAGACTCCAAATTTTACGGTAAGAGAAAGTTAACACACGTGTAAAAACATAAAACAGAGTTCACACAGCATTTTTTTTTTTTTTTTTTTTTTTTTTTTTAAGAAAAAGAAATGAAAAGAAAATTGTAAAGTTATTTATTTATTTATTCATTTAAACACCAATTTCCGAGTTCTAAAACTGATCTATCTGATCAGGATGATTAATTTTCTTGCGATAACCAAGTAAAGCATGAGAAAGGATATCTAAAATGGGTTTATGTAACAATTTTCAAGAAAATCGTTAGAGCCGTTTTTGAGATACCGACTTTTAACAAAGCTTGACGTAATTAATTCTTGTCCAGAAAACAACAATTACGGGCAAAAGGATATTTAAAAGAGGGTTAATATGGTAAGTTTGAAAAAAATTCATACAGACGTTTTGAAAGGAACGCATTTGCAGGACCTGAAATTCAGCTATTTATACAGGACGCCTATCAATTTTCCTTAACTAACCAACTATATCATTCGAAAGGATAGCTAATAGAGTGTTTAACAGCAATTTTGAAGAAAATCGTTTGGGTCGTTTTTGAGATATGGACTTACGCCCCCCCCCCCCCCACACACACACACACATCCGGTTATCCAATTTTCATCAAAATTTGAAAAATTCATGTGTGCGTCAGACCTGTTTCAATTATAAAGTTTCGTAATTCAATTTTTATTAGTTTCTGAGATATAATAGCCACAAGATTCCCCACATACATATACGCCAAAAAACACTTTTTGCACTCAGGAGACCTTAAAAACGTGTAAATCAGGTGAAATTTCGATATCGAATATTTGGATCGAATACAATACTTCCATTATCTACGATATTCGGGTAATGGAAGCAAAAACCGGCTGATTTAGAGGATTAAAAAGCAGAAAAGCATGTGTTGTGCTAAATTAATTCTGTCAAATTAACATTATTAACAAATCAAACTAAATGATAATAAAGTAAAACTCAAACTAAGAAGGAAAAAAAAAAAAAAAAAAAGATTTTTTTTTTTTTAGAGTGTACTTTTTCTTCTTTTAAAGATTTGTCTTGAATTTGAAAATCAGAAATTCAGATCGACACAAAATTTCGAGCCTTTTTAAGTTGAAAAGTGTTTTATTCACTTAAAATCAACCATAATAAATCAGCTAATAAAACTAAAATAAATCATTTTGGTATTTAGTTTAGCCTTTTCAATCCGCCTAGTCTCACTCTCATTAAATCAGGTTTTAAGTTATAAACTTGATTCAGATGACTTTTCAAGTGTTCCATAAAAACACTTAACTCTTAAATGCATGCATTTTTATTTTGAATAAATAACACTTGAAATCAACCGGGAAATGGGTGTAGTTAATGGGGAGAAAAAAATAATGTCCACATAAGAATTTTTTCATAAAAACATATTGATGTATTTCTACATTATCAAAAAAGAAAGCTACTTTTTTCTTGCATAAATTTATCAATATATGCAAAAATATAAATATTAATCGTTACTCTTACTTTGTTTCTACCCGACAACAATTTTTCCTGTATGTTTTTATTACTTTTTACATAAATAATAATAATTCGTAATACCCGCACTGAAATGAAATTGTACTCAGCGCGCCAACAATGAAAATTGCCACAGATAAAGTAATAAACTGTCGAAGGTTGTAGTTGCGTTCGGATACGATAAAATAGTTTTGGCAAAAAAAAAAAAAAAAAAAAAAAAAAACTATGCAAAGGTTGCTACATAAAGAGATAATATGGTTTTAAACATACGATGCGGATTTACATAGCTATGCATTTAAGAGTTAATCTTTTCAAGTTTTCCATGAATTTAATCTCTTTTGAAATGAGTCAAATAAATGAAGATTAGAATGTACAAAGTTAAAACAGTACAGTGAATAAACCAAAATATCCAAGTAAAAATTGGCTCCACCAGTGTTCCTTTCTCAAAACTGGCAAACAGGAGATGCTGGGTTCCATCAAAGGTCTCACTCGTCGGCTTAGCCGTTCGGAGTTTTCCATGTTTTTCTCCGCGAATCGCGTAACTACAAGCTAAGACCCTTTTGAAAGGTCCCTACAAAGGGCATTCCACCCAGGCCTAAAACTCTAGCGTAGTCAATCGACCCTATCTCCCATACAATGTGGTGGAATACAATGCCCTAACACAGACCATTTTGACCATCTATTGATCATTTTTATTTATTTAATTTTAAACAATATTTTTTGGAATAAATATTCTGTTTTTCAATTAAATGGGGGTATACTATGTACATCGTGGAAAGTGTGGCATAATCGCAGGCCTCGCAGAGTTTCTAAAATTGTACACACATTTTAGTATATTGTCACCACTATCGCCAAAAAATTTTCTTGGATGTTTTAATACCAAAATATTATTTAAGAATTTTTTTTCTTTATTTTTTTAATGGTGGTGACAATATAATGAAATGAGGGTAAAATTCATGGTAATAGAATATCTTCATGGTAAAATTTTAGGAACGGTGGGAGGACTGTAACCGTGTTACCTGTCGGGTGATTACAGTTGCCAACTTAGCACCTTTTGGCTACCGGGAAATTTGAATAAAACTTTTTATTTTACTTTACCAGTGAAAACCGCTACAGTTCACTGATTAAATGAAATAAATATTTCTATTGAATTTTTCTGGTAGTAAAAAGGTACTAAGTTGGCAACTATGCAGGTGATATACAATAATATATTGATTATACACCAGTATTGAATATATATATTGATATTGAATATATATATATATATATATTGATTGTACACCAGTTTTGAATTGAATTGAATATTGATAATTGAATATTGAATTGATATATATTGATTGTACACCAGTTTTGAATTTAGTTTTGGTGATACACAATAATATATGTATATATATATATATATATATATATATATATAGCACCAATTTATATTAAATTCTAAATCAGTATAAACACGGAATTATATACATGTGTTACACTGTCCGCAAATCTTTTGACACCAACATACATTCTCTAAAAATTGTCAAACTGTTGTCAGGATATTCGGAAACGTGTTGCTATTAAACTTTTGCGAAACTGTGATCTAAATTTTTGGTAAATATTGAGGGCGCCACTTGTCATTCCTCCCTATCTCAGCGCGGATATACTGTTGTTTTCAATAGAATTTTGCTGAAGTACATTTAAAATTTTTTATTTTAAACAATTTAATTTCTTTGTAAGTTCTTAAAACTGCATAATTCAGATGTTTCAAATAAATACTTCGTTCCTAGTTGTAAAACAGGCTATGATAGGGATAAGAAAAACAAAAAAAAGCCCTAGGAGAAAAATAAAGTCCGAGTTCGTGTTTTCTGCACCTAAAGTAAGTTTATTTTTTTTCTTTACAAAATTTCATCCATTCTCCTTCCTCCCAATTGTCTGTTTTAGCTAGCTTCGGTTCATAAGAATCGTCATTTTTTAAAAGCTTTCTTTCAAAGTAAAATTAGTATAAAATGGCTCTTAAAAAAAACATGTTGGTTAGAATACTCTATTTAATGAAATTTGCTTTCAATCGAATTTTTTTCAGCTTGATATTATTTTTAAAAAAATAATTAAAACGAGACATTTCCCCATTGAATAACATTGCGGAAGCTGGAGAGAAGGAAGGATTGCACGCTGGCGCCCTCTGTAAACATTAGAAAACAAGATCACAAAATTTCAGCGTTACCTTCTTCTCCTGTCTTTTTACTCCGTGCCACTAATTAACCTTACGAATAATTACTATATTATTGAATGCTGCCAAAATAAATAAACTGAAAATAATTTATAGCATTTTAATGTACAAAATTTAAAAGTGAAATACATATCAATACAAATTATTAATAATGACTTCAAAATCAAATAGTTAAAGTGACTGAGAAGGAAAACGGTTTATTGCATTCAGTTGCTTTTTCTTTTCTTTCTTTCTTCTTCCCCCCCCCCCTTTTTTTTAAAAAAAATTATTATTCGTTATGAGTTACATTCATATACCCGTTAGAGCTATATTTCTCCTCCATTTATCTATTAGTTCTTTGATATATCGATCCTTGCAATATTAATATATTTTTGCCTTTCATTTCAGTCGAATTTACTCCGAATGCCTCGATGCACACGGCTCACCACATCCTGATTTACGGGTGCGAGATTCCTGGACAGTGGGAACGTGATACACCCCGCCTCGTCTGGGACTGCGGGGAGATGAGCGGGCAAAAGTCTGGTTATCTTCGGGGTCCCACTTGTTCCGCCGGATCTCAGATCATCTATGCATGGGCCAAGGATGCGCCTCCACTTAAGCTGCCGGAAGGTAAGTGAACCGTGCGTCCTTGTCAATACATGCATCACAATTAGGTTTGTTAAAATAACAATACTATTGCAGCTTAGCCATAAAGTCATTGTTTTTTACCTCCCCCTTAAAATTCTCAGTCCTACTCCACCTTCCGTTATAATTTTATTGCAGTACATTTTTCTGACTATTTTATATAAACTAAAACTAAATGCAAAACTGGTGTACAAACGATAAATAGATAATAAGACTTCTTTACACACCATAAATTTTAAGCAAGCACAACCGGTTTCGAAAGGACGTAGCCTTCTTTCATCAGGTGAAAAAAAAACACGTGCTACTGCCTTGGAGGCAAAAGCAAGACTGAAATCAGGGCAAAATCCAGAGGGGGAGGAGCAACATAAACAACCAATAGCAAACATCATGCAGGACACGCATGCATACACATAAAAACAAAAGGAGGGAGGGAAGGAATAAACAATTAATTTTATTTTATTTTATATTTATTTATTTTAAATTAATATTATACTAAATTATTAATTAATTATATAATATTAATTTATTAATTTAATATTATACTAAATTATTAATATTATTATACTTAGTATAATATTAATTTAAAATAAATAAATATAAAATAAAATAAAATTAATTGTTTATTCCTTCCCTCCCTCCTTTTGTTTTTATGTGTATGCATGTGTGTCCTGCATGATGTTTGCTATTGGTTGTTTGTGTTGCTCCTCCCCCTCTGGATTTTGCCCTGCTTTCAGTCTTGCTTTTGCCTCCAAGGCAGTAGCACGTGTTTTTTTTCACCTGATGAAGGAAGGCTACGTCCTTTCGAAACTGGTTGTGCTTGTTTAAAATTTATGGTGTGTAAAGAAGTCTTATTATCTATTTATTTTATATAAAGTTAAAAAATTTGGATTATTAAATTAGAAGTGCTATAGCAATCTGGCAACTCTTTTGAAGATACAGAAACGAAGTTCGTTTATTTATTTATTTTTCAGTTAATACCGCATTCTCCCCCTTCTTCACTCATTCATACTTCAAAGCTACACTAGCGTGAAAAATTAAAGTAACAACGTGTTTTCTTCGTTTGAACGTAATTTTTAAACAAATGAGCATATGAATAAAAAACTTCGAGGACACGTTCATTATTAAATCATTAATCGAATTACATAAATAATAATATTATTTTTTAAATTGATATTAATCTAATTTTTCTCAGAAGTATATTTTGAAAGAAATGAAACATTTAAACAACTTTAGAAAAGAAAATTAAATCAGGAAAGGTGTTAATGCATTACAAATAGATGAAACATACACGTGTCTTCAAATGCTAATTAAAACCGGTACTTTTTTCTTGTATTTACTTTTCTTTTTCTTCTATCTTCTACTTTTATGTGAATAGCTTTTTAAAAAATATACATAAGAACGTAAAAATTGGATGAGATGTTCGTAGTAAAATTATTTAAATAATTATATAATATACATATTTTATAATATATAATATAATTATATAACATATATTTTATATATATATATATATATATATATATACAATATATATATTTTTAAAGAAGTTCGTTATGGGAGAAAGAGAAATTTGAATACAAGAAGAAAAATTCAGTTTTAATGTAAAATTTGGAACAAAGTTTTCCGGAATTGTTCAAATTATTCTTTTTTTTTTTTTTTTTTTTTTTTTTTTTTAAGCTTACTTTTGAGAAAAATTGAATTAATATCAGTCTGAAAAATATTGATTTTGTTAAAGTTATATAAAAATCGATTAGTGCTTGGCTATCGAACATGCCATCCAAATTTTATGGTTATATGTTTAAAAATTATGCACAAAAGAAGAAAAAAGCGGCAACGCATTCCAAGTATTACTTTTACAGTGTGCTCTCGAACTTTATTTTATTTTATTTATTTATTTGTTTATTTTATTACCGTCTCTCTCTCTCTATTTTTTATTATTATTATTATTATTATTATTATTATTATTATTATTATTATTATTATTTTGAATGACTTTGAAACAAAATCATAGCTGAAAATATATATGGTATAACACGTTCTTTACACCTATGAATTTCCAAGAGAACTCATGAAGTATTTCTTTAGATATTTGACAAAATGTCTGAATTCAAAAGCATCCAAAAGTTTTCGAACACTATGTTTATTTGGTCGATGTGTAATGTCTTAAACCTCTGACTGCTTCACCCAAAATATAAATTCAGTAAAATTATATGATTACTAAAATTGATTTATTTGAATATATGCTCTTATGATCTGGATCTATATTTCAAAAATCTTTAAATATGTGGCACACTTTTGTACAAACTTCCAAATATATGCTGATTTCAAATGAGAATAATAATAATAATAATAATAATAATAATAAAGAGACAATTAGAGAGTTAAAACATAGGCTAATAGTCAAAGATTTTATTTTATTTATAACTTTGAACTTACAAACTTTAATTAAATTATTATCAGAATAAAATTCCCGTATACAAAGAAAAAAAAAACTTTCTATATATATATATATATATATATATATATATATTAATAAAATGGGTATCTGATTAATGGTTAATCCATCAATGCGTAATTTTTAAAATTCTGAAGAGATTTTCTTTCTTTCTATTTTACTTCTTCTTCTTTATGATATATATAGGAATTATTGCAATAAAAATGTATCCAATACTTTTATTTAAATATTACAATGTCTGCATCTGTTACTGAATCATTACAAAGTTAATTAATGGGTTAATTAAGTTATGATACTTTTTTAACTGTTTTTTTGTCTTAATCATCTTCTTTCTAGGCGTAGCCTTCAAAGTCGGTAAAGGCACAGGAATCAACTATCTAGTGCTTCAAGTCCACTACGCCCATGTAGACAAGTTTCTGAGTAAGTTTAGAATCCTTTCGAGCGATAAAATTTATTATTCTGTGCATGTTTCTTAAAATATCTACCCTTAATTAATAATTAGTAGTACAATTTTTCAAGCAAATTTTCAAAGGAAGCCGTAAGATTGTCTTACATAAGTAGCTGAAATAACGACAAAATTCGTAGAAAGTATTTTCAAATAAAGACTACATGAGAAACAAATTAAATACAGAAGTACACTTTATTTCATGTGTGCAGATTTAATCTAAATACAAGTAACTTCTAAAAACTAGTTTTGCACATTGTTTTAAAAATAAATTAAAAGGTAAAGACCACTGCATGTATATTATATGAATATTTTTGTTATTCATATATTTTTTTTTGTTATTTTATAATTTTATGCAGTTTTTTTTCTTTAACGTGACTTCTATTAAGTGAATTAATCAGTTTTTAATTTTGAATTTATTTTCTTTCGAAAATGCAAGGATAAATTTTTATTCGTATAAAAAATATTGTGATATTTCCATTTAGGAATATTAACCTATAAATATTATTTCAATTGCCATTATTCGTTTATATACTCCTTATAACTTAAAAAATAAAAATGTGACTTAATTTCATCTTCTTTGCAGATGGTGGAACGGACAATTCAGGAATCATTCTGTCACTCTTGCCAAGTAACACAAATGAGTAAGTAAAGGTTATTTGTTTTATATTCACAGCTGATCACACGAGATATTTGCGTATGTCAGTCTCTCAAATCAAGTGTTGGCATTTGGCAAAAGCACTGCAAAATATTTGAAAGCGAGTTCTAGAAACCCCTATTAGAATTCTAGAGCGTTTGCCTATATTATCGAGGTCAAACTTATTTAAAAATCTGTGTAAATTAATGCCAACACAATACACAAAAGACGAATTTTAGCAATTATAATTAGATTTTATGGCTCAATTCTATATATATATATATTAAATCAAACGAGAATATGAAAATTTTACTCACTAAAACCGAATTTAATAATAATAATCTGGTGTGTCACTCACACGACTTTCTCTTACCCTGAAATGTAATACTATAAACACAGGTTGGAGATTAAGAGGTAAGATAACGAGAACTGTCATGTAAACCTATGCTAAACAGTTCAAATTAGGCTTCAGAAGAGCTTTATACGATAATTAGTTCTGTGTGAGGGGGGCTACCGCCCCCCCTCAAACCCCCGTTTCATTAATGCACCTACATTTATATAGAATTTAATTCGGTTATTAAAAAATATTTCTGTTTTAAAAAAATAATTTATTAAAATTATTTACGGGTAGGAATCTATTAACAGTTTTAACTGGGTTAATCGTAGTTCATTAATCGATTAATCGGATTTTTAATCGATTTTCATTTTTCTTTATATAGTTTTATTTCAATGATGAATAAAACTCTCATATTATGTATATATATATATATATATATATATATATATATAACTTATAAGTTTGACTGATTCTTTTTTTCAAAAATTTTTGTCTAATCACTCATATTTGTGTCATAACTGAAATTTAAATCAATTTTCAGAGTATTAATTGGTGACTTTAAGTGTTAATTTTATATAAATATTTTCACTTATTCAATTTTATTTATTATTATTATTATTTTAAATAAATTAATTTTTCGATTCACTTTGAAAGAAACATTAAATGAATTTACACATATTTTACCATGTTTTTATTAACTTCTATTCTCGTTTGTTTGTGTGTCTGTTTGTGTGTTTGTTTGTCCGGTATAAATCTTGCAATCTATTTTTAACTAACTTCCCTACTAACTAGACATTTGAAACTTTCACAGTAGCTCAAAACCCGGTGACAACACAATACTTCGAAGTCAGATTTTCGAATTTTCGAATAGTTTTCTTTTAATTAATTAAAATATGAAATAAATAAGCTTCTATTAGCAATAAAAATAGCCATTAAAATATTAGTTATAAATTAATTGTTTCCAAAAAAAAAAAAAAAAAAAAAAAAAAATACGAGTTTTCTTTTTTACGAGTTTATTTCTTTCAGCATAAAAATAAATACATTTAATTAAACATGAACCTTAAAAAATTATAAAAAGTTAAATTATGCATCTCACAAAAATTGACGTCATTATCAATTTAAAGATTTCTGCGCAGGAGCTCCTTTTATACATCTCTGCCGAACCCAGAGTGTTCGGGAAATTTCCCGTATCTCCTTAACCAATCACTTTAGTGCGTCCATCTTTGGTATATCGATAATAAGCATTTTCTCGCCAAAAGTCGCCAAAAAGTTGCCAAATCCATTACCTGCCTATTGTAGCTTTTTAATGCGTTTTAAAGGGAAGATTAAGCTATTTTAACGTGAAAAAAGAGCTGGAAATGCAGAAAATTGACATTTTATCAATTTACTAATCCTTTCTGAAAGAATTTATACAAAAATAAATACAATTAGTTACAATTTCGTAACAATACGCATTGATAAAGTAGTTAGTTCTATAACTACGATTCAGAAAATTTAAAAACATGGTATATAAAAAGTTTTTTATCTTATAATTATTAGTTTTATAATTGCAGGCCTTGCCCATCTCGCTTGTCACTATTTTCAAATGAATTCTCAAAATTCTATATCATTATCATAAACATCTCAAATTCTTATATTTTAGTTCTTCTTTGTCACTTCGGACTAGAACACAGAATGTTATTTCCTGTTTCTACTTCAATAGTTACTATCAGCAATTCTGAACAGACAATAAACGCTTGAAGATACTGTGAAACTCTGTTGACATTTCCCCTATCACAGGGATAGTGAAAATCTCAATCCCTTCTTTTTATTTATCTTTAGCATTTATATTTCTTGAAAGCTTCTTGTTTCTGAGAATACTATTACCCTAGCCAAAACTTTCTGTAGAAGGCTACAGACAGGTGGTGTTGCTCCAGCATGCACATGAAGCGGCATTTTGTTTAATAACTGTCCTCCCCCTTTTCTCTATCAACAAAAGTACAACAACTTCTTTTGAGAGGTTTTATTTATTTTTATTTATTTATTTATTTTATTTTATTTTATTTATTTATTTATTTATTTTGATTTTTCATTATTTGATGGATGTTTCTTAGAATTTTTGTTAGCAAAATATGTAAAAAAAATATTTTGTAGGCAGAACAAGATTTTTACTTTAATTCGTAGTTTGAAAATTTTAATTGGATTTTGAAAATTTTTAATCGAATTAATCGATCCGATTAACTCGATTAAAAAGTTGATCGGAACTAAGCACTGATCGATTAACCGAACCGATTAATCGATTAATTGGCACAGCCCTAAAATTATTATTTAAAAAAATTATCTTTTATGATAATGCAGACGATTTCCATATTAGAGAAGTAGTGTAACACTAAATATCCAAAACAAGTCCATTTTACTCTCAATATTAAAAAAAAAAAAAAAAAAAAAACGATATTTTTTTTCTAATTTTTTTTTTTTTTTTCGTTAAAAGTAAAAAAAAAAAAAATCGATAACTTTGTTTTAAATTATTACAGATTTATAGTTCAACCATTCGTTTTAAAGTATTGGCGAGCTTTTTTGAATGATACCCATCATGAAAATTTACTCCCCTCGAGGGGGAACTCCCCCCACCCCCAAGGGGGGAGACGAGGCTCCTACATACACAATTTTTTTTTCTCCCAGTTGACTATCTCTATAACAAAAATATATATATTCGTTTCATTTGGTTTAGTGCAGTCTATAGATGTTAAACTCTACTTACCTGCAATTTCTTCCATAGACGTAATTTATTTGAATAGTTTTGAGTGTCCCTGTACACAAACCATTTGCTTCATTTCAACGAAAAGCCTACTGTAGCATCCCTATGCGATACACATTTAGAACACCGAATTTGGAATTTCTGCTACTATTTGTTCTTGAGATATGCTGATAACAGACACACAGACACACAGAGCATTCGCTAAAAACATGATTTTCGTATTCAGGGGACCTTAGAACATGTAAATATAAAAAAAAACTCACGTTCGAAAATTTGACCCTAAAACAATACTTTCTCGACCCTATGGGTAAGAGAAAATAAAAAAGTTCCACGATATGTCAAGTTTTTATTTTATTATTATTTTTCTTTCTCAAAATTCATATTTTTAGTTTAATTTTGCGTGAAATAATGAAGTTTTTGATTATAATAACCTTATATAATAATTATTTCCTACTTAAAAAAAGGTGGAAGAGTTAAAGCGGATCCTTTATACGGAATGGCGTCAGAAAAACAAAACAGATTTCACGGACCTTACCCCTCCAACCACCCTCAAAAAAAAAAAAAAAAAAAAAAAAAAAAAACATAAGGTTAAATGTATTACGACGAAATCTTTTGTTTAATTATTTGAAAAATTATATTTAATTCAGTGTGATAAAATTAATGATTTTTTTTTTTTTTTTTTTTTTGTAAAACCTGTTATTTTAATAATAATAATAAACGCTTTATGAACTTATAATTATAGGATCATGAGAGAGTAGCGTATCTATATATAGTATATAAAAATACATTCAAAACTTATGGACATTTATTAATATTGTGGATTTAGGCACATTAACATTAATAATAATAAAAATAAAAAAAAGAGTTGAAAATAGAACTTCAAAAAATTCTTTGTTTATAATATGTGTGAAAATGAATTTTCCTTCCTGAACAGTGTTCATCGACATTATAAAATATAGCAAAACACTTCCATCAATTACATTCAATCGAAAGGAACGTTTAACTTAATTTTGGTTAGCCCTGTATGTAGTCTATACGGTATGCTTATTGCATTGTGTATACTTAAATTTAGTCTTACATGAAACACACATAACACAAAATGAAATGCACTGCCAGCAATTTCGAAGTACAGCCCCAATATATTCAAATACTTTGGGTAGCCCTATAAACGAATGATAATAATTTCCATACCGCAATCTACACAAAAAATGCTTTTGTACATATAAAAGAAACTACGTTCTTTCCATTTTGTTTCAGGTAACCTATAGATATTACACAGTCTTACCAGAAATTTTCTCCATAGACATACTGTATTTCAATTCTCTTGTGTGGCCCTGTACAAGGATCATTTGCTTGACATCAACGAAAAATTTAGTGTAGCATCACTATATGATATAGAATTAGCATATCAAGTTTGGAATACCTACTAATATTTGTTCTTGAGATTTGATGATAACAGTCAGACACACAAACCAATCGGTAAAAGCTTGTTTTTTTAGATTCAATGGACCTCAAAACGTATAAATATTACAAAAATTCAATTTCATAAATTTGAACCAAAAACAATACCATGTACTATGTAAGAGAAAGTAATAAAGCAGTTTTACTTCACGTCATAGAACCATCCAAAAACCCATTCAAAAAATTTCAAGAGCGTAATGATATCGTATATAATTAACAGAATGAACAAAAATGGTGGATCGACCGGAGGGTCAATATCCAGACTCATTTTTATATCTATATACATATTATACATCTGTCGCTTGTAAGAATAGTTTTTAGCTTACTTTTAATATTCAAATATCTCCCTTTTGCACATCTTTATTTATTTATTTATTTTTATTCTTTATTGCTTTACTACAGACCTTTTGTAAATACCGGTATGTTAGATGAACGGCCCATTCAAAATAAATAATTAAATAAATAAGAGGGAGTTCAAACAATTAGTACCTTAATATGTTTTCAAGTAGCTAAATTTAAGCAACTTTCTAAAGTAATCAGAAGAACTTATAAATATTACAATCCTTTGAACCCTTTAATTTTATTCTAACATTTTGAATCTTTGTTGTACAGGGTAACGAAAACAGCTGGTGTCTACCTACTGGGTACAAATGGAATGATTAGAGCACGGGAAGAAGGTAAAATAAATTTTTACTCACTATTGTTTTGCACTGTAAAAAAAAAAAAAAAAAAAAAAAAAAAAAAAAAAATCCCGTAAGATTACGGGGAAAGCCCGACAGCAGAGATTCCAGACAAAGCCCGTAAAAAGAAACGCTTAGACCGTAAATTAAGTATATAATAACCTTAAATTACGTTACATGCCTGTAAAAAAAAAGAACATTTTGCCCGTAAAACCAATGGTTTTTTTTACGGGCTTTGTCTGGAATCTCTGCTGCCGGGCTTTCCCCGTAATCTTACGGGATTTTCTTTTACAGTGTGTATATAAAGAGATGTTGAAGAATGGGTGAGATAATACTCCACTTATCTTGTATAATGAATTTTTCTCAAGAAGGGATGGATATGTGGAGGGAAAACAAAAAACAAAAAACAAAAAATAATAATAATAATAATAATAATAATAATAATGGGGATTAATCGGTAACGTGTAGCATAATCATCCAGAAGCATAAGTTCGGTCTAGGTTTCGATTATTTATGTCATATTTTTAAACGAATATTCGTCATTTTTAATTATAATTATTTTTTAATTGTTAGAAGATAATTGTTTTCACTGTTGTTTCGTAGTAAATTTATTAAAAGCCTGAAACACTAATTTTTTGTCAGTATATATAAGCCTTTACAAACCAAGCCCCCCCCCCCCCTCTTTAAAAAAAAAAAAAAAAAAAAAAAAAAAAGTAGCAATCTTTATAAAATTTTGGCATTTTATTAATGTACATACGGCTACTACTAATATAATATATATATACATAGTTTTGTGATTTTTACAGAAAATTTGATCAAATATTTAAATATTTCCGCAGAACATTTCGATCTACCATGAAATTACTAAGGTAGATCGTATTACTTTACATGATATATATGTACGTGTGTGTGTGTATGTGTATTACTTGCAGTGTTAGGCATTAACATGTTGACCACCATGGTGTTTTTCAGAATTCCGGTTTAAAAAAATAATTAATTTAATCATATTATTAAAACTCTAATTACAATAATCAACAAAAAGCATATAGAATGTTTTAGGTTTTGCGAATTATCTAGTAAATTGGGTTATGTAAAAAACATTCTTTTGCTTGTTGATTCTAAATAAACTTTGTATGATTGTATTTTCAGTTCATTAACAACTAAATTTTCTGTTTATATAAGACAACCTTGATTTTCTGTTCTCTTCCCTGAGGCCATCTATTCATATTTACCCTGATATACTACAAATTTAATCGTAGCTGTACAAACATGGCATGTAAACAAGCTACGGTGTAGCTCGTAGTTGGCGTCCTATAGGCAAGTAAACAAACTACGAATTATATCGTGTTTGACAATCAGCATGTTAAAAACGATAATCAATTATCCTCTATTATTTCTGTAAATTTGCTGGAATATCTATATAAAATTTGAATGTGTTTCAAATCATAGCTATCAGTATTTTGTTTTTTATTAAAAGAAAAAAAAAACTTTTATTTTAAATAATTTTAAACTTTAAACCTGGGAAAACATTACAAATATTTTGAAATTAGTGATACTAATTATTCTAGGAAAAATGGAATTCACGGCTGCTATGCAATGTATATCACCAAAATTTCTGTTTGGAAATAGCTGTATAATTGCGCATAAAGAGAAGTATAAGACAACGATTATTTAAATAAATTTAAATGAAATGAGTCATTAAATAAACGAAATTGAAAATCATTAGTTATTGAGTGTTCGTGTTCACTTACATACATACATTACCATAAAAATATTATTCATGATCATAGTAAAAATGAATTCATCTGTACGCTTAGAAGAATTCATTCCTCAAAAAGTATATATACACCAGTAAAATTTTTTCATGGTTACAATATTTTTCGTACATAAGATATTTTGTTAAAAAAAAAAAAAAAAAAATCTGGATTGATTTTACTCAATTTTCCGAACATCGGTAATTAACAGTTGTATGAATAAAGTAAGAAAAATCGTTAAATAAACAGAAAAACTAGCATGTTGTGGCCCCCATAAGACTTTCTTCTATATTTTCCTATACAAATTCACTAACATGGAAACATTCAAAAGGTGTCGTCTGCAAAAAATATTGAAAAAAGAAAGATATATGATTCTACTCTTCCTAAAACACCAGAAAGTGAAGAATTTGTCGGCTGAAATGAATTACAGCGACCACAAAAAATTATCAAAATTAAGCATATTTGGCGATTTCACACTGTTAGGCGATTGATTTTGAGTACTTGGCGGAGAACCAAACACGGTTCTGTTCGTACACGGCAATCTCGGTGCGCTAGCGAACTTATCGACTAACAGCACTAAATCGCCAAAAATACTTAATTTTGATATTTTTGTTTTGTGGTCGCTGTAATTAATTTCAGCCGATAATTTTTTCACTTTCTGGTGTTTTATGAAGAGTAAAATCACATATATATTTTTTAAATATTTTTTGAAGACTACACCTTTTGAATGTTTCTTGTAAGTTCAAATAATTTTTTAAAACTATCATTTATTAAAATTATTTAATATGATGAATGCAAATGATTTTCATGTTAGAGAAAACTAACACCAAATATCCAAAGAAAGACGGTTTTATTGTCTATAAATTATAATAGGGGGTTGAGTATTTTCCCCTTGTTTAATTTTACGCTATTTCCCTTCAAATAATTTGATCCCATAGATCATAATGATAAAGAATTTTTCGTTGTGTCCCTATAATAATCTATAAAGGCTAGATTCACCAAAATCTATACAAATCGTGCGATAATGACTTATAGCTTGTGTATAAATTTTCAGCTCAATTCAATAAGGTGCTTAGACGCTATCACATTTTTAAATATTTGGCTCATAGACCATAATGTTAAAGAATTTTTCTTTATGCCCCAGGAAAAAAAAAAAAAAAAAAAATATATATATATATATATATATATATATATATAAGGGGTAGATTCATTAAAATTTATACAGTTTGTGCGACGGTAACTTATAATATGTGTATAAATTTACAGCTCAGGCGAATAAGACGTTTGAACGCTATCGCACTTTAAAGAATTAATGCTCATAGGCTATAATAATACAGATTTTTTGTTGTGTCCCTGTAAAAAAACTATAAGTGTTAGATTCATCAAAACCTGTAAAGTTCGTGCAACTGTGACCTATAATATGTATATATCTATATCATTATATAAAGCGCAAAAAATTGTTTGTTTGTGGAGGGTAATCTCTGAAACTACTGAACCGATTTAAAAACTTCTTTCACTGACCGAAAGCTACAGTATGCCATATTGTTATAGGCTATATTTAATTTTGATAAAATAAATTTTAGTTTAAAATCTGAGCATTTTAATTAAAATCCCCATAGAAGCCATAATAGAAATGGAAATAATCAAATATTAAAAAAATTAGCTGCTGCCAACATAAAAGAAACATTTACATATTCATTTCGTTTTTAAAATATCTTGACGTGAAAAGAAAAGAAATATATTTGCACGTGCATTAAATTGAAATTCATATAAAGCTTTTTTAATTGTTAAACTTACACGTTAAATCTGACGTCATTACAGAATTAAAAGCGTTTATTTTTCTAATAATTTAATTTGATATGATATGATATAATATAATGATCTAAGCATCAATGTTTAAACCACGGAGTCTTTATTACTCCGTGGTTTAAACTGATGTGTGTAAACGAAATTGGAATTTAAAAATAAATAAATAAATAAAATAAAATAAAATAAAATAAGAAATTCTATTTTATAATATTATTTATTTTAATTTATAATTGTTGCCAAAAAGATTTACGAATTAACTTATTTTTAGACATATAATAAAATATATTTTCACGCGAACAATAATATAAAAAGTGAACTGGATTTTTTGTAAAAAAATAATAAAGATCGAGGAAAATTATTTCCCCATTTTAATCCCCATATTTGGATATAGATATGTATTAGTTATCATGTGCATCCGTTAGATTAAATTGTTTTTGTTGTAAAATTGATAAAATTGGAATTTTAAATTTCAAAACTCTAGAAAAAAAAATGGCAAATTTCCATATTCGATTGAAAACATAAACATTTCATTTCAAAGGATGATATTTACACAATAAACATCCAACTAATAAACTAATTAAAAGGGAAAGGATAAATATTCTATCATAATTTGAAGTCAAATTTGTTTTCAAATGTCTAAATAAAGTATCTGATATAAGATACTAATATGTTGCAGCGGAATAGACTTGATATCCGTCATCCTTGGCAGAAAAAAAAAATATCGCCAAATTATCTGGCGAATATAATTTAATTCCTTTCAAAAATCATGGTTATTTTAAAAACTTACATTAAGAGTATAACGAATAATATGAAACAATATTTCGTACAATACATATTACGAAAATATACATCTGCCATGTATATTTTCGTATTACTTTTTGATCTCCAAATACAAAAAACGCCAAGGGTGACAGTTTTGAAATTTAAAATTAAAATTTTGTCAATTTGACAGCAAAATAACTCAATCTAACGCATGCATACAATAACTAATACATATCTATACCCAAATATGAGGATTAAAATCGGGAAATAATTCTTCTAGAATTTTAATTAAAAAAAAAAAAAAAAAAATCCAATGAGCGATTAACATGGAAAATCTTTTTCTTGCATCCATGGGCGGTCAGTGATGTCACACTTCGCTTGCGTATTGAGATGTTTAAATTTATTTGGCGACTATTTTTAGCAACTAACAGTTATGACAAGTAGCTCAATATACATAGCGCATACAGCCATTACTGAAATGTAAATAGCATTTAATTATTTGAGTTACATTATGTTGATTGGAAACCTATTTAATATACCTATGCTCTATAGCTATACTAATATAAAAAGAAGAAAGGTTTATATGCATATGTAGAGAACGATCGCTAGAACTAAAAGCCGATTGCTTTTTTTTTTTTTTTTCTTTCAATAATCAAAAGTTACACTGTCTCTCTGTAAGTGCTAGAAGCTATAATAAATTTTGGTAAAATAAATTTTTAATTAAAAGTTTGAATATTTTAACTGAAAACAAAGCATAGATTTGATATCTATCGTCATTGGCGATTTTTGTATTTGGCGATCGAAAACGTAATACGAAAATCTGTATATTATCGTAGTAAATACGAGATCTATGTGTTTACTTCAATTACCCTACTACCGTAGGTAGTGGAAGTATTGTATAGGTTTTGGCAATTGGTCAGTGTGTGTGTATATGTGCACGTGTGTGTGTAATCTTCTGGCTGTCATATCTCCAAAACTAATAAAAATAGAACTACTAAACTTCACAAGTGATTCAGGTCTGGTGTACAGATAAATTTTCCAAATTTTCGTGAAAATTGAAAAACCGGAATTGGGTCATCGAAAACCAGAAATGGGACCGTAAGCCCATATTCAAAAACACCTCTAATGATTTTCTTCAAAGTTGCTGTATAAATAATATATTAGATGCCCTTTCGATTGAAAAGTTGCTTAGTTCAGGAAAATTGATAGGCGTCCTCTATAAACAGCTCAATTTCAGACTTCGCAAGTGCGTTCCTTTAAAAACGCCTGTACGGATTTTTTTCAAACTCGCCATGTTAACTTCCTATTAAATATCCTTTTGTATGTAATTATTGTTTTTAGGTCAATAATTGAGTATGCTAAGTTTTGGTAAAAGTTGGTATCTCAAAAACGGCTCTAACGTATTCTTGAAAATTTTTTCTTTAATCCAATTTAGATAACCTTTCTCAAGTATTACGTGCTTATTACAGGAATATTAACGGTCATCCTGATTAGGTAGTTCAGTTTTAGATCTCGGAAATTCGTGTTTAAAAAAATAACTATCTATTTTTTTTCCCCTTATTTTTTAACTCGCTATGCAAACTCTGTTGTATGTGTCTTTATACGTGTATCAAGTTTCTCTTACTCGAAAATCTCAAAAAATGCAAGTAATATCTCCAAAAAATTGTATATATTACGTGTAATAGTGGGTAATGGAAGTCGTGTGGTTGTTTCACACCAGATTCTGTAATAGTATATATTGTACGAATATTGTTTCATATTATTGATTTCTCCTTTAATATACATTATTAAAATAATAATCAATTATGGAAATAATTAAATATATTTGCGAAATGAACAAATAAATAATAATTAAAGCTATTATGACGTCAATTTTATCAAAAACATTTTCATGTCATAGGTTTATTTTTCAATATTTTTTATTCATGAGTAAAGAAATGTTTCTTTTTATGAAATAAATAAATAAATAAATAAATAGCATTAAGTAAAAATTGCCAACATTTAACAACTAATTAAAAAAAATAATTGTAAAATTATATTTTGACTTTCCAGTTAATAATATTGCCTGCTATAACATATAAACTGATATATTTCTTGATTTTTTACATATCAATCCATCTTTAACTAAAATTTGTTCATCAGTGCGAAGCCGGACGGGTCAGCTAGTATATATATATATATATATATATATATATATATATATATATATATATATATATATATATTACACAATTGAATAAGACGTTTAGACGCTATCGCAGTTTTAAAAATTTGGTCCCTTAGGTCATTATGATAAAGAATTTTTCTATGCGTTCCTGTTAAAAAACTGTATGTGCTAGATTCACCAAAATCTGTACAGTTCGTGCAACTGTGATCTGTAATATGTGTGTATATATATATATTACAATTTAATAAGGCATTTAGACGCTATTGCACTTTTAAGTTTTGGTTCCATATGCTATAATGATAAATAAATTTTCTTTGTGTCCCTGTAAAAAAAATAAAAAAAAAATGTAAGTGCTAGAGTCACCAAAATCAATAGGGTTCGTGCTATGGTGACTTATAACATACATACCAACTTTCAGCTCTTTCGAACAAAGTGTTTAGACGTTATCTTGTTCACTCACTCACTCACGCACACACACACAAACACATACATTATCGTAAAAATAGTGAAAACGAGCTCAGGGGACTTCAAAACGTATAGAAACATCAAAATCTCAAAGCTGGATTTTTAATATGATTACAATTAAAAAAAAAAAAAAAAAAAAATTGTATATTTTTATTTTCCGAACATTATAGTGAGGAAAGTGTTGTAATCATGTCAAAAATCCGAGTTTGATATTTTGGTATAGCCATATGTTTTCAGTTCCCATGAATTCATATTAACTATTTTTACAATGATGTATGTATATGAATGAACACGATAGCGTCTAAACGCTTTTTTCGAATAGGCTGAAAATTGGTATGTATGTTATAGGTCCCCATAGCACGAACCCTAATCATTTTGGTGAATCTAGCACTTATAGTTTTTTACAGGGACACAAAGAAATGTTCTTTATCATTGTGGTCTATGGAACCAAATTCTTTAAAGTGCGATAGCGTCTAAATGCCTTTTTCCAATGAGGTGAAAATTTATACACATGTTATGAGTCACCGTTGCACGAACTTTGTAAATTTTGGTGAATCTAGCGTTAATTGTTTTTTTTTTTTTTACATGGACACAAAGAAAACTTTTTTATCATTACGGTTTATATGGACCAAAATTTTTTTAACTGCGATAGCGTCTAAACGCCTTATTCAGTTGAGCTGAAAATTTATACACATGCTATAGGTCACCGTTTCAGAAAGTTCGCAAATTTTGAGGAATCTAGCATGTATAGTTATTTTACAGGGGCGCAACGAAAAATTCTTTGTCAGTATGGCCTACTGGCTGAAATTGTTCGAAGTGCGATAACGTCTAAATGCCGTATCAGACTGAGCCGAAAATTTATATACGTGTTTATATACGTCACCGTTGTTCAAACTTTATAGCTGTTGGTGAATCTAGTACTTATAGTTTTTTTACAGGGACACGACAAAAAATTCTTTATCATTATTGTCTATGGGCTGAAATCATTAGCGTCTAAATACTTTATCTGATTGAGCTGAAAATTTATATACGTACTGTAGGTCACCTTCACATGAACCATAAAGATTCTGGCGAATCTAGCACTTATATATATATATATATATATATATATATATATATATATATTTTACAGGGACACAAAGAATAATTCTTTAGTTTTATGTCCTATGCGTTCAAATTATTTAAAGTGCGATTGTGTCTAAACTTCTTATTTGAATGAACTGAAATTTCATACACATGTTACAGATCGAAGTCGCACAAACCATGTAGATATTGGTGAAGCTAACACTTATAATTTTTTTACAGGGACACACACGCACAAAAAAAGTACTTTATCATTGAGACTTATGGGCTCAAATTGTTTAAAATGCGATAGCGTCTAAATGGCTCATCCGATTGATCTGAAAATTTATATGCATGTTATAGGTAATCATCGCCCGAACTCTATAGATTTTGGTGAGTCTGGTAGCACTTATAGATTTTTACAGGGACACAACGTAAATTTATCATTATGATCTAAGGATTCATATTATTTGAAGGGCAATAGCGATAAATTTCACAACATACTATATGAAGAAAAGTACTTATACACCCGATTATAATTTTCTCTTTTGCTTATTTACCGATTTCTCTTATTTTAATTTATTTATACAACCGTTAATTATTTAATATTCGGAAAGTCGAGTGGAGTCACTATATAGATTTTTAATAATTCTTGTTGCAAAAATTAACCTATTGCTAAAAATTTTAAAGAAAAATCTCTCTCTTTCTTTCTTTCTTTTTTTTTTTTTTTTTTTTTTTTTGTATGTGAGTATCTTATTAAAAATAAGCGTATTTTAAGATTGAAAAATAATACCGTTTTCCATACATTTCATTTAATTTTAAATAAAACATTCTTTTTCAGAACATTTTGAAGTTGCTTGTCGAATCAACGAGCCAGTCGTTCTTCATCCTTTTGCATTTCGTACGCACACACATGCCCTTGGTAAGTATATATTTTCAGGTATACCAACAGGTATACTAATATATTCCGGAACATTCTTAGTATTTTAATTTTTTTTACATCATTTTTATTTATTTATTTATTTGTTTTGTAGAGTTATTTTCTCCAGTATGTAATTACGATTAAATAAGTAATAAATTACTGTTAAAAAAAAAAAAAAAAAGAAAAAAAAAAAAGAAAGAAAGAAAAAAAAAAAAAAAAAAAAAAAAACTGGTGTGATATAAACGGATTTTGAAGATTATTTTTATAATGATATATGTATTTTATTCGTAATAATAAAAGAAGAATTTTTAAAGATCATGATTGACTTAAATGGATAAGCATTATTTTCAAATCCCAGAATAACGTTAATAGTTCATAAATCATAATACGCAACTTCCATTCACAAAAGATTTCTAGAACAAAATGCCAATAAATTAAATATTCGTTGTCACAAAGAAATATTTACTTTTTTACACGTTTTTTATCTAACTTCGTTCCTTGTCTGCTAAACTTTGGAATCAAATTTTAATATTTTAGCCCATTTTGTATCACCCGTTATACTTACATGTATAACCCTGATGACAATTATGTGCTCAAGCAGTAACAAATTTAGGAAAAGGGAGCCCTGGGCTCCCAAATCCAGTTACAAATTATATTTGAAATTTTAACTGTCTTCCTATCATCCGACTG
The DNA here is from genome assembly GCA_963930645.1 of Salticus scenicus. Taxonomy (NCBI): domain Eukaryota; kingdom Metazoa; phylum Arthropoda; class Arachnida; order Araneae; family Salticidae; genus Salticus; species Salticus scenicus. The sequence goes on along the minus strand of OZ005654.1, from coordinate 106,323,527 downwards.
AGCTTAAATTTTACATGCTTCTGTAATTTCGAAGACAATACATGATCAAGCAGTAACAAACTTGTGTGTGTGTGTGGGGGGGGGGGGCGAAGATTGTGGACTTCCAATAGCAGTTAAAAAAATTATATATGTTTACTGGACAAAAATACTGGATTCATCAAAAGATTTACTTCCGTTTTTATCTATTAAGACATTTAAGAATTCTATAAACTTGTTTTAGCTCTTTGTTATGAAATATTTTTATGTATATGTGGTATTAATTTTTTTAGGAAGTGTAGGATAATAACTAATACAGGAATTCTAGGTAACTTTATTTAAGCTTTGACATAAATTTGTATTAACGCGTTGAATTCTTAAGGAAATCTCCGCCAGGCCACGCGCACTGCTGCGTTATGTTTACCGTGTTTCAATAAAAGCCATTAAAACTCCTTAACGATATAATCCTGTAATAAATAAAAATTAAGTAAATTTTAAATAAATTTTCAGTAATTACTTAAAACAATGTTTTTTTTTTTTTTTTTTTTTTTTTTTTTTTTTAGTTTTATATCATATTTGACATTGTCGGGCCACCGATGGTTGACGCGGCCTAAACGTAAAGTTCAGTGTCAGCACCGATGGCTGACATGGTACTCAACGTGTTAATTGATTATATTTTGACTTTATTACCCAATAGTTGATATTTCAATGCTGCATCTTCCATGATATAGTTATGTTTCAATATCTATAGTATGGTAATCACGGTAGTATGGTTTATATATAAGTTTCTATTTATGCGAAACTACGTTGTTAAAATTTGATGTATATCATATGAATGAAGAATCTCTTATATTTCCTGGCTTACTCTCTATATTATAATAGCGCATAGAATCACACCAAACTTGATTTGTAAGATGCGTAAAACTATGTTTGGAAATTATTATTTATGATTGAAATTACTAATAATTTACTCTGGACAAACTCAATTTATACCTTAATTCTTGTTCATGTTTATAGGTAAAGTTGTTTCTGGTTACAAAATCGATAAAAATGGAAAGTGGCATCTGATTGGAAAACATAACCCCCAAGAGCCTCAAGTAAGTATTAAATTTTTATTACTATTATTTAAATTCTTTTGAGTTTATATACTTATTAACAAAGTAACATTGACACAATTCAATATCTTTTATATCGACAATATTGATACATTTTTGTGAAAAGAGATCATCACTGCAATGCATACTGTCAATAATACGTAATATTATCTACATTGACAAACGCAATAATTTGAGAAATGTAGAATGGGTTGTAAATTACTATAAATTAAGAGTACCTACATAATTAACAAATCTCCGTCAAATAAGTCTTTTTTTTTTTCTTACTATATATTATTAAAGTACAGTGCCAGCAAAAAAAAGAAAGAAAGAAAAAAAATGTTTACATTTGAGCGGCAAGAAAAAAAACTTTACCTGTTCAATTGCCGTTCTCGCCATAAAAATGTGTCGAACCGCAGTGATGACAGTGTTGATAGGATAGGGAGAGGTCGTCTGTGATCGACAATACCACGTGTCATCACTGGGGTTCGACACATTTTTATGGCGGGAACGGCAATTGACAAGTAAACTTTTTTTGCCGCTCAAGTGTAAACATTTTTATTTTATTTATTTTATTTACTTATTTATTTATTTATTTATTTTGCCGGCACTGTAGCTTTTATATCTAAATCTGATGATATGGGTGACATGTTACAATGATACTACTTTATACATTTTTAAACAGTATTTCGCAATATTAGTCACAATCATATTTTTCTACAAGCACACATTGCAAAATTTACTTGGAAGCTTAAACTTCATGCTATTGAAACGTAGCATTAGGAATAGGATATAATTATTACAATTTTTGCATAGTGACATTATCTGATATAACGATTGCCTTGCGGCAATCATTATGTTATTTGGAATTAAATCAATAACATCTCTAACTATCATGCTTATTAATGGATTAAAATAATAATAATAATAATAATAATACACCATAAAATGCAAGGATCGTGCAGTTTCGTGTGGAAATAACATCGCCACAAACTCTTCGTCAGGCGAACAAGGTAGGCACGAATGCAGCTAACAAAGCGACAACATACAAAAGCGAGAACAGTGACGAAATTAAATAAAAATGAAATTCAATCTTGTCACTGACCCCCCCCCCCTTTCTTCATTATTACTTTGTTTGCTGCACTAGAGACTATTTTATACATCGTATAAAGGTATTTCGACCAAAAACAACTGTTGCGAGCATTTTAGTTCCCCATCATACTATAGGTATGGGGAACTTAGGTAATCGTGAAAAATTTCGACCTCGGTTTTTTGACTTTTCTACACGTTTTCTGGTGTGAGGAATCCGAAAATGACAAAATTTCTATGGTGTCTGTCTGTAGGGTGTCTGTTAGTCTGTTAGTCTGTTAGTGTGTTAGTCTGTTAGTGGGTCAGTCCGTTAGTTTGTTAGTCTGTGTACACGATATCTCAAGAACAAATTGTCGCAGAGAGGTCAGATCAGTTTTAAAATATTACTTTCGACACTGGCAAGAACCCTATTCATTTGCAACATTCGATTTTAAAAACTTCGTAAGTTATTCGAAATTTACGATTTTCTTAACATGGGAGAATAGGACAAAAATTCACTTAAACGTGCATTAAATGAAAACCTTTTATTGTAAAAATGTCAGACCAGTTTTAAAATATCAGTTTTGATGCCGGAATGAACATCAGTAACTATAAATATGCTACTTTGAAAATTTCGCAAGTTACTGCAAATTTACGAATTTCTTAACATGGCAGTATAGGGGACAATTTCACATAAACGTCAATTTTGAGAGATATTTTCATCGTAAAGATGTCAGACTACTTTTGAAACATTATTTAGGACACTGGCATGAATATTAATGACTATGAATTTTCCAATATAAAGATTTCGTAAGTTATTGGAAAATTACGAATTTCTTAACATGGCTGAATAAGAGCAAAATGTCACATAAACGTCAATCTTGAGGGATATTTTCATCGTGAAGATGTCAAACCACTTTCGAAATAATATTTTAGGATACTGGCATGGATATCATAGACTATGATTTTTCCAATTTAAAAAATTCGTAAGTTATTTGGAATTTACGATTTATTTAACATGTCAGAATAAAGCAAAATTGAGCATAAACTTCCATTTTGAGGATCCTAAATACGTTAGACAACTTCAAAATTACGTTTATGATATTTGTTTGAACATGATTGAATACAAATATTCTAATAGGAAAATTTCGTAAATTATTCGTAATTTACGATTTTATCAACATAGCGAAATTGTAAATTTTTCATATAAATATGAATTTGAGGATTATTGCATTGGAAATAGTAGCATGAAAACTAAACAACGAAATTGACCCTGATAAAATAAATTAATAGATTAGAATAAGATAAATATATCGAAATGAACGGTGGATAGCCTATAGGCGGGGATTTCATTCTGTCACTGTATGAAGCTTTGGTCAAATTGATTTCTTTTAACATTATTGCCGAAACGTCAGTGGAGGCCCTCTGTTGAGACTCAAAACGGTTTTGGGCTGTGTCTGTCTGTCTGTCTGTCGCGCGATAGCGGCCGCCAAAAAAGCGCTATTTACTTGAAATTTGGTACACATGTTCATGAGCCCCACGAAATCAGCTGTATAGTTTTTGGCATGTATTCCATTTGTAGTTCGTATACAGGGACACGCCAAAGTTTTTCTTATCATTACGGCCTATGGGAGAAATTTATATGTACCACGATAGCGGCCACAAAAATCACGCTATTGACTTGCAATTTGGTACACGTGTTCATGTGCCCCGCGAAATCTGCTGTATAGTTTTGGGTGTGTATTCCATTTGTAATTTGTGTACAGGGACACGCCAAAGTTTTTCTTATCATTGCGGCCAATGGGAGGAATTTGTATGTACCGCGATAGCGGCCACAAAAATCACGCTATTGACTTGCAATTTGGTACACGTGTTCATGAGCCCAACGGAATCAGCTGTATAGTTTTAGGTGTGTATTCCATTTGTAGTTCGTGTACAGGGACACGCCAAAGATTTTTTTATGATTACGGCCTATGGGAAGAATCTGTATGTACCGCGATAGCCACCGCAAAAATCAAGCTATTGACTTTCAATTTTTGCCGAAATGTGAATGGAGGCCCTCTGTTGAGACTCAAAAGGATTTTGGATTCCGTCTGTCTGTCTGTCTGTCATGCGATAGCGGCCGCAAAAAACACGCTATTGACTTGAAATTTTGTATACATGTTCATGATGCCCACGAAATTAGCTGTATAGTTTTCGGTGTGCATTCCATTTTTAAGTTCGTGTACAGGGACACGCCAAAGTTTTTTTTTACCATTATGGCCTATGGGAAGAATTTGTATGTACCGCGATAGCGGCCCCCAAAATAACGCTATTGACTTGCAATTTGGTACACATATTCATGAGCCCATTGAGCAAGCATTTGACGAAACTGATATAGATCTGAGACTGACTGCCTTGGCGAAAATAATGCTCCTTTTATACTTTTCTATCGAAAACAGACTGTTCTGGAAAATTCTCGTATCACATCAGCCAATGAGATTAGAGCTTCCATATTTGGTATATCCCTAATAAGGATTTTCTCGCCAAGATCGCCAAAAAAAAATCGCCAAGGAGGGAAATAGTCGCCAAATTTGGCGCCAAATTTATTTCTTTCCTTATAGGAGCTTTTTAATGCGTTTTTAAAGGAAAATTTGGCTATTTTACGCTAAAACGACTATAAAGGCACAAAATTAGCATTTTATCAACTTACTAAACCTCTTTGAAAGAATTTATACAAAAATAAATGCAATTATTTACAATTTCGTAACACTTTATATCATATACAAATAGGTATACAAAGAGAGATACAACGGGGGGTTGAGGGGGGCTGCCGCCCCCCTCAGGAATGTATTTGATTTTGGTAATAAGTCGATCGAATCAATATATACTATTATATAATAAGGAATAAATAAAAATGACCTATTGAATAATGTCTGATGCAAATAGGACTTTGAGGCTCCTGATCTGCAGATCCACTAGTAATATGTCTCGCACTAGAAATTTCTGAGAACATAAATATGATGGGGAACTGAGCAGAGTCCACCTATGCCAACTAGTTTAATAGTGTTTAAGTGCAAAGATTTTTATTATTATTTTTCAACACCAAACCTCCGGGTATATTTTTTACTTCTATTATGCTTATTGTACTGTAGATATACATCTATTAAGCACCTCTATTTCTCCTACTCTGAACTCAACGGAAATGTCTCGAGCTTGCATTATTAGTTAATTTAATAACACGGAAAAATTGTTTTTTGAACATCTCTGTAAAATGTTTTCTTTTCTTTTCAGATGTTTTATCCAGTAGAAGATAAAGATTTGAAAATTGAATACGGAGATGTTTTGGTGAGCTTGTTTAGCTTTTCATTATCAATTTAATTATTAAAAAATGCTGTACAATCGAGATAAAATAATGATTTCTGTATGGAAATAGTGATAGGGGAAAGGAAAAAAAAAAATGGAAATCTAATTTTTATTTACATATTTTCTATTCTCTTTTCGTAATTGAATGATTCCAAAAAGATATTTAGTCTACTCAATACATCTGTAGACAATATTTCACGCTTTTATCTATATATATAAAAGAACACTTCCTGAGTGAGTTAGTGAGTGAGGGGGTGATCTATCAACGCCCAGACCAAACCCCTGGACCTAGAAGCATGAAATTTTGTGACAATGTTCTTTCTATGATGTAGGCATCCACTAAGAAGCGATTTTACAAAATTCGCCCCCCAAGGGGGGGAGGGGGGGCAAAACGTGATTTCACAAAATCCTTCATATCTCAAACAAAAAAACAGATATCCGTAAAATTTTTGCTTTAAAATATAGCTAATACAAATGTCAAAAAACCAATTTCTGGAATTTTCAAAATTCGGTCCCCAAGGGGGGCGGGGGGGGGCAAAACGTGATTTCACATGCGTAAAAACGTGATTTCGCATAATCCTATATATCTCAAAGAAAAAAATAGATATGCGTGAAATTTTTGCTCTAAAATATAGCTAATGCAAATATCTAAAAACCAATTTCTGGAATTTTAGAAATTCAGCCCCCAGGTGGGGCAGCAGGGGGGGGGGAGAGGGGGGGCAAAAAATAAAAAGAGAGTTAGATCGTTCAAAATTGGTATATGGAGGTTTTCGATACCTACAAATCGATTTCGGATATTTTCGAATTTGTAAAATTATTAGGAGGGGCGGCAAGGGGGGGCGGCAAGGAGGGGGGCTATGGGGCAAAAACAAATAGAAATACAGTTAGGCCGTTCAAAATTGGGACAGTTAGGTTTTAGATGCCTGCAAGTCGAATGGGGATATTTTCGAAAGTGTAAAGTTATTAGGAGGGCCGGGAAAGGGGGAGGGGAGAGGGGGGGGGCAAAAAAATAAAAATAGAGTTAGATCGTTCAACATTGGTATATAGATGTTTTCGATACTTACAAATCGATTGCGGATATTTTTGAATTTGTAAAATTATTAGGAGGGGCGGGTAGGGGTGGGGTGGTAAGGGGGGGCTATGGGGCAAAAACAAATAGAAATACAGTTAGGCCATTCAAAATTGGTACAGATAGGTTTTAGAGGCCTGCAAATCGAATGGGGATATTTTCGAAAGTGTAAAGTTATTAGAAGGGCCGGGAAGGGTGGGGGGCAGAGGGGCAAAAAAAAATATATCAATCAAGATCATTCAAAATTGGTACATCGAGGTTTTCGATACCTACAAATCGATTGCGGATATTTTTGAATTTTTAAAATTATTGGGAGGGCGGGAAGGGGGGGGGGAGTAGAGCGGTAAAAAAATAAAAATAGAGATATATCGTTCAAAACTGGTGCATAGAGGTTTTTGATACTTACAAATCGATTGCGGATATTTTCAAATTTGTAAAATTATTAGGATAGACAGGAGGGGGGGGGCGAAGTGGGAAAATAATAGAAATAAGAGTTAGAGCATTTTGGGAATTTTTTCCGAAGGCAGTGAGAACCCGGTGCGACATTTTTCCTACACAGATTTTGTTTCTCTTTTTTTTCATGTGATAAAAAGTAATGCAATTTTGAGAATTCATTATAGTGATTCATTTAAAAATAGGGACCAGCGAAGCGGGCGTTGCCTGCTAGTTTATTTATATATTTTTTAGAACTAAATTTTAGTAACTAATTGTATAAAACAGAAATATATATATATTCATCATAAATCCAAACTTAGATTACTATTGTATCAATGTTTAAAAATTAAATAACCAATAAAACCTAAATAAATAAATAAGTAAATATCTAGATAATATTTCTCTAACGTGGTCCAGTTACGATTAAATTTTATCCAAACGATATGGTGACGTAAGGTATTATCTGATTGGTTAACCCAGATTGGATTCATGAAATCATAAATTCGGTTACTACAGATTCCGGCTACAAAAATTTAATCTAATATGCTTGCAATAAACATTTTTTTTTTTTTTTTTTTTTTTTTTATAGAAATTGAAAAAATATTAACTTTTTGTGCTGAAACATATACTAAAAATCTCTTATTCAGAAGTATGTTTGGAGGAATTTAAAGCCAGTTACGCCTTGCATTTCATCATTGGCTATTCGGTAGGACGGTTTTGCCGCCATCTATTGATTGAAATCAAAAATATCATATTAAGACACAATTTTAATATAACAATAATTTAATTCTAAGAAGTTTGAAATTAACAGGAAAAAAAAAAAAAAATCTAAAATTGAAAATATAATTCAAATAGCTAAGATCTAAAACTCTTTTATTGGGGGGGGGGGGGGTGAAATTTTTCAGTAAATTATTTTATTTATGAGTTTTTTTTTTTTTTTTTTTTTTAGTTCCCCATCATACTATAGGTATGGGGAACTTAGATAATCGTGAAAATTTTCGACCTCGGTTTTTTCACTTTTTTACACTTTTTCAGGTGTGAGGAATCCGAAAATGACAAAATTTCTATGGTGTCTGTCTGTAGGGTGTCTGTTAGTCTGTTAGTGTGTTAGTCTGTTAGTGGGTCAGTCCGTTAGTTTGTTAGTCTGTGTACACGATATCTCAAGAACAAATTGTCGCAGAGAGGTCAGATCAGTTTTAAAATATTACTTTCGACACTGGCAAGAACCCTATTCATTTGCAACATTCGAATCTAAAAACTTCGTAAGTTATTAGAAATTTAAGATTTTCTTAACATGGGAGAATAGGACAAAAATTCACTTAAACGTGCATTAAATGGAAACTTTTTATTGTAAAACTGTCAGACCAGTTTTAAGATATTAGTTTTGATGCCGGAATGAACATCAGTAACTATAAATATGCTACTTTGAAAATTTCGCAAGTTATTGGAAATTTACGAATTTCTTAACATGGCAGTATAGAGCAAAATTTCACATAAACGTCAATTTTGAGAGATATTTTCATCGTAAAGATGTCAGACTACTTTTGAAATATTATTTAGGACACTGGCATGAATATTAATGACTATGAATTTTCCAATATAAAGATTTCGTAAGTTATTGGAAATTTACGAATTTCTTAACATGTCAGAATAGAGCAAAATTTCACATAAACGTCAATCTTGAGGGATATTTTCATCGCAAAGATGTCAAACCACTTTCGAAATATTATTTAGGATACTGGCATGGATATCATAGACTATGATTTTTCCAATTTAAAAAAATTCGTAAGTTATTTGGAATTTACGATTTCCTTAACATGTCAGAATAAGCCAAAATTGAGCATAAACTTCCATTTTGAGGATCCTAAATACATTAGACAACTTCAAAACTAAGTTTATGATATTTGTTTGAACATGATTGAATACAAATATTCTACTAGGAAATTTTCGTAAATTATTCGTAATTTACGATTTTATCAACATAGCGAAATTGTAAACTTTTCATATAAATATGAATTTTGGGGTTTATTGCATTGGAAATAGTAGCATGAAAACTAAACAACAGAAATGACCCTGATAAAATAAATTAATAAATTAGAATAAGATAATTATATCCAAGTGAACGGTGGATAGCCTATTAGGCAGGGATTTGATTCTGTCACTTTATCAAGCTTTGGTCAAATTCATTTCTTTTAAGATGATTATAATATGTCTCGCACTAGAAATTTCTGAGAATATAAATATGATGGGGAACTGAGCAGAGTCCACCTATGCCAACTAGTTTTAAATCATATTAGGCATGCAGTTACTCTCACGCAGATGTTCTGCGTGGGAAAGGCTTGTGTATATCTACCATGGTAGTACAATCCTCTCTTTCTACCTTCATGCTATCTACTAAGGCTTGTGTGTATCTTCTAATATTAAATTACGAACAATTAATTAAATTTTCATATCTGTTTTTTTATTAAACTGTTTAGTTATAAAAATAATAATTTTTAGTTTTATATTTGGCTTTATTTTCTTCAAGTCTCAATTAAATTATGCTACAAATTCTCATTATTAACTTTAACCTTCATTGTCTTAATATTTATAAGTGCCATCAACATAAGTTTTTTTTTTTTTTTTTTTTTTTTTAATTCTGTGTTATTTCACCTCCATATAATTTTGTTGTTTTTAAATTTTGTTTCTGTTTTTTATTTGCAACCTGCTTTGATCTCTGTAAAATTTTTGCCAATTAGGTTTACAGAGCCACATAATTTACTTCTATTTCGCATACAATATTCTATCAAATACCTTGATAAAGTATTGATATCGTATACTTCCACCATTTGTATTCCCATTTTTTCAAATTTTTATCCATTTCTTCATGTATTTTTTATTATTTCTTCCTGTGCAATGTTTGAAAAGGTTTTCATAGTGTATATATAATATATATATAATTTTATATTAAATTAGCTACCATTATGCTATATTTATTTACTTATATATTTTCATAATTATATTTTCAATTTATAATCAGCCTGGATGAAAATATATGAGAGAAAAAAAAAAAAAAAAAAAAGAATTTGTAATATATTAAATTCCATAATGCGCAAAAACTCTTTCCGAATTTCCAGATGTTACATAGCTAACTATAGTATCTTCTTAACTATCTATGACGAAAAATTAAATGTGAATGTATCTGTGACAAAAATTAAATTGTAGTCTGTGAGTACCACACCAGATCAATTATAGTATGTATTTCCAGTTATTACTATTATTTCCCCTTTTACTTAGGCTGCCAGATGCACAATGTACAACTTTCGGAAAAAGAACACTTATATTGGGTAAGTTTTATATGACGATCTTCTTTTTCTGTTCTTTTTTAATGCACCAAATTTTGCATTTTATTGAAACACACACATATATATATATATATATTAAACTTATTGAGTACTTCATAAATTTATTAAAACTTTTCAAATGTCGTTCTTTCTTTTCATCAATTTTACTAATAAAAAATGCATTTTGTTTTCTTTAGAGCTAATAAATACTAGCTTTATCTTTCTGTCTTGATCTATTTTCTGTTCATTTATTTTTCTTTTCTTTTAATGTTTTAATAAATACCCCAGCTTTAATTTTTGTGTATTTATATTTAATTAACACTAGTTAGTTTTTGTAAAAACTTGACGGTTTAAAGATATTTAAATGAATAACTGAAGTCTTCTCATATGTCATAGCAACTTAGAATTACTAATTTAAACCAATACATACTCTTCTGTTGTGTGGTAAAGGGGTGGGGGGGGGGGGACTAACCGATATAAATTCATGCAATGTGAAAATTAAGAACTAAAGAATAACTTAATCAAGTTTCACTCTGCATAAATAAAATAATTATTTTATTAAACTTATACAGCTCTGGTGTCAAATAACACTTCCTGTGTCATAATTAGTAGTTTGAGTAAAGTTTATAAAATGCATTCTGATTTGTTTATAAAATGCATTCTGATTATACAAATCAGAAATTATATAACTGTAAATTATTTTTAAGAAAAAACTAGTATGTTGTGTCCACCACCAGACTTTCATATTATCTTATACAAATTCACGTAGTAAATTTATTTATTAAATTATTATTTATTAAAATTATTTTCAATAATGAATGCAGACGATTTTTATCTCAGAGAAGTATACCATTAAATGCCAAAAGAAAGTCGACTTTGTGCCGACATCAGAAAAAATATTTTTTTTTTTCTTCCGTCAAAAAGGAAAAAAATCGATAATATCGTTTTAAATTATCACAGATCTGTAATAAGCGCCACCTGCTGAGTGATTGATGTTCAAATGTAATCAGCATCAGTTTAGGCCAAGGTTCAACTAAATACCAAATTTTATTAAATTTCGTTCATTGGTTAATGAGATACAGCGCCCAAGAAATTTTTGATACCCCCACACAGGTGTCGTGCCCTTAGCGACCGTGCCCTTAGCGGAACGTGCCCTTAGCGGAATAGGGTGAAAGGGAAGAAGGATGAATAGAAGAAGCCGTGCCCTTAGCGGAAATAAGAAGGTGTACCGGTGGCACATTGAAATTTGTAATTCAAATGCACAAAAGAATGCTTTCTATAGAATGTGGTATGATTAGCATCAGATTTACAGAGTCATACAAAAATACTTAGTTACACTGAGGGTTATTATTGGAAATTTTCTGTATTGCATTTTCGTTTACGTTAAGCGTTTATTCTACCTATTTTTAAAATGTGAATGATTTGAATTAGTGTATTTGTCTATTTTACTGTCCGTTGTCCAACACCAACGTCCGTAAAAATTTTAAGAATTTTTATTTTTACTTTCTTCTATATTCAATAGAAAAAAGTGTTGAATTCGTAAAAACTTACGTTTTGAGAGGTCTAGAACACAATTTGACTATTTTTAGAAAATGTCTGTCTGTCTATCTGTCTGTGTGTGTGTGACAAAAATTTTGTGGCAACCGTATCTCTGGAACTACTGCTCAGAATTGCATATAATTTTACATGTACGTGCACCTTGAGCTAAATTAATGTCTATCAACTTTTGGTGCAAACCGCTCAATAGGTGGCGCTGCTATACAGCGATTTGGACACTTTAAAGCTAAATTAATGCCTATCAACTTTTGGTGCCAACCGCTCAATAGGTGACGCTGCTGTACAACGATTTGCACAATCTAAAGCTAAATTAATGTCTATCAACTTTTGGTGCTAACCGCTTAATAGGTGGCGCTGCTATACAGCGATTTGGACACGTTAAAGCTAAATTAATGCCTATCAACTTTTGGTGCCAACCGCTCAATAGGTGACGCTGCTATACAGCGATTTGTACACTTTAAGTTATATCTCAGGTTCTATTGCGTATAATCAATGTAAACTTGATATAAGAGAAAGCCATTATGAGACATTATGCTGATTCAATTTGAATGCTTGTGGACCGACAGGTGGCGCTGATATACAGCAATTTTTGCAATTTACGGGAAATCTATATCTCAGGAACTACAGCTCAGAATTGCATATAAATTTACATGTTGATGCACCTTAAACTAATTTAGTGTCTTTCAAATTTTGGTGTCAACCGCTCCACAGGTGACGCGTACGCTGAATGAAATCGCTTTATAGCAGCGTACGCTGCTATAAAGCGATTTCCGCAATTTAAGGGGAGGCTGTATCTCAGGTTCTATTGCGTATAATCAAACAAAACGTGATATATGTGAAGGCCATTATGAGACGTTATGCTGATTCAATCTGGATGCTTATCGGCCAATAGGTGGCACTGCTATACTGGAAATTTCCTTGATAACGGGAAAGCTATATTTCAACTTCTATGGCTTATAACTGTACGAAACTTGATATATGAGATAACTATTATAAAAATGCATTTTTAAGATGTCATTTATAGACAATAAAACTGTCTTTCTTTGGATATTTAGTGTTCGTTTTCTCTAAGATGAAAATTAATTATTTGCACTTAGTAAATTTGTATAAGAAAGTATAGAAGAAAGTCTTGCGGTGGCCACAACATACTAGTTTTTATTTTATTTTTTAATGATATGTGTTATTCAAATTCAACAGTGAATATTCCCTTCTTAAAATGGCTCTAATAGAACCTATGTCACTGCTTTGTGTACATGGACATTCAAAAAATGCCAGTGCATGACTCTTTAGGGAAGACATTTTTATAAATCACACTTAAATAACTTCATTAAAAAATCATAAAGAAATTCGCACTTATGGTTTATATGCTAAGAAAAGTTTTTATATAAACTATAATATGCTTAACCTCCAGATTTACAGGGCTACGCAAAAATGTTTCGATACATTAAGGGGTGCAAATAGGAAATTAAGAGCATCATTTCTGTTTGTGTTAAGCATTTTTAACATTTTCCAACAATGTTGCAGAGTGATTATGAATTCAGTTAGTCTATAAATGTCTGTCTGTCTTTCTGTCTGTCGTATGTGTGATAATATAGACAAAGAACAAAGAATGTTATACGATACAACGAGTACGTACAGTTGGAAAGTGCTGATAATCAATGTGTACTTCATGATTTTTCGTTTTGGTCTTAGTTTTAAAAGGTGTAATGCTTAATTTTATTTTCAAAAATCATAAAATGGCAATAATGTACGTTTTCGTATGAAGTACTGTGGTTTTTTAAACTTTATATGGTTACAGATCACCGTTCCCTCAAATAACGGATATTCTAGTACCTATTTTTGCGACAGGTGCTAAATGTGGATAAAATGTGGAAGGAAGTTGAAGAGTTCATTTTTTATTTATTTATTTATTTTTAAATTTATTATACATTTCCGCTAAAGGCACGCATACTAAAAGCACGCCACCGAGGGGAAATAACATTTCCGCTAAGGGCACGGGTTTATAGATTTCCGCTAAGGGCACGGTCGCTAAGGGCACGGCCCCCACACACACACACAGAGATTCACAGATGTGCAGACAGATATTTTCTAAAAATGGTTAAATCGTGTTCAGGAAGGACATCTCAAAATGTATAAATTCGTTGAAAACCGGTGTACAAATATTTTCTCGAATCCGATACTTCCTTCTTATATATATGTAGAATCTTGGCTGGGTGTCTAGGGGTGGGGCATTGATGAGTTGCGACTTAGATGACTACACGTTTATTACGAAACATATACAACACAAGATACACAAAGAAATAAATGATTATAGCAGAATTTGTATAATTAAGCAACAGCTGGTTTCGAGGCTTAGCACATAATAAACTCTCTTGAACAGTATATCCGTAACAAGACAACATTTTAGCACCTACTCGTGCTATATTCACAAAAACAGAGTGCTATCAAATAGTTAAAATGAAGTAATGAGCCCTCCATGGCTCTACACACTTATCCAGAGCACAACAAGCTCTAATTAGCAGAAAATGGGCCTGTCAGCCTACGCGCTGAAGGTCTCAACCGATCTCCACTGCAGCCGGATCTCAACTCCTCCGTTTGTCATCTCGTTCAATGATAAGCATCAGAGACAGCGCCATCTGTTGGCTCTGCAAGGAACTTCCCACAACGCTCTGCCATTCTGATGTTGCGGTGACCTCACCGTAAACCAACCTGGGATACTAAAGGATATCTGCAAAATACAATTAAAAGAAAAAAAAACAAAAAAGAGAAACAGACATTAAAAAAATTATGTACATAAAAATTCACAGTTAACTTTTTCTGTAAAGTTTATCAGTCCATTTAGTTCAGTCTATTTAGTTTGTGGACCATAATTTCATATGGTCTGCAGAAGTACTAGTATGTATAGGTCCTTCGTGATCACCTATCTTCTCGACTTCATATCTGTCTTTGGACTTTACTCGCACAACTTTATAAGGACCTAAGAATTTTGGTCTTAGTTTCATGCCGGTTCCAAACTGAGTTCGCTGGATGGCAACTAGATCATTAATTTTATATACATGGGCTTTCTTTCTCTTCTTGTTGTAACATCGGCGATTTTCTTCTTGAATCTTAAGAATGTTTTTTCTTGCTTCTTCACGAATGGTGTTAAGATTATCAAGCATGGAATTTATCCTTTCCTCTTCGAGAAGTTCTAGTATTCTCTTATCTTCTTTCTTTCTCATTGTTACTCCAGTGAGTAGTTCAAAAGGAGTTCTTTTGGTACTTCTCGATGTGGTGGAATTAATAGTTCTCTGAACAGCCTCAACAAACTTGTACCACTTGTTAGGGTCATTTATACATAACTTGGATAATACAGGAATGATTGTTCGATGAAGTCTCTCAATTTGACCATTCCCTCTTGGGATTCCGGTTGTGATGGTGTCATGTTCGATTCCCTCGGATACACAGTAATCTGCAAATTCCTTCGATATGAACGCAGGTCCACGATCAGATATTATTCTTGCAGGGTTACCAAAAATAGCAGCTTGCTGTTTTAATTTTTGCAAGGCGTCTGCTGAAGAAGTTGATTTGACTGGATATAGCCACGAAAATTTACTAAATCCATCGATGACGGTAAAAATGTGATTGTAGTTTTTGTTAGTGGTTGGTAATGGACCCACAAAATCGATGTGATACGTGGATAATGGTATATCTCCTTTAGGGATAGGGTTCAAAAAACCTCCTTTTCCCTGTTTCTTATTTACAAGTATACATTCTACACAACTTTTTACAACATTATCTATACATTTTTTCATATTAGGAAAGTAATATTCTCGTTTAACTAACTCCTCAGTTTTATTAGCCGAAAAATGTCCTAAGGCATGACATTTCTTTACGACCTCGATTTGCATGATCTCTGGGACAATTAGTACATCCCTATCATTTAACACTTTATATAAAACATTATTTTTTAACACATATTCGTCATTTTGGTTCTGTTGTAAAAGAGATTTCATAGTGTTGATAAACTCATCATTTTCTTGAGTACGATGAGTAAGAGTATCAGTTGTTACAGTCATTACAGGGTGTCTGCTAAGCGCGTCAACATGCTGCATTTGTTTACCAGGTCGATGTTCTACTTCGTAGTCGAATTCCTGTAGCAGGAAAGACCACTTGGCTACCTTAGGTGTCAATTCACGTTTATCTAAAGTTTTAGTGAACGCTTGACAGTCAGTATAAATTTTAAATTTACTACCTAACAAATAGTTCCTAAATTTTTTAAGGGCTTCTACTATCGCTAACACTTCTAACTCATAACTACAGTATTTTTCTTCTTGTACAGAGGTCTTTTTACTCATATAATGAATTGGATAGTACTGTCCATCGTCATCTTCTTGTAATAGGATCGCACCGAATCCTAATTTAGATGCATCTGTATGAACTTCTAACTTATAGCCTTGCTTAAAAAGGTGTAAGACAGGCGTATTAGATAAAATGTCTTTCAGCTTTTGAAAAGCTAATTTCTGCTCTTGCTCGAATTTAAATGGAGTGGAAGCACGTAATAAGTCACTGAGTGGTCTTGCTATGTTGGCATATGAACGAATAAATTTTCTAAAGTAACCCGTTAAACCTAAGAAACTCTGCACTTCCCTAGCATTACGGGGTTCTGGGAAATTTTGTACTGCAAGAGTTTTTTCTACTGAGGGTTTAATCGTGCCATTCTCAATTATGTGACCCAAGAAATCGATCTTACGTTTCAAAAACTGACATTTCTTTAAATTTAACTCTAGACCAAATTTTGATGCCGTTTCTAACACACGTTTTAATTTATCTAACCCTTCATTCTCATCTTTAGATGGAATAATTATATCATCTAAATAAATAATTACAGTACCATCTTTTAATAGATCTTTAAACACATAATTTACATATCTTTGAAATACTAAGGGACTATTACATAATCCATAGGGAACTTTTAGAAACTCATACTGGGCATTATCGGTCACAAAAGCTGTATATTTCCTACTTTTTTCCTCTACATCAACTTGTAAAAACGCATTCTTTAAATCTAGTGTCGAAAAAACTTTACCCTCCCCTAATCTATCAAATAAATCCTCAATATTTGGCAACGGGTATTTATCTTTAATTATTTTCTTATTTAAAGCACGATAATCACAGCATAACCTTATTCCTCCATCTTTTTTCCTACACACCACTATTGGCGAAGCATAATTTGAAGTACTTTCTCTAATTATACCATCTTTTAGCCACTGGTCAATTTGTCTGTCCACCTCTGATTTCTCTACAAATGATAATCTGCGAGAGCGTGAGCACACTGGTATATCATCAGATAAAATAATGGACATTTTTAAATCAGTACTTTTTGTTTTAACTGGCTTATAACTTTTTATTAATTCGCTTAATCTCTCTTTTAACGACTTATCTAAAATATAACTGACATCGAATTTTTCTTCTTCTGAAAAATTGCACATATTTGAAAAAAAAAGAATCTATTTCATTTTCCTTTCGGTCGAATACAGGAAAAGAACACTCACCTGCTTCATCGAAATTGCTTTCCCCCGAACACGGAAAATTTTCTTTCCCCCCTGCTACGTCGCTGGAATTCGAAACATGTGTTTCCTCTTTATTTTGTTGTTTCAAAATATGAAAGATATTATTAGGCAGAATTACGTCGCATGTCAAATTGTTGCATAAAGCACCGATTATGTTTATTGAATCATGATTAGGTAAAGATATTTTAAATTCAGTCAGATTTGCATCTTTCTTTTCATTAAAACAGCTAACTAGAGTGGTTGAAGAAATAACATTTTTAGTCTGTGGAATGCTATTTTTATTTACAATTAGAATCGAAGAACCAGAATCTTTTAACCCTTTAAGTGGAATATCATCCACTAAAATATCAACATATTCGAGCTCATTAACAATTAGGTTAATCGGACTTGTTTCGGATTGAACTACTGAATTTGTTGGAAGATTTTCACGGAATTCTTTTTTCTCTGAAATACGTTTAGGACACACTCTAGCGAAATGAAATGTTTTCCCTTTTGCACCACAAATATAACACATTCTTTCATGCTTTTCGTGAGTTTGATTAGATACCGAATTACGTATTATGGGATCTTTATTATTATAATGTGTCTTTCTAAAAGGAGTTTTGTTTACAAACCGCTTATTCTCTGAACTTTCGTTTCGCGTATTATTATTAGTTTCAATTAACGATTTCCCTCTAGAAGAGTAGAATAAATCACACTCCCGACCTAATTCGTTGGGTTTAAACCAATTTTGACCTTCTCGAACACTAATATGTTCCTTAGTTCTAGAATCTAACGTTTCATATAATTTATCAGAAACTATAAGATCACACAATTGTTTAACATCGTTAACCCCTCTCAATCTACAATAGTAATCAAAAGAAGCGCTTAGACGTGAAGCGAATTGGACATGAGATTCTGAAGGATTACGGAACGCATTTTTAAAATTACTTAAACATTCACGCGGCGTTGGTTGAAATTGTCTTAAAATTAATTCCTTAACTTTTTCATAATCGTTAATTTCTTCGGTGGTTACGTACGCAAGAACCTGATTACATTTATCTCCCAATAAATTAATCAATATTTCCGATTTAAATTTAGACGGTACATTTTTAGAAACGAATGCTTTTTCAAGGGATTGAAAAAATAAGTGCAAAGCTTCCGGTTTTTCAGGTACTGAAATGGTTAATGTTCGAATACTTCTAATTAAATTTTCTAATGATTGTGAAGTAGTTTCTGAATTTGATTGCTCAACATTATTACTAGAATTATTTGCTGCAGCCTGTAACTTTAAATTCTGTAACTCTATTTCTTTTTCTAACTGGGATAATTTAATTCTTTCTATCTCAATTTTGGTTTGTTCTTCTACAGATTTCAACTTTTGTTCTTCTACTAACATTTTAATAACACCTCTAACAAATTCTAAATCATTTTTATAAATATCAGAACTCTCAATCAAAGTTTTGATTTCAAGTACCTTAGCTTCCGCCGGAACAGTTAGGCCTAATTCTTCAGCAATTGTTTTTAAATCTGCTTTTCTAATACCTTGTAACACGTTTTGGGCCATTATAACTCTAAATAATTATTTATACCAAAAAATATTTCAATATTTCTACCAAATTAATATCATACTTAAATAGAAACAAAATAATATGAGAACAATTTTCTCAAAAAATGATTCTATGGTTTTTGTTCTCAAATCAAAATTATCATGATTTTTAAATAATCACCTGCAGAACAATTTGTATTATACAACAGAATATTTAGATCATCTTATATATTTCTTAATTATTACACATATTTCATATAATATCACCATTATCATTATTGTTCTCTATTTAATAATTGTTATCACTTTCGTTTTAAAATAATATTGTTATAATATTGTTAAAATATTATTGCAAACAGTAATAAGCAAAATTATAAAAGATTACTCAGAATATTTTTTCAATCATAATTCTTATTTCTATTCATTCTTCTCAAGTAATGTATTTATTTAATTTCATCACACAGTGAAACCAAAAGTGTTCTCAAATATTTCACCATTAATTTCTAATTCAAAACTGTATTAAATTCCCTTTTCTCAATTTATGCATTAATCATTAATTATCAAATAGAATGATAAATATATAACAATAACAGTTACCTTTTATAACTTGTTGGTGGTAATATCGCGGCAGAGTCCCCACTTGTAGAATCTTGGCTGGGTGTCTAGGGGTGGGGCATTGATGAGTTGCGACTTAGATGACTACACGTTTATTACGAAACATATACAACACAAGATACACAAAGAAATAAATGATTATAGCAGAATTTGTATAATTAAGCAACAGCTGGTTTCGAGGCTTAGCACATAATAAACTCTCTTGAACAGTATATCCGTAACAAGACAACATTTTAGCACCTACTCGTGCTATATTCACAAAAACAGAGTGCTATCAAATAGTTAAAATGAAGTAATGAGCCCTCCATGGCTCTACACACTTATCCAGAGCACAACAAGCTCTAATTAGCAGAAAATGGGCCTGTCAGCCTACGCGCTGAAGGTCTCAACCGATCTCCACTGCAGCCGGATCTCAACTCCTCCGTTTGTCATCTCGTTCAATGATAAGCATCAGAGACAGCGCCATCTGTTGGCTCTGCAAGGAACTTCCCACATATATATATAATAAGAAAATAAAAATGCAAATTTCATGCTAAATCAACATTCTAATCATACTTTTAATCTTTTGAAAGCAAATTTGCGCAACTTTAGTAGATAAAATAATTTGAATAAATAATTAAATAATAATAATAATACACTAAGCGACAAAAAAAAAGACGCACTTGGATATTTTCCTTTCACCTTCTACAACCGCCAATTTTATTGTTTAAACAGCAAATTTTCGAACAGATTTTATTATATTGTGCTCCACATACACTTTAGCATTCAGTCCAGAGTTAAAAACAAATTGCAATTGTCAGGAAAATTGTAATTTTAGAAATTATTTCAAAAATTGTAAGAATAAGGCAGTTAACGATGCCACAAAAAGTATTAATTTTTGAATGAAAATCAAAAATATTTTAATACGTGAGATGGCAAAATAATTAAATGTTAATGAAATACTGGTAAAATGGTTTTCAGCAAGATATAAAATTTCTGGACCGTTTATCTAGAAATTTGGGCGTTTGGCGGCCATGTTGCTCATCCAAGCGAGATGACTGTAAGTTAAAAAGACATTGCTTATGAAATCGGTTTGTATTACATTTAGAACATAGAAGAAATTCAGAAAAAGTGTTTAGCAGCATAATTTCTTTAACTACAGTGCAGCAACTATTAAACAAAGCAGGTTTAAATAACAGAAAATTTGAAAAAATTCCATTCTTAGTGAAGAGAATTAGGAAAGCAAGACATCAGATGGCTAAAATTTAAAAAATGATTAGTTAACTATTGGGCTGAACTGGTTCTCGCTGATGAGTCAAGTTTAACTTATTTCGAACTAAAGAAAACAAGCAGATCTGATAACGAAAATATAACCAATTTAATGAAAATCGCACTTTTAAAACAGTGACACATGCTCCGTACATTATGGTACAGAGGTGCATAACTTTTCAAAAGTCGGGCAAATTTTTATGCTCAAGGGATCAATTAACTCGAAATAAAACACAGTCTTTATAAAAGTGGTGCCTGACCGGCTATTTTGGAGGTATCTTAGACATTTTCACAAGCAGCATTTCAAGATAGTAAGGCACCATACTACGAGGCGTCCGTGGTAAGTTTATTCACTTCAAATTGTAGAAGTTTCCTATCCATTCCCATGAGAACCTATAATTCTGTAAATAATCCTATCTTTTTTCACTCTAAGTGAAATCCCACAAAAGATATAGTAGAATTTCTTCTTTACCAGACATGGAAATAGTCCTAATCGCGATCCGCTCGAAAATGTTTCGGCTATAAAAAGGCGGGGGAGAGGGGAGACGATTCGAAATTTGCAGCCCACAACTCTGCCAGAACTAGAAAAAATTATTTGTGATATTTGGCACATGGAAAATGTGCCATTGTGCATTAAAGCAGTAATTCCATATAAAAGTGGAATTAACCTAATACAGAATACATATTCTTAATAAAAAATTGCTTAGATCTAATAAATAAATAGTTTTATTTCATATATTAAAATATAACTTGTTTATTTCTTATAATAAATCAGAATAGAATACAAAGTGTATGGTTATCGCATTATGTTTAAAACGAAAGTTTTATGCATATTCTTATAAAGTACTTCGTAGAGTGTAATAAAACGAATTATTATATCAAAAATGTACATAGGTATCATTTCATCCCTTTGGTACTATGGAAACAAGACATTTTTATTTGTTTCAACCCTTAATTTTAAAGTTATTACAAATAAAAAAGGTATAAGTAATTTTTTCTGCAGTGCGGCTTTTTTTTTTTTTTTTTTTTTTTTTTTTTTTTTTTGTCACTTAGTGTAATAATAATAGTTTATATGATAATAAATTCAATCCGAAAAAAAAAAAATATGGTACTTTTCTGTTTAGCCGTTATACCTTTGACAAATAAACTAGCGACGATTTTGATGCATTTGCGCTGAAGGTATTACTTTCCGAACATACATATATATGTAAGGAAAGTATTGTAATCATGTCAAAAATCCGAATTTCAGATTTTGCTTTTTCTATACGTTTAGAGGTCCCCTGAGTCCATTTTCACAATTTTTACGATGATGTATGTATGTGTGTGAGTGAACACGCTAGCGTCTAAACGCTTGGCTCGAATGAGCTGAAAGTTGGTACGTACATTGTAAGTCACCATTGTACGAACCCTATTGATTTTGGTGAATCTAGCACTTACAGTCTTTTTACAGGGATACCAAGAAAAATTCTTTATCATTATGCCCTATGAGGCCAAATTTTTAAAAGAGCGATAGCGTCTAAACGCCTTATTCAATTGAGCAGAAAAATTATACACATATTATAGGTCACAGTTTCACGATCTGTATAGGTTTTGGTGAATAGTTTTTTTTTTTTTTTTTTGCAGGGACACAACAAATAATTCTGTATCATTATGGCCTATGGGGTGAAATTATTTAAAGTGCGATAGCATCTAAATGCCTTATCCGTTTGAGTTGAAAATTTATATGTTTTAGGTCACTATAACGCAAACCGTATAGATTTTAGTGACTGTTGCACTTACAGAGTTTTACAGGGACACAAATAAAAATTGTTTATCATTATGGTCTATAGGCTCAAATTATTTAAAGTGCGACAGCGACTAAACGCCTTATTCAAATGAACTGAAAATTTATATACATATATAGGTCACCGTCACACGAACATGGAGAAAAACACTCAAACACCTTATTATAATTTTCTCTCTTTTGTTTATTTAACAACTCCTCTTACATTACTTTATCTACAAAACCGTTAATTACTCAATGTTCGAAAAGTCGAGTGGAATGACTCCAGATTTTTTTTTCATAAATAATTAAATCGTGAAACATAATTCACATATTTCAAAATTCGAATTTTATTATTTTGTTGAAAAACACAGCTAAATTCTAAATAATCATTTTTTTTTTTTTTTTTTTTTTTTTTTAATTATTGAGTATTTATCATGACATCAGGCCACTGTTTTTGATTTGACGAAGACGAATATAGCAAATAAAGGTTCATTCAAAAATATCGACCGTCACGCGGGGTGTAGACGGTTGCTTTAAAGGAAGTTTAAATATAGTAGCTAGCAAAGAGAGCAAAGTCTGCTAGTTTGTTTTCTGAAAAATAGGTAGTATTTAGCTTAGCTACGTTACATCCCGTTAATCAAATATCAAATGACCTTTATTAATGTTTTATTCGATTAATCTTCCTAGAAAATAGGTCGTGTCCTTTTCTTTACATGTCCATTTTGAAGAAGAATGACGCCCAGAGTGCAAAAGTTATTCACTTGTATTTCATTTTTTAATGGATTTATTAGTAGTATATTGTGTAACGTAGAAGGTCATGATATAAACATAAAGAAGAAAATGAGATAAATTTCGTTCAAAAAATTAATATGTGTGGCAATCAAAAGACTTTCTTCTATAATTTTCTATACAAATTACCGCAGTGCAAATTATTATTTATCAGAATTATTTTATAAGGTGGGTGCGAACAATTTTATCTAAAAAAAATCTGGAGTGATCCCACTCAACTTTCCGAACATTGAGTACTTAACGGTTTTGTAATAATAAAAAAAAAAAAAAGTAAGAGGGGTTGTTAAATAAACAAAAAAGAGAAAATTATAATAGGGTGTTTGAGTATTTTTCTCCATATAGTACACGATGTTTAATTTAACGCTACTGAACTTTGAGCCCATAGATCATAATGATAAAGAATTTTTCTTTGAGTCGCTGTAAAAACCTATAAATGCAAGATTCACTTAAATGCTTATAGTTAGTGCAACAATGACTTATAATAATACAAATTTTCAGCTCAATTGAATAAGGCGTTTATACGCTATCGCACTTTAAAAAAATTTGTCCCATAGGCGATAATGATGAAGAATTTTTCTTTGTGTCCTTGTAAAAAACTGTAAGTGCTAAAATCACCAAAATCTATACTGTTCGTGCAACTGTGCCCTATAACATGTGTATAAATTTTTTGCTCAGTTTAATAAGGCGTTTAGACGCTATCACACTTTTAAAAATTTGGCCACATAGGCCATAATGATAAAGATTTTTTCTTGGTGTCCCTGTAAAAAAACTATAAGTTCTACATTTACCAAAATCAATAAGGTTCGTGCTACGGTGACTTACAATTACAACATACGTACCAACTCTCGTCTCATTCGAACAAAGCGTTTAGACGCTAGCGTGTTCACTCACACACATACACATCATCGTAAAAATAGTGAAAACGGACTCATGAGACCTCTAAAGGTATAGAAACATCAAAATCTCAAATTCGGATTTTTACATGATTACAATACTTTCCTTACATATCTATGTAAAAAGTATGTCACAAATTTAATGTAACAGAAAATCCCTACAGGCAATATCATAAAAAATTCTTTTCATAGATTTTTTTTTCTTCTATATTCAATAGAAGAAAGTATTGGATTCGTAAAAATTTTCGACTTCCGGTTTTCGATGAATTTACATGCTTTGAGAGTTCAAGAGCACGATTTGAGCATTTTTAGAGAATGTCTGTATGGGTGTGAAAATTTTTTTCTGTGACAATTGTATTTCAAAAACTACTGCCCAGAATTTCATATAAATTTGCATGTAGTTGTATCTTGCTTGACATAAATTAGTGGCTATCAACTTTTGGTACAAATTGCTCAAAAAATGGCGCTGCTATAATGCGATTTCTTCCATTTAAGGGAAGGCTAAATCTCAGGTTCTCTTGTGTAAAATCGAACAAAACTTGATATGTGAGAGGGCTATTATGAAACATTATGCTGATTCAATTTTAATGCACATCTGCCGATAGGTGACGTTGCTATAGCTGTGCTGTAATACATAAATGGAAAAGCTATATCTGAGAATCTATTGAATTGCAAAACACAGTATATGACAGGAGCATTATGAAACAGTATGCTGATTTAATTTGGTGCATATCGACCAACAAGTAGCGCTGCTGTGCTGCAATTTAGCCCGTGAATAGGAACGCTAAAACTCAGACTCTTTGTGTATAACTGTAAAAACTCAGTATATGAAAGGGCCATTATGAAACACTACGCTGATTCAGTTATGGTGTATATCGGCCGACAGTTGGCGCTGCTATTACTTACGTTTTGTGATTTTCTACATGGCTATATCTCAGTATCTGATGATTAAAATTACACCAAACTCCATATATGAAATCTTTACAGTAAAACTTTCTGCCAACTGCTTTCTACACTCAATCTCACACTTTCAGCAACTAAGACACAGGCTCTTACCTTTCCTCTTCCCAGGATTCTAAAACGAAAACCGGTGATCAGGGTCAATGGAGTTAGTGTCTCCCATGTAGACAACACCCGAATCTTAGGGGTTACTATAGATAAGAACCTCAACTGGATTGCACATATCAACAATTTAAAGCTTAAATTACTCAAAATTTATCATAATTCTATAAAACTCGCGGGGAAAAATTGGGGTATTAAATCAAACATGTTAAAGATCTGGTACCGTGTAATAGTAGAAAAAATCATAACTTACGGGGTTGGAATTTGGGGGGGAAATCTTTCAAAAACAGCAAAACTCAAACTCTTCTCTCTTCAAAGAATTTTCTTATTGCAAATTTCCAGGGGTTATAGAATTATTTCCACTGACGCATTGACGGTGATCACCGGGATTCCTCCCATCTACCTAACAGTTAAATATGAATTTCTTAAAACTAACATTCTACAACTCAGTAACACTTCACTGCAAAATGAACACTTCCCCAATTGAGAAATACAACGTAAAACATGCAGTTGGCATATTCACCCTGCAGCTGATACCTCTCATGCCCTAGTCAATGTCTCAACTAATGCCTTCTCTCCTTCTGCTCCAGTGGCGGTGTATACTGATGGGTCAAAGACAGAACACGGAGTCGGCTCAGCTTTCTGTGTCCTTTCAGATGGGATCTTGACTTATCAGTGGGCCTCAAGACTGGGAGATTACAACACCGTATTTCAAGCCGAACTATTTGCCATCTATCAAGCCCTCCTATGGATTAATGAGATAAAAAATAGATTTTACTCAGTTCTAATCTACAGTGACTCTCAGCCTTACAGGCAATACACCGTCATCGGTCTAAACACCCTCTCGTAACGGAAATTAAACTACTTCTAAGTAACCTGCTAGAAAATACATTTCTAGCTCACGTTTCGGCACATCGGGGCGTCGTGGGCAATGAAAAGGCTGATGAGCTGGCTAAAACAGCCACTCAAAATCCGGACATCGGCTTTTTCCTCCCTCTCCCCCCTTCCTTTATCAAAAAGTCCCTTTTCCGTAATCTCCAGAAAGAATGGCAAGCTGAATGGGATACTTCAGACAAAGGACGCTACACCTATGCCCTCATTAACTCAGTAAAAAATTATAACTTTGATTTGTCTCCAGCAATTTCAGCCTTTCTGACGGGTCATGGACCTTTCAGAACCTACTTATTTCGTTTTCATTGCTCGAGGACCACCCGATGCGAGTGCGGAGAGGAAGGCTCTCCTGAACATGCTTTCTTTGCATGTCCCCTCACAGCCCCATATCATTTACTCAATCCTCCAATTAGACCCAATAACTGGCTATTTAACATTTTAGAGCGTCCCCTTTTAAAAACTAAAATCTTTGTGACCCTAATGGAACTATCCAATTTAACAAACTAAAAACTAATCTTACTAACTTTTCCAAAGTCCCGTCGCAAAAATTTGAACTTTTTTCAGCTGCCTAAGGAATTCTCCTCATTAGAAGCCTAAATTTTGTTTTTTATTAACTGCTGCCCTCTGTCGCGTGGGATTTTATAGCCGGCAGCAAATGTAATTTTTTTTTTTTTTTTTTTTTTTTTTTTTTAGTGTTTATGCAATAAACAACGGGGGAGACTTAACCTCTAGAAACGGGCTCTTTCAAAATTTCACATTGTTATGTGACATTTGTTGTCAGAGCCCCTCTTTGAAGGTTAAAATCGCTCAAAACTGCTGCATAGTGGTGAGCGGCCTCCTTCCGTCTTTGAATCTTTACAGTAAGAAGCTGTGATTATATGTCTGTGCATGTTAAACAGTAAATGACACTCTTATACAGAATGATTTAGAAGATAGTTTTGTGATGGCCCCAACATACTAGTTTTCCATTGTTAAAAATGAAGAAAATAATGCCATTTTCAGGACAAAAGCATACAATAAATTTATATGATTGCAAATTTATACTTCTTTGCTATTCTTTTCACAGGCCTACAGGTGAAGATGAAATGTGCAATTTCTATATGATGTACTATATTGATGGAGATAAGCCACTGAAGGATAAATACTGTTTTTCGAGCGGACCCAACAGTTATTACTGGGACAGAGATGTACTCGTCGGTTACGTGCCCCAAGATATTGACGAAGGAGCTAGTCAACTGGAAAATAACGTCTGAAAAATAAGAGAATTTGCTACACTTATCTCCTGAACTTAGGCCACCACACAATATCTACATTTCTTCAGTAAAAAAAAAAAAAAAAGAAAAATAATGTTAAATTTTTATGATTATCGAATTTATAATATTCGTCTCAATTTCGATATGCAGTCATAATTTGTTTATTGGTAAGATTGTGCCAATCAAGTTATTTTAATTTTAGAGATATTAGTTTTAAGAACTCTGTTAGCATAATTAGATTAATGTGGGTCTTACAATCTTATTCCATTTATATATACTTCATAATTTTTTAATAAGCTAAAATATATGTATGCAGTTTTACAATTGTTTTTTGGAAGCATTACTCAATATTCATTATGGTAAATTACACACACACACACACACATATATTTATATATATAATTTCTGTGAATAAAATTTCCTGGGGAATAGAATGATGTCATTGTTAATGATTTAAAATAAAGTGAAACGTGAAACACTTTTGAAGTTTTTAAAATTTATGTTACTAAAATGCTTTCCAATTCGAAAATATGACTGCATAATGAAGTTTTATTTTAATAAATATTTAATTAAAACTATTATATTGATTCTTTTTTAAACTTTGACAGCTAATATTAGTAACTGGAATCAAAATGTAATTTTCTACTTTTTCATATTACAATATTTAGTTTGAAAAATATAGTTATTATTTCTATATTTTAAACATTACTAAGTTCAGTTTAATTATTATGTGTTGTGTTATACATATAACATAAAAATGTTTGAAATATAAAAATCTAACAAATTACTTTTTATTTTTTGTGATTCTTCTTCCCCCCCCTCCCCCCTGGTGTTTAGTGAATTGATGTATTTTAATTTTCTTAAAGTCAAACGTCATGCAATCCCACCCCAAAAATGAAATAGCTTTAAATATATTAATTCTAAGTAGCTTTCATAATCTTAAATAAAAAGACTAATTTACCAACTGAAGAATTATACATGAACTGAAAATACAGTAAAGTAATCTGAATTTAAAAAATAAATTTAAGATATTTGAATTTACAGCATATATTAACATCAATTGTTTTAAATTATTTTTATAATCATTTCTTACCTGGCTAATAATGATTAGCAGATAACAATTTCCAGTTGGTTATTTTCTTTTAAATGGATGTAAAACTCATTTTATAGTTTAGAGGAAAATAAATAAATATATATATATATATATATATATATATTTTAATTTTTTGTTTTACATAATCCTACAAAGATTTTCCTTTAATTAATATTTTTAAATAAATAGTTATTTTTTTTTTTTTTTTTTTTTCCAAAATTGGTAAAATTTAGCTTATTTAGTATTCTTTTGTTTTGATTTTTAAATGAAACACACAGTGAAATGATTGTCAAATAATTAAATATGTATAAATATTCGGTTGTAATAAAAACATTATACATAGTTTTAATAAAACTTAGCATAATGTATGCACCATTACTAAGAATTAATAAATTTTAGATTATAAGAGTAAAAAAGAAAGAAAGAAAGGAAAAGAATTTTTGAGTGTTTTTCCCTTCTTAAATGTTCAAAAATATTTTTATATAGCCTTATCTTTTTTTGGCGTGTATTTTATCATCATGGATTAAATTTTTTAATAATTTATATTATGATAAATTGAAATTTCAGATGTGTAATATTGTTTAAAATGTGCAATTTTAAGTCATAAATGTATTAATTAAATGATGGAATTTTCCAATGATGAAGAATTTATTTTTAACCATATGATATGTATAGTTTAAACATTGTGTTCAGTTAAATATGTAAAATTTAGAGGTAAAAAGTTATTTCCTATCAATATCAGATACAGTAAACATTGTTTATATGAATCTCAAAGAATAGCTGAGAATTTTTACATAAATACTGACATACTTAGCCAATTTAAATTTAATGCACTTGCTCCATTAAAAAAAAAAAGTCTCTAAAAACAACTTACCAATAAATTGGCCAAACAATAGATTTTTTTTCCCTCCATCAAATGAAATATATGATATACTAAAACTGAAAGATTAAGAAAAATACTGCTCAAAATCTGTATTCTTAATTAATTAAAAAAAAAGAAAAATCGCGTGTCTTATAATCAAAATAAGAGCATGAAACTATTAAGAAAAATTAAGCAACAATGATGTAATGCATTAGTCATTGGTAGAACTAAATCTATTTTAAATATAAGTGTTTTCAATTCTTTTCTTTTTGCCCTTACTTAAAAAAAAAAAAAAAAAAAAAAAAAAAAAAAAAAGAGCGTTTGATGTTGTATTTTATTTAAATAACTATTGTACATTATGTGCAAATCAGAGAAAAATGTAGTCTAGATTTATCACACCTAATCAGTATATCTATTTAAAAAGCAAGTAATTTTTAAGAAAGGTATTGTCCCAAGCGAATGACATTACTAAAAAGTCAAAAGTAGAAAGCAGTTTCAAATTTGTTATTTCATTGCCAAAAACTTTCAAATACCATTCATTTTTGAAAGATGGGACTACCATGTTGGGATGATTAGACTCCAAAAAAAAGGAGTGATAAACTAAGATAGGTGCTTTTCATTGGAGAAATTTTTCTGGCACTCATTTAAAACGTAAACATTTTCTGCTTTCAACCTTTTTTTAGGACAAAGGGCCTATTAGTCTCAATCTGGGATTTTTCCGTTGTCGATTTCGATAGTTGGACATTTGTCGAAATCTAAAATTTATCGAAAATATAATTGAATAATTTGAAAGCGATGTTATAATTTGAAAAAAAAAAAAAAAAAACTAATAGTCCTCCGTCCTAAACTAAATTCTGCTTTTGCCAGAATTTCATCAAAATCTTCTTTTTATTATTATTATTATTGAAAGAAAAAGAAAAGAAAATTAATAATAATCAGTATCGTTACAAGCGATATCGAAATAGTTTTCTTAAATAATTTTAAATTAGGAAATAAGAAGTGCGCGTGAAATAATATGAAATAAAAATAAGTAAAAAAATGAATTTAATGTTTTCGATTTTCGGGGGCTGCCCATGCATATAAAAAATGCGTATTAAAACGAGTCGAAGAAGGAAGCGAAATAAGTATTGAGTTAAATTACGATAAATACGATATATAATATGATATGGTATGATATATTAGACCTATCGTCCAGGGTTAGTAGGCATTTTCGTTGAAAGAAATAGTTTGTTCGTTCGGTGCAACTTGCACATTAGTCCCGTGAGGTACAACTTTCACATTAGTCCCTTGAGGTGCAACTTTCACTTTAGTCCCGTCAGGTATAACTTGTACATTAGTCCCCTTTAAATATAGTGACCTGCGAAGCTGGCAAAGCATTCGTTGATTCACTACCTGAATTGATTTTTTTTTTTTTTTTTTTTTTTTTTTTTTTGACGTAAAAGAAAATACATTAATTATTATTATTATTTTTATTATTATTAAATTAAATCTGATATGATACATGTGTACAGGCATACAAGATTCTGATAATTGAAAACAAACTCTAACTTTGTATTTTTTTTTTTTTTTTTTTTTTTTTTTTTTTTAATCCAAATTCCTCTATTAACTTTTTTTATGTTTGAAGTTTAAAACACATCGCAAAATTTTTTTAATTTAATGTAATCCAGTGTATGTATTAAAAAATCAGAATCACAATAAAAAAAAATGCAAAACATACGATTACGAACAGTACTTTAATGTAGAGAAAAAGGGATGGATGGGTGTGAAGAATGGGAGCTAAAAAATATTGAATATTTGTGTTTTATTTTTTAGAAAATATCTTTAAACCTAAACATAACCAATATATAAAGAGAACGCACATTAATATAGCTTTATATAAAAAATACATATTTTTTATCGACATGATGAATGAACCAAACAAAAACAAAAACAACAAAAAAAAAAAAAAAAAAAAAAAAAAAAATGAAACAGGGTATATATTTTTTTTCTTAATTGATTTACATTAGTTTTTGGCATTGTCAATGT
The DNA here is from genome assembly GCA_963930645.1 of Salticus scenicus. Lineage (NCBI taxonomy): Eukaryota > Metazoa > Arthropoda > Arachnida > Araneae > Salticidae > Salticus > Salticus scenicus. Next base: position 106,292,084 of record OZ005654.1, on the reverse strand, counting down.
TGTTTTATTTATACATATTCTTATATTTCTATTTTACACATTTTTTTTAAGCATTCTATTTTTAATAAACTTATATTCTCTGAATAATTTTCTTATTAATTTTACGTTTAGGACTTTTATTAAAATGAGTAAATGTTGGATGTGGCAACGACTGTTTGAAAGAATTAGTTAACAACACGGAGTAATATTAATAGGAGTTGAAGGTCCAATGGGAGAAAGCTACGAAACTGTGATGTAAATTTTTGGTAAATATTGAGGGCACCACTCCCTACCTCGGTGCGGATATAATGCTGTTTTCAATAGAATTTTGCTGGAATACATTTTAAATTTTTTATTTTAAGCAATTTAATTTGTTTGTAAGTTCTTAAAACAGCATAATTCAGATGTTTCAAATAAATGCTTCGTTCCTAGTTGTAATACAGGCTATGATAGTGGTAAGAAAAAAAAAAAAAAAAGCCCCAGGAGAGAAATAATGTCCGAGTTCGTGTTTTCTGCACCTAAAATAAGTTTATTTTTTTTCTTTACAAAATTTCATCCATTCTCCTTCCTCCCAATTGTCTGTTTTAGCTAGCTTCGGTTCATAAGGATCGTCATTTTTTAAAAGCTCTCTTTCAAAGTAAAATTAGTATAAAATGGCTCTTAAAAAAAACATGTTGGTTAGAATACTCTATTTAATGAAATTTACTTTCAATCGAACTTTTTTCAGCTTGATATTATTAAAAAAAAAAAAAAAAAAAAAAAATTAAAACGAGACATTTCCCCATTGAATAACATTGCGGAAGCTGGAGAGAAGGAAGTATTGTACGCTGGCGCCATCTGTAAACATTATAAAACATCACCACAAAATTTTAGCGTTACCTTCTTCTCCTGTCTTTTTACTCCGTGGTTTACAAAGTGTTTTGTAATTTGATTAGAGAATAACTGAATTTTCCAGTTGTTTATGGATTATTCTAAAATGTCTTTTGTATATTAAAAAAAAGAGAGAGAAATTGGTTTTTATGCTCTATACTTGTTTTATAAAGAAAAGTTTAATCTGTCAGTATATATGCTAGTTACTAATGATTGACAGAGATTATTTTGTTATTGTTTTATATTATGTAGAATATTTATGAATGGTTGAAATTGTATGCTTGCTATTTTTTTCCATTTTAAATCTTTTGTCAATTTTATCATTTTAAAATTTTGCATATAATTTATTCCTGATTGGAAATCTCAGAATTTGTGATAAATATATGTTAGTATAAATGAAAAAAAGTGTATATTATGACTGTAAAAAAAGTTAATAAAATTTTAACATTTCAAATTCTATCAATCCTAGAATTTTTCTTTTTATATCCTTAATTTTTTTTTTCCTTTCATGACATTTATATTTGATAACATTCTTATTAATATTTATAATAATTTTCAAAATAGTTTTCTTTTGAAAATGGGATCATAATCTCAATTAGGGCATAGAAAAGCGCCATTTTGAAGTTGCCCTGGTCAAAACTTATGTATGATTATTTAAAGTAAAATGAAATACCTTTATTTGAACTTCGTGCTGGCAGAAAGATTTTTCGGTAGGGGATCCCCTACCGAAAAAGCATTTAATTTTACTTTAAATATGAATTATAGCTTCGTTAAAAGTAACTTTTATAAAGGTTATGTATGATTGTTGTATAGCAAACATTAAAGTTTATTCTGTTGTATAATTCAAATAGTACTAGTCCAAAAATATATCCATGTTAAATAGTATCGATTCATAGATAGCCCATGTGGTCTGAATGTTATCAATTTATAAGGTCAGTAGATATTCTGGCTTTTGGTTAACAGGTATCAAGTTTGGGTCCCAGTTCACATCTCTATAGTGGTTTAGAATCTGCATTAATTAATCTAATACTGACATTAATTGGAGACTAGACTCTTAAGCAAGCCCTCAATGCAGTTGGGCATAGAGTTCTGGGGACATAAAACTGTTTTTCAGAATTATCTGAAAAGGATAAACTATATAGAGAAACACATCAAATTGCTAGAGTTAAAAAAGAAAATATTTTTCCCTAAAACGGAAAAAAAAAAAAAAAAAAAAAAAAAAAAAAAAAAAATCTGGTTTGTAACAACCATATAACTTTCATTACCCACTATTACAGATATTATATGCACTTTTCGGAGATAACATAGTCAGCAGATATAAAATTGACCTAATAAATTAGACATTTAAAAATTTTCCTGTAAGAGAAAAATACCTATGTAAACAGAGTTTAACACATTCGCTGCCACCAAAATTTATATATCCATCCTCAGAAGCCGAATTTTAAAAAAAGTGTTTTAATGATTAAAAACGTTGGCTGCACAAAAAAAAAAATTTAAACACAAAATTTAAAAACCACGCACTGAAAATATAAAAATAATGCTTCACTAACGTGCCACAAAAACCTCATCGTTCAACCTCCAAATCCGAACTAAAACTAAAGCAGTTTACTTATCATACTCGATTGACGCCCCAGAGCGTCACCGGCATGGGAGGTAGCGCCATGCTGACGCGCCAGCGCGTCAGTGGCAGCGAATGTGTTAAGTAGCAAATTAGAAGAAAAAAAAAAATAATCAGTAGAGGCATTATTTGAAACACCAATTTCTGCAACTGATCTACCTAATTGAGATGACTGTTAATTTTCTTGTAACAACCCCATAATACATGAAAAAGGATATCTAAAAGGGGGTTTATGTAGAAATTTTCAAGAAAATCCTTACAGCCATTTTTGAGATACCGACTTTCAACAAAACTTGGTAAAATCAGTTGTTGACCGGAGACAACAACAATTACATATGAAAGGATATCTAAAAAGGGAGTTAATGTGGCGAGTTAAAAAAAAAAAAAAAAAAAAAAAAAAAAAAATCCATCCATACAGCCGTTTTTAAAGAAACACACTAGTGAGAGCTCAAACTGACTTACTTATACAGGACGCCTATCAATTTTCTGGAACTAACCAACTAATACATACGAAAAGACATTTAATAGGGTGTTTATATAGCAACTTTGAAGAAAATCGTTAGAGTCGTTTATTAGATACGGATTTACAGTTCTACTTCCAGTTTCTAATGTCCTACTTCCGTTTTTTCAATTTTTATCAAAAATTGGAACAATCATCTGCACACCAGACCTGTCTTAATTCAGAAGTTTTGTCGTTCTATCTTTATTAGTTTTGGAGATATAATAGTCAGAAAATCCCCCCCCCTCCCCAAATCAATTAATTTTGAATACCAGCTATAAGAAAATCAATGGCTATACAAATTTTATGGGAAAAAATCCCGAAGTTTTTCCTGTCTTTTTTAAAAGTAATAAACGATGACACACTATCAATGCAGCATTGGAATCTAACATATTTACAAATCAACTGAACATACCTGAAATTACTTAATTGACAAAAATAATATAATTGCATTTTTTATTTCTCCATTATAGAGAACTAAAATTAAAAGCAAATAAAAAAAAATATTTTCTCTAACTATAAACTCGACAATTTGAAAACTGAAATTTAACATTATGAAAAAATTTTCCTATATTTTTCCATTTCAAAATTCCCTACAATTTCCTTGTTTTTTAAATAAAATTTTCAAATTCACCAAGTTCTCTCAGAATTCTAGATATTGTAGCAACCCTGGCTAAAATCAATAATAAGGAAGAGAGGTTGAAATTTTCTAGTGCAAGTATTTTATGTAAAAAAAAAAAAAAAAAAAAAAAAAAGTCAAAATTTCATGCCTTGTAATAAAAGCATCACACTTTTACTGGTGAAGTATTTTGTACGAAAAAAAAAAAAAAAAATCCATGCCTTGTAGTTGTAATAAAGCATCTATTCTGAAAAAGAGATGCTGCACAGTTTTACTATTGCGGATAGATCGATTTTTGGCTATTTTCTTTAGTGCAAATTATTCACACTTCTATTACCAATCTCTTTGCCTTAGTCAAAGTTGATTTTCCAAAAACTCTATATCGAGTTTTCACCTGATTTACACGTTTTAAGACCTTATGAGTCCAAAAAAAAAAAAATAGTTTTTTGGCAATTCGTCAGGGTGTGTGTATGTATGTGTGTGTGTGGAATCTTCTGGCTATCATATCTCCGAAACTAATAAAGATAGAAATATGAAACATCATAATTGATATAGGTCTGGTGTACAGATGAATTTGCCGAATTTTGGTAAAAATTGGAAAACCAGAAGTGGGACCATAAGTCCGTATCTCAAAAATGGCTCTAACGATTTTCTTCAAAGTTGCTATATAAACACTCTATTAGATGTCCTTTCGAATGATACAATTGATTAGTTCAGGAAAATTGTCAGTCGTCCTGTATAAATAGCTCAATTTCAGGTCTCGCAACTTCGTTCCTTTAAAAACGGCTGTACGGATTTTTTTCAAACTTGTCATATTAACCAGCTTTTAGATATACTTTTGTATGTAATTATTGTTTCCTAGTCAATAATTGAGTATGCCAAATTTTGGTAAAAGTTGGTGTCTCAAAAATAGCTCTAACGATTTTCTTGAAAATTGCTACATAAATCCATTTTAGATACCGTTTTTCATGTATTAAGTGGTTATTACAGGAAAATTAATGGTCATCCTGATTAGGCAGTTCAGTTTTAGATAGCTGAGATTTGTGTTTAAAAAAATATCTTTTTTTTTTTCTTTTAACTCGCTATGTAAATTCTGTTTTATATGTCTTTACACGTGTATCAAGTTTCTCTTACAGGAAAATTTCAAAAAATGCATATAATATGTGAAAAAGTGGATAATGGAAGTCATGTGGTTGTTTCACACCAGATTTTTGTTTCTTTCTTGCTGTTACACAATGCATGTGCCTTATCACTGTTTTATTTGAACTTAATATTTTGGTATTTATGTGCTAGCCTAATGATTATTTTCAATAAAATCATAAATCAATTAAAAGCTTGCCAATAAACAGTCATTTATGAATAAAACATATTTTAAAATATTTTTTTTTTTTAATTATAAGAATTCAAGTAAAGAAATGTAATTGAAATTTAGTTATATATATATAAACAGATTTAGGTGTGAATTCTTTAAAATCTTCACAACCATTTTAACTATGTTTTTCATTAACCCTTTCATGGGCAGTAGCTAGAATATCTAACCACATAAAATATTTCTTTAAATGGGCAATGGACAGAGCTCTGAATTATATGCTTAATTGTCTCCTATTGTGAAACACTCAGAAAATGAATAGATATGGCAATACAATTTTTTTTTTTTCAATATCTTTGATGAAGTGTTAATAATGGTCTTTTACGTAAAAATGCTGAGAATTATATTTTTGTTAATTCAATAAAATGTGATTTTTTTTTTTGTCAAGTCACGCGAGATGTATAATTTGGCCCATCCAGTGGCAACTTGGTCTGGCTGTCACTTATAGGGATAAGATTACCAAAAGGGCAAAAAAGCTGAAAATTTATGTGGAAAACAGACATAAAAACAAAATAACAAAAATTCAGATGGCAAGAGTATACTATAGTATAATTTAATTACTTTATCTTTAAAATATGAACAATTTGTTTATATACCAACATAAACATGTAAAACCTTTTCAATTAGATGATACAATAGAAATATGCATCAGAAAATAGAAATTTTGATTTACAGAGCACAAGTTTTTTAAATGTGCACTATTACAAATTAATAAACCTAAATAAAACATGAAAAGTTTTATTCCTGCAGTTCCCAAATAATACCAGGTCGAAGTTCCAGTTCAGGCATGGATATTTATAATGGTTTACAATCCACATTAAGATGTAGGGCCATAGCCTAATAAGCATGCAAAAATGACCATACAGCAATAGTCCCCACTCTCCCATAAAAAAAAAAGATACATATTTGTTTGTCCCCTAAACCAATTAAACTGACACAGAAGCAAAATAATTGATTCTAACCTTTTTGTTACGGCTATGTTTATAGTTATCCTAAGCAGGAAATTATTAAATACAGGGTTGGAATTAACTTCTACCCAAACTTTTCCAGCCTTCAAATCTGTTGTGGTTAAGTAATCAGTTTTCTCTATAAGCACCCCCTATACAGGCATCATCAAAGAGAAAATATGCTTCTACTGTTTTTCAAAGCTATAAGAAGTAAATATTACTGTTGCAGGTGGGAAAAAAACCTATTTACAACATAAGATAAATCTGAGTGTGAAAACATTTAATTGAAATTTATTAATTATCCTTTTTAGTTACATAATAAAACATAAAATATGGAAACAAATGCAATAGAATATATCTTTTAGTAAGTACAGTAAGACAAGTCCAGAATGAACGGGACCAGAGCAATTCCAGATTTTCAGTCATTCTTTTTTTTTTTTTTTTTTTTTTAAAGTATTTGTTTAAATACTCAAATAATAGTTAAAAATGATTTTTAAATATTTACTTTATTACTTTTACTTTATTTAGATTTTTTTTTCTCAAAATAAAATAAACTTAGAAAATAAACATTTATTTATTGAAATATTTATATGTTAAAATTATTATAAATTGCAGTAAAAGAAAATTGACAAAATGATTAATTCAAAAAAGGAAAACATATTTCTAAACAGTTGTTTTTTTTATCTTTCTTCTAGCCCAGAAACAAAAAATAAACTTTTGATTTTCAACCATAAGTTTTTCTTTGATTTTGTGAATACATTATGAGTTCAAATTCAGTGATATATGATCGTTTTCGTTATATGTTCTGCCAATAGATAGCAGCATCAATCAATCTTAAATTTTTTTTTTTTTTTTTTTTTTTTTTTTTTTACATGAGTGATTCTTATTCAATTTTTTTGTTATCTAATTTATCTTTAGCTTATTTTTATGTTTCATTTTGTGAAATTTTCTAGTTTATTTTATTTTATTTTTTTGCATATAAAATTTTCTGAGGAAATAAAAACGACATGCATATCAAAATATAGAATGCATAAAAAAGCTAATTACTCTTTCTTTTACTGACCATCAAAAACATGAAAAAAAAAAAAAAGAAGAATTCTGAAAACAATGAGTTTGGAAATGCTGAAAATAATAATAATAATAATAATAAAATAATAATAATAACAGTTTAAATATTAAAAAAATATTATTTTTAGTAAACTAGATCTAATATTTCTACTTAAAAAAAAAAATGCTGTTGGAGATAATTTTTGCAGCTTCGTATTGTATTACAATAATGAAAGTAGTGTATTTCTACTACTGAATCTGCAGATCAGGAGCCTTAACGTTTTATTTATATTACTCATTATTCAAAAGATCTGATCATTTTTTTTTTAAATTCCATATTATATATATATATATATGATTAACGTGATTGACTCACTACATAAACACGTTTTTGAGGGGAGCTGCCAACCCCCCAACTCCCTGCTGTACCTCTCTGTATATAAATGTATAGTAGGGGTGGGAATCGGTTAACAGTTTTAACTGGGTTAATTGTAATCCATTAATCGATTTCATTTTTCTAATTTTATTTGAACAATGAATAAAACTCTCCTATATGCTTTTTTTTTTATCAGATAGTATCATAGTACACAACAAACCATACCAAGAACGAAAAATCATGAAGTGTGCATTGATTATTAACACCTTACAACTGAGCGTACTTGTCGTATCGTATAACATTCAATGTTCTTTGCCTACGTTATCATACAACAGACAGACAAAAGGTCTGAAAGGCATACACATAAACTAATTTAATTCACAAGGAAAGTGTTAAAATTGCTTAATGCAAAAGAAAATGCAGACCTTTGATTCTAATTGCAGTCCTTAACGTATCTGAATATTTTAGTGCAATCCTGTAAATTGGTAAGTTAATTATTCAAATTCAATACAAAACATTTTTCTAGCATATTAACAATAAATGTGTTTTTTAATGAATTTTTCAGTAGAAAGTTATTTACATGTAATTTATCTAAATGTCTGTTCTAAAACACAATGCACTGGCATTTTTTGAGTGTCCCTGTAAACACACCAGTTATACAGAACCTATAATTGCCATTTTAAATAGGAAACATTCCAAAGTGAACGAGAATAACACATAATTTTTATAAATTTCTGAAAACATATACGGATGCTGGAGGCGGGCAGACAGACAAACGGACAGACAGATACATAAATTCAAATCATACTCACACTTAAAAATTGTTAGTGTTAAAAATGCTTAATGTAACCGAAAATGCAATTTCAAATTTCCAATCCCTTAATGTAACTGAATATTTTTGTGTGGCCCTGTAAATCTTAAAGCTAATCATACTTTATTCTATAGAAAGACTTTCTTTTGTGTATATGAATAACATATTTTAATTTATTAAGATTTGTACAAAGTAAAGTTATTAAAATTTGGTTTACAAAAATATCTCTCATAGAACTCAATGCTTTGGAATACTTTCACGTGTCCCTGCACGAGCAGTGGTACTTACTCCATTTTCTATAGAAAACACCCGATAATGAACTTGTACAACATATTTCAATTTCATTAAGATTCGTGTAAAGTAAAGGTATGAAAATATGGTTATAGAAATACCTCTCATAGAACATAATGCTTTGGAATAATTTTGTGTATCTCTGTACACAAACCAGTAAAGGTACTCACTCTATTTTCAATAGGGAACATCCGATAACCTGAATAACATATATCAGTTTCAGGAAATTCCATGTATATTTACAGGAGTTAGAACGTGGACAGACAGAGAGACAAACAGAAGTCATTAACACTTTTCAACCTTATTGGAAAGTGTTAAAAATGATATAGATGTTAATTTAATTAGTTCCTTAAACAATAAATAATAATAAACATGCAAATAAATAATGAAAAAATATATTTCTTATATTTCCTAAATAAAATTTTTATTTGGTAATACAGCTGAGAAATAACTTGTATTCATTATTACTTAAAAATAAATTCTCTATACTTAATATTATTTTATTCATAAATTTGACTGACATTTTTTTTTTTTTCAAATACTTTTGTTTAATTGATTATATCCGTTTCATAACTCAAATTTAAGTCAATTTTCAGAGTAATAGTTGGTAACTTTACACGTTAATTTTACATAAATATTTTTGTTTATTTAATTTTTATTTTAATAAATTCATTTTCAATTCACTTTGAAAGAAAAATTAGATGAATTTACCAGGGTTGCCACTCAAATAGGAGAATGGAATTCCCTGACTTTTCCAGGTTTTCCAGACATGTTTTAAGAAAATTCCAGTCTAGCTATACATTGTGCATTGGCTGTGATGAGGGCAAAATAATTATGGTACCATTAGAAAACACAAAAGTTACATATTACTTTGACCTAAGGAGAGATTACCCTCCATGGGGGGGTCCTTCTAAGAAGTCTTGTTTAAAGAAATGGCGGAACAAAAAAAAAAAAAAAAAAAAAAAAAATTGACTCAGGAGAAACACTACGGGAGAAATAAGTTATTTTTGGCAATCATTGTATGAAATTCCTTGACTTTCATGGTCAATTAATTCCCTAACTATTCCAAGTTTTCCAGGTAGCATGGCAACTCTGATTTACAATATTTTCACTTCATACTAGCATGCTTTGCCCACTCCGCTTGTCATTTTAAAATGAATTCTCAAAATTCCATATTCAATATTATAAAAATCTCAAATTCTACATTGTTTTTAAATTTCAGCTCTTCTTTGTCACTTCGGACTAGAAAACAGGATGTTACTTTCTGTTTCTACTTCAATAGTTATTATCAGCAATTCTGCATGGACAATAAACGCTCAAAGGTATTGCAAAACCCAGTTGATATCTTTCCCATCAAAGGTATAGTGGAAATCACAGTCCTTTTATTTTCTTTATCTTGAGCATTTCCGTTATTTGAAAGCTTCTTGTTTCTGGGAAACCTATTTCCCCAACACAGAAATAAAATGGCATTTTGTTTAAGAACTGTCTTTCCCCCTTTCTCTATCAACAAAAATGTAACAACTTTTCTTGAAAAAATTTTTTTTTTCTTCTTTTTCATTATTTGATAGAAACTTATTAGAATGTTTTTTAGCAATATATGTGACAAAAATATTTTGTAGGCAGAACAGCATTTTTACTTTAATTTGTAGTTTGAAAGTTTTAATCGGATTTAAAATTTTTTTAATAGAATTAATCGGGTTGATTAACTCAAGTAAAAAAATCGATCAGGACTAAGCCTTGATCGATTATAACCTAACTGATTACTCAATTAATCAGGACAGCCTTAATGTATACATATATTCCTAGTAACTGATTACCTTAGAACTCATAAACACTTGTAGCAAATTTCATGCAAAAAAATTGCATAACATATCGGAATTGTTTTGTGTAACCCTGTACACTAATTACCATTTTTATGCCCACATTTTTCTATGACAGACCATGCTTTTAAACATTCTAACATTTCATTGTATTCAATGGGGCATAACCATGTTAAAATACACTTTTAAGAAATGCCGTCTATAAACTGTAATGGTACGAAATTTTTTTCGGTGTTGCTGAAAAGGAGCCAGAGTTATTATATAACTAATAAAAAAATACACCTAATTATTATAACGCTTTAATATTTCAACCTAATTTGACATCATTTGGTTACAGAATGTTATCGGAATTTTATGTGATCCTTTGTGGTGTAAATAAATTATTTCGTCTATTACCTACCTTTTTTTGTTATACATCTACCCTTAAAATTTGGCCCATGAATTCAGGGACACCCTGTATACAGAAAACATGCTTTTAAGCATCTTTATAATGTATATTAATTCCATTATGTTGAATGCAGCATAAACACGTTAAAATGCACTTAAATAAAAATTTGTCTTTAGGCTCTACACACAAATGTCACAATGTCACAAAATTCTTTGTGGCTCTCTGTAAACGAACCATAAACATTGTATGCTTCAGTAAAAACTATTCAACTTATTCTACATTTGACAAGAAGAATTGCTCAAAATTTGAAATAATTTAGACGATTACATGACATTGTCGGAATACTTTTGTAAGGTTCTGTACATAATTATGAAGCCTAAGCAGAAGCACACATATTTTCTACAGAAAACATGAGTTTAAGCATCTCAATAATGTGTATTTGTTGAATGCAGAGTAACAATGTTAAAATGAGTTTTAACAAAACTCACCCCATAGGCCATAACGGTAAAAAAAATTTTGTGTGTATCTGTACACGACCCATAAACAATATATTTAGACATAAAAAATTATACTGCTATTTCTATTTAGAGCCTGAACGCATATACCAATTTGCAAGTCAATTGGAGGGTTTTTGCAGCTGATATTGCGGTACATACAAATTCTGTCCACAGACCGTAAAGATAAAAACTTTGGTATGTTCCTGTACACAAGCTACAAATAGAATACACAGCCAAAACTATATGCTAATTCCGTGTGGTTCATGAACAAATGTACCAATTTGTAAGTCAGTAGGGTGATTTTTGCAGCCGCTATCACAAGACAGATAGACATGCAGACACAATCCAAAATCTTTGAGTCTCTACATGTAGCATACTTGCCAACCTTAAAAATTGAGAAATAAGGGAGATTCATGATCAAAATTAGGGAGATTTAACTAAAATTAGGAAGATTTTTTTTTTTTTTTTATACAAAGTACACATATTTCCATACTTAATTTTTGGAAACTTAACTATGGATAAAATTAGAAATTAGCAAAAAAATTTTCAATAACTCTTTCAATTCTATTTCTAGAATCTGCCAAAACAAGTTTGAAATGAATATTGTCATTTATGTTGTGGATAGAGAAAGATTGGGAAGCAAAAGGCTTCTGCAGAACACTTGATTGCCGATCGCTACTTGGAGATGTGAAAAGGGGGGGGGCAAAAAATAATTAGATGTGTTAGAAACATTTAACATTTCTGTTTCTTTACAGGTTTTAGAATCTCATAAAGCAACTTTAAAATGAATATTGACATTCATGTTGTGGATGGAAAAAGATTAAAAATCGGGAGGCTTTCGTAGAGCATTTGATCGTTGCTCATTAATGAGGTTTCTTTTTTATAAACGAATGATATCCGCGATTTTTTTTTAAACGCGGCAAAAATTAATTCGTGGAATTGAATGAAATATGAAAAAAAAAAAAAAAACTGCGGATTTCCGCGAATTTGCATAAAAATTACATGCCTGATATTTTCTGTAATAAACATTGTTTAATTTTGCTATATTACGAGCTATTTTGTAATTTTCTCTCTTTTATGATAAATCAGAAATTTTTAACTTCCGATCGGAAAATCGGGAGATAGATAAAAAATTCGGAAGTCTTCCGCCGAAATTGGGAGAGTTGGCAAGTATGATGTAGGCCTCCACTGACGTTTTGGCAATTATTATTTTACTAGACATATACTTTGTCTTTAATTCAGGGTTGCCAGTACTGATCTATCTTAAATAATAGCTAAAATAACTGCCAACAACAAAAATGAGTATTTATCTGTACTCCAGTAATATAGTTATGTTATATTTTAATAAATTCTAAAAGTAAGAAATCAGGTTAGACAGAAAATTACATTACTTCATAGTTCAAATGCTGAAGGAAGATTTATGGGAAATTATTTTATTTTAAACTATGTACAGTTTAATTTTTTTGATGAAATTGTCTATTAGGATAGATTTGTATTGTGCATAATTCTCTTCATCTCTTTTCATTTGAGATCCTATTTTAACTTTTGCAATATCTCTGCACTCTCTAAAAATATCAGCTCTCCGAGATAATACTAACCCATGCCGCATTGACGTGAAAATCTTATATAGATATTAGGATTTCCCCGTCAATTCAGCACGGGTTAGCATTATCCCAAATAGCTGATATTTTCAAAAATGATTAGGGTCGAATAGAAAAAAAATTAGAGGATATACGTATCGGATTTTAAAAAAGAAAAACAAAATTTCCACCTCATTTAAGGAACACCCAAATATATATATATATAATAATGATGATGAACTATTAAGCATAGTAGAAGCCAAGCAACAATATATATATATATATATATATATACATATATATAAATTAAAAAAAAAAAAAAAAAAAAAAAGTAGAAGGCTTGTTGCATTTGCTATGTATTACTATGCAAACTTTCTTTTTCCAATAAAATTTCAGATTCTTCCTTTTTGAGTTGTCAACTATATTTAATGTTCTAATTATACTGTTAAACACAATGTGATCAATCGGTGAATTTCATTGTTGCTACGTGGTTTCATTGTTGTTCATCTGCTTTGAAATTTTGCTTTTTTATATCCAAATGGTTCATGTTCTGGTCGTGGCAGGCTGGGGGAGTGTTGCCGGTGTAAAACTAGTGTAACCCCACAGGCAAGTCACAAGTCTTGCCGCCTGCCTCATTCTTCCTATCTTGTGTTTCTTGAGTTGTTTTTTCATTAAATTTGATAAGTTTATGGTTTAAGTTAAGATTTGTTATGTTACTTTATTGATTCGTTTGTTTTGCAGGCTGTTAATTAATAGATCTGGTTTCTTTACATTAGTGTATTTCATCCACTGATGATTTTTTTTTTTTTTTTTTTTTTTTAAACTTATTGGTCATTGGTGTTTCAGTGATCTTGTATCTGTTGCTTGGCTTCTACTATGCTTAATAGATCATCTTTATTATATATATATATTTCTATTTCTTAATCAAATTTAATTACCCAACAAGAAATATTAATTTACAAAAATAAAGAATTACCGACCTAGGATCTAAAGAAAATATTATTAAAAACTATAAATCAATTAAATTATGCTTATTGTTATATCTATTAACCTCTCCATCAGGCATAACTGGCCCATCTAGCACAGCTCGAATGTTTGTTTCAGTTTAAAATTTCTTATTTTATAATTTCTTTAAAACTATATGAAACCATACTGTTATGTACAATTTTGTTTAATAAAATGTGTTTTTTCCTTACAAGTGTTTTAAGATACTCTTTTTCAACACATTGTACTCAAATGTAGGCCTCTCAACATGGTGCAAAACAAAGGATTCATTTCAATTATTTCAGAATTACTGAGGTAAAATTCACCAGAATGTTACTATAGGAACTTTGTAATAATATACTATGGATTGAAAACACACACTGAAAAATAATTCTTTTATTACAAGATAAAAATTAGGCACAGCTGCAGCATGAAAGAAACAACAAACAAAATTTGTGCAATGACAAAATAATATTTAAGATAGCCCCGTTTAAGATGGATTTCTCGTTATTACGTACAAAAATAGAATCCCCAGCTAAGACCTATAGGAATTGCATGTAATAAACATCGCTTTATACGTACAATGCATTCGTTAAGATGGAATTATTTTTTTCCCTCAAAGCTTACTTTCTTCGAAAGAGTCAGTTCCCAAAATCTTTTCAAATTCAATATATATATATATATATAAGTTTATGGTTTTAAGTTAAGATTTGTTGTTTTACTTTATTGATTCGTTTGTTTTGCAGGCTGTTTATTAATAGATCTGGTTTCTTTACATTAGTGTATTTCATCCACTGATATTTTTTTTTTATTTAAATCTTATTGGTCATTGGTGTTTCAGTGATCTTGTATCTGTTGCTTGGCTTCTACTATGCTTAATAGATCATCTTTATTATATATATAATCATCATTAACCATTTATTTCGAATTAATAATTTATGCTCTGCAAAGTTTAAAAACAAGAATATTAATAAACTGATCACAGCCACTGCTAAAATGGGTTTTCCTAAAAACTTTGTATTTTCTATTTTATATCCTTAACCATGTCTCTGTCAGTACAAAAAAAAAAAAAAAAAAAGCTGTGTACACTCTTGTGTATATCAACAAAAAAATTATAAAATAATAAAAGACAATAAAAAAGGTGGCGGTTGGGTGGGCAGATGTTTGATTACGGAGGTGGGGTGGTGTTGTAAGGCTGGATGGTTGGGTGGGTTTGTGAAATTAAATAAATAAAAAAAAAAAAAAAAAAAAAAGTAGAAGGCTTGTTGCATTTGCTTTGTATTACTATGCAAACTTTCATTTTCCATTAAAATTTCAGTTTTTTCCTTTTTGAATTGTCAACTATATTTAATGTTCTAATTATACTGTTAAACACAATGTGATCAATCAGTGAATTTCATTGTGGCTTCGTGGTTTCATTGTTGTTCATCTGCTTTGAAATTTGCTTTTTTAAATCCATATGGTTCCTGTTCTGGTTGTGGCAGGCTGGGGGAGTGTTGTCGGCATAAAACTAGTGTAACCCCACAGGCAAGTCACAAGTATTGCCGCCTGCCTTCTTCTTCCTACCTTGTGTTTCTTAGGTTGTTTTTTCATTAATTTTGATAAGTTTATGGTTTTAAGTTAAGATTTGTTGTTTTACTTTATTGATTCGTTTGATTTGCAGGCTATGCTTAATTTACAGAGACTCCAACCTTCCAGGAAGTTTGTCAGTAGTCCCTATGTACGGTATACACGACATTTTACGTCGTTCAGTAATATACGCACCAAATCTTTGCATAAAAATATGTAGTAGCAAAAGCACTGTAATAAAATTAAACCAACTTAAAATTGAGCAAAAATACTTACTTTTGTTATTAAAAAATGGTCTTTTGAATACAGTAAAAAAATAATAAACTATTTAGACAGGTCTCAAGCAGTTCTAAATAAACACAATAATTTAAGTGATTGAAATAAAAACAAAAATTAGTTATGCAAAAATGTGTTACTTAATTATTCTTAACTAAAAGAAATATACTACCAAATAATTACTCAATGACTAACAAAAATTTATTTTGTTGCTTAAGACAAAGACTATACAAAATAACTGAGAGAATAAGCTAAAATGCCCAAAATTGCTTTTTTACAAATAAAATATATTTTTAAACAGGTTTTAGTTTAAAAAATTAGTTAACTATGATGCTGGTTACTAAAATATATTTATAAAATTAGTGAGCAACATATATTTTAAAATCAAAATATATATATTTATCAGTTTGAAAAGGTGTAATGAAAAAGTGATTCAATTCAATAACTATGGTATTAAAAAAAAAAATAAATAAAAATAAAAAAAAGGATTTCTTATTTAGGTTCAGGTTTATTCATTTACTTTAAATTCACTTTCAGAGTTGCTTGTTTAGCAGCCTTGAGTTCACTGTGGGTAAATTGTTTTGAATAGCACATTTCATTTGAAGAAAACATCTTTGATTTCTCTATCAAAAGAGATTGAAGAGTTGCAGTACCCAAATTTGGTCTAAATTCAGTTTGATTTTTCCTTACAAGGCTAAAAATCCTTTCACTGCAAGCATTTGAGTGTGGTACAACTAAAATTGACAGCATAAGCTTAGGCAAAACTTTATACTTTGGCCCTCCACAGGTATCTTTAAGTTTGGATATCTCTACCCATGCAGAATCGGCACTGCTTTCCTGTGAGATATGCTTTAAATCTTCTGTTTGGTATTTGGCGAATTCCTCTTCCAATTTGTCCAGATCCAGTTGTTGTTTAATTGCTGGAAATCTTTCCACCATGTATAAAAGGGATGGTAAAGATGCTTCAGCCCTTAAGGAAATATCTGCAATCTCTGCACTTTTCAGGAAAGCATCTTCCAAGGGAAATTTTTTCACAATATAGGAACAGGAGGCCACAAAAAACTTACGAACACACTGAAAAAATTCTTCTTTCTCATTATCACTCAACTCGGGACAGTTTAAGTACATTCTGGTTTCAGCTCCTATTACTAAATTTGCATCCTCCTTCTGCTTTCTAGATTTTGAAAATTCTAAATCAAGTAAGGAGCTTTCCTTGTTTTCACACATCAGATTTGGCTTAACAAACCTGACCAATAGGTTCATATAGAGCTCAACCAATTCTCTTCTTAATTTATGAACATAAGGTTTCTCTTGTTGCAGTAAAACATTTGCTTTGTTGAAAAGAGGGAGAACACTTTTGAGAAACAACAAATATAATTTTGTTACTGGACTTTCCAACTGTTTCTTTACCTTTAAAAACCTTGGCTTCAAACTATCTTTTTCAAGCTCATCTGTGCAAAAAAACATTTTCAGTGAATCTCATTGTTCCAAAACTCTGTTTATGCAATCAAGAAGAGATAGCCACCTAGTACTGCAATACTTCAGAATCTTGTGGGGTTTATCACCTTGTCCATTCAGTTCTTGTATTAATTTTAAATGATTCTTTCTCTTTGAGCTCTTCTCTAAAAAATAGTATATATCAGTTAAGAGCATTTCCACATTCATACTCTTAATCAACTTAGCAGCTCCTGCTTTTGCAGCCAAATTTATCAGATGACAAGGACAACCTCTAATAATAAGAGCTGGTTGTTCTTTTTGCAAAAAAGAAACAGTACCCTTAAATTTGCCAAGCATTGTGCTTGCATTATCACTCCCAAAAGAAATGCAGTTTTTCCACTCCAGGCCTTTTTCTTCAAAAAAACTATTCAAAACCTTGAAAATGCCCTCTCCTGTATTATCTGAGCATTCCAGCAGAGCTATCAAGGATGTCACAATTTTTTCTTTTTCTTTATCAAAATATGTTACCAACACAGGGTAAAGTTTCTGATCGTTGGAGTCACTGCTTCCATCAGTGCTCAGTGAAAACGGTGCAGAATCCAAACGAGACGTAATGCTGCTCACGGTCATATCTGCCATGGTTTTAACAATGGCAGTACTTTTGGTGTGGCCGCTGCTATATTTTTTTGCTATTGCGGAGTCTGGGAACATGGCTGTAAAGAGAGGTTTAGCGTGATCCGCAACGGCAATCGGCAGATTGTGCTCAATAATAAATCTAGTAAAAAAGCACTCGGCCTTGATGACGCTCATGTCTTTATCGGCGATAAAAAATGAAGCAACATCTTTTGTTTTTTGAGATGCTACGGCATACTCTTTATGCTTCGCTGAATTCACGTGTCTTCGGCAATCGTCCTTACCGCCATGAGCAATGGAAAAATCCTTTGCGCACGTATCGCAACGTGCGTGGTTCTCAGAAATCATGGATTTTTTCAAACATGGAAATTCCTCATTATAAGTTTCCTTAAATTTTTGAGAAGATTTCTTTTTCTTCGAAGGTGGTTCTAACTGCGACATGATAGCAAATAAACAATCCAATCCAAATAAACACCGATAAACATAAACACGTTCTCTAACAAAAATGAATATTGCAATTCCAGATGAACTTAATTCTGCTTCCACTTAACAAGCAACCGTCACTGGTTCTATTTGCTTGTTCTCAAAGTAAGCCACGCCCTTGGAAGTTACCACCCTACCGTGAGACTCGGATAAAATGAAAAACTTTTTGCGAACACAAAATCTAAATCAAAAGTTTTCTGCAATAAATAAATAAAAGAAAATAATAATAATAAAAGAAATTGCTCCTATTTCATACCTGCCAACTTAATACTGGTAAAAATCAAAACATTTTAGGAAAAACATCGGAAAAATCAGAACACAATTTTAAAAAATCAGAACAATATTGAATAATAATAATAATAAAAAGAATTTTTACTCTGAGAAAAAGAAAATAAGTGTTTTATATAAAAAGAAAAAAAGAATTAAAACTTAATCAGTAAACTAATAATTAATTTGACATTTCTTGAAAGCCAATCACATAGAAATTTATTTATTTTTTAGTCTTTTATCAATATCAAGGAATCTAGCATTATCGGAAATTATGTTCGCTTTCTAACAAATTAAGTTTAAAATAAATGAGATAATAAATAAATAAGCTACATTAAAAAAAGAAAAAAAAATCGACGAGAATTTCGAAGCGCAAGTGTAGACTAAACAAACAGCAAAGTACTTCTCACGGGTCCCATGCCGCCTGCCGGTTAGAGTGCAGTATGTATGATGATCTCCGCTAATGATTCACCCTCTCCTCACTCTAGCTTTTCCATTCAAAAGGTTCCCTTCGCATCCAAGCAGGGCGTGAAGCGCAACAAATAGCGAGCGCCGATTAAAAACCTCCCGTGATTAAAGAAAGAGAAAGCTGACCGCTTCTTTTTTCTCCCCCTCCTTTCAAGCGACAGCCGCGGCCGCAAAAGCCCAGACTTTGGAATGAGCGGTAAGAAAACAGAACCACGGCTCTTATCAGCTGTGTTCGTTTCTGGCTTAGAAGCGCAGACAAACGGCGTTCGCTAATAATGTATTGCACAAATAGAAACCAAAACTGAATAGTAGGCAATTTTTTTGCGATTGCCGTCCGCAAACAATTTTCCGTGAACGCCGTTTGCGCTGGCGGCATTCCGGGAGGCGAAATCTGCAGTAAAAAATGCTGAGAATCGGTAAAAAAAATTAAAAAGCTTTTTCGAAAAGTTTTCCGTAATTTTCGGAATAGTTTCCGTAATCCGTAGTTGAACATGAAAATCCGTAGAAACTACGGAGAATCCGTAGTACTTGGAGTCTGCTTAATAGATCATCTTTTTATTATATATATGTATATATATATGTGCAGTGGCGGATCCAGAACTTGACTTTTTTTTAGGGGGGGGGGAGCTTCAGCCCCCCCCCCCTAAATCCACCACTGTATATGTGTATATTTAACATGAAAAGGTTCAATAATAAAAAGGGTTAATCTCTTTCACTCTGTGCTATTACACTGTGGGAGGTAAATAATATTGATTGACAGTGACTGTTGAGGTCAACAATTTTCACCTGTCTCCACTTCTATTGTGGAGACATAGCAAAGGATTTTGTTATCAAGTTTTACTATGTGAAGAAAAGAAGTTTTGAAAGTAATTATCGGTTTTCATGTTTTTTTTTATTTTTAGTGAATAAAAGGGTTTGAGGAAACAAATTTTTATTCGTGTTATACTGTGTATGTGTACATAATAGTGATTTTAGAGTTCATATAGAACTTCAGTTTATGAACTTCTGTTATAATGGACTCTCGTTAATATGGACAAAAACTGCTGGCCCTTGATTGTCCGTTTTAACGAAAGTTCACTGTATATACAATAATTAAGTAACATACAACAAGGGAGAGAAAAGATGTAAGCAATTTCCAGGTATCCAAGATGAAAATTATTGAAGAAAAGATCAATAACAAGATTTTGAAGTATTTAAGGTTATAAAAATATAAAATCCGAATGAGAAAAGATAACATAAAAGAATATTAAACATTTTTTTTTTCTTTTCTTATTTTAGCTTTCCACTTGCATAGATTTTTATGCACTGCTGCTTTTAAGCTGCATTTGTTTCCTCACGAAGAAGAGTACTGCTTAATTATCTTAAAAATAAAGCAAAGAGTTTGTGGGAACACATCCGGGTGGACCTCTCCTATTTTTGATTGATCTAGACTTAACTACTTTGGTGATGAAAGTTGGCCATTTTTTTTTTTTTTTAGTAAAAACTGATGAATTTTTTAAAAGATACTGCATAGATGTTATAATTTTTTTAAAGAGCTCTAAAAACTGTTCATTTTTTGTGTGGACATCAAGTTATTAAAGATATTACGTTTACGTTGCAAAGTTTTCTTTTAATTAAAGTATGAAAATAAATAATAGTTATACAAAATATCACCATATTATGCACTTTCCGTTCTGTTCAGCATAAATATTTTAAATTTCAGGCTTGCTAAAAGCAAATTATTTATGTATTTGTTTTATTATTACTAATTATGGTGAAGTAGAAATATTAAATTTCAATAAATTAAACATTGTAGTAAAATGCACCAAAAATATGGTGTTGAAGAATAATAAAAGCAAGCAAAAACATATATTTGAAAAAAACACAACAATTCTTTCTGGTTGAAATAACTATGTACAATCCTTCCTCAAGCCAAAATAACTGGAAATGCAGGAAGTGGAAAAATAAATAAATAAATAAAACAATGCAATGCAAGATGAGTTTGAAAACAACAATACAATGTGAGACATGTGAAAACAGCAGGTAAAAAAAAGTAGCCCAGCTGGAGAACCTTGAAAACAGAAAAACCTTAAAGTCAATAATTGAGCTATAACAATGTTTAACAAACAACAAAGATAAAAAAATCTGGTGTGAAGCAACCACACGACTTCCATTACCCACTATTACACGTATTATATGCATTTTTGAGAGATAATGTGATCAGAAAACATAAAAATGACCTAAAGAACTAGAAACCTAAAATTTTTCCGGTAAGAGAAACTTATAGACATATAAAATGAAGCTTACATATATCGAGGTAAAAAAAAATCCGTACAGCTGTTTTTAAAGGAACGCCCTTGGGAGACCTGAAATTGAGCTATTTATACAGGACGCCTATCAATTTTCCTGAACTAACCAACTATATCTTTCGAAAGGACATCTAATAGAGTGTTTATATAGCAAATTTGAAGAAAATCGTTAGAGCCGTTTTTGAGATACGGACTTACGGTCCCACTTCTGGTTTCCGATGTCCCACTTCCGGTAAAACTCAATTATTGAAGGAAAACAATAATTACATACAAAAGCATATTTAAAAGTGAATTAAAATGGCAAGTTTGAAAAAAATCTGTACAACCGTTTTTAAAGGAACGCCTTTGCGAGGCCTGAAATTGAGCTATTTATTCAGGACGCATATCAATTTTCCTGAACTAACCAACTATATGATTCGAAAGGACATCTAATAGAGTGTTTATATAGCAAGTTTGAAGAAAATCGTTAGAGCCGTTTTTGAGATACACTTCCGTTTTTTCAATTTTCACAAAAATTTGGAAATTTCATTTGTACACCAGACGTATTTCAATTCTAAAGTTTCGTAGCTCTATCTTTATTAGTTTCTGAGCTATAATAGCCAGAAGATTCTCCACATACATACACACACACACTTTACACACTGACCAATTGCCAAAAACCACTTTTTTGGACTCAGGGGACCTTAAAACGTGTGAATCAGGTGAAAACCCGATATCGAATTTTCAGACCAAATACAATAAATAAATATTGGAAACTTGTTTTAAATACACGAATTCTGATTTCTAAAAAGTTTTTTTACAGGTATTTGCTAAATTTAATGCTTTCTAAAGTTTTAAAAAGAAAACAGAAAATTAGGTGACAAATTTATTATCTATGCTAGTGGCTATTAGCAATATTTCTTCATAATTTGGAGACAACTATTGTTATGTCACCATTGAAGCCAACTAATACAACAAGAGCTTAACAAATACGGTTGCCACTGGTGATTGTTAATTGCTTAAGAATTAGATATTCTAAAATAATTATAAGACATATTTTCTTTTTGAATTATCTGTCTTTTAAGAATCAAGTAACTATGAAATACTCATTTTATAATAATTTTGAACATAAACTTAGAAATTTCAAGAAATAATCATTTTCATTGAACAACTTGGTTTATGATGCATTTCAATGTTAAATTAAATTTCAAAATAATTAGATAGCTTAAAGATAAATATTTTTACTTTCTTCTATATTCAATAGAAGAAAGTATTGGATTCGTAAAAATGTTCGACATCGGGTTTTTAATGGATTTTACACATTTTGAGAGCTGTAGAATACGATTTGACCATTTTTAGAAAATGTCTGTCTGTGTGAGTGTGACAAAATTTTGTGGCAACTGTATCTCAGGAACTACTGCACAGAATTTCATACAAATTGGTATGTAGTTGCATCTTGACATAAATTAGTGCTTATCAACTTTTGGTAAAAATTGTCTTACAGGTTGCGTTGCCATCCTGCTTTTTCTAAATTTTTAACATAGTGATATAGGACAAAATTTTGTATAAATGTGCATAAAAATAATTATTTTTTAGTAATATTATGAAATTTACATGAATTATTTATAATAGAGATAGTCAACTGGGAAAATTTTTTTTGAATGTGTAGGAGCCTCGCCAGTCCCCCCTCGAGGGGAGTAAATTTTCAAAATGGGTATCTTTTGAAAGGCCTCGTCAATACCTTTAAAACGAATGGTTGAACTATAAAACTGTGATAATTTAAAACAAAGTTATCGATTTTTTTTTACCTTTAACGAAAAAAAAACTGCAAAAAAATCATAATTTAAAAAAAAAAATTTAACAAAATTTAATCAAACTTTGTATTTAGTTGGCGCTTGACATAAACTGGTACTGATTAGATTCGGGGATCAATCGCTCAACAGGTGGAGCTGTGATCACATTTTTTCTAAATTTTTAACATGGCAGTATAGGACAAAATTTCGTCTTAAAACAAAGTTAACAATTTATTTTACTTTTAACAAAAAAAAAAAAAAAAAAAAAAATTTTTTTTTTTTTTTAATATTGTTACTGAGTGAATTTTGTATAGGAAAATATAGAAGAAAGTCTTGTGGTGGCCACAACATTCTAGTTTAATTATACTATTATTATCTCATTAATCATTCTCAATTTATACACTAAAATTTTTACACACATTTAAACCAATCTTTTAAGTAAATATTGTACAATTGCAATTTCCAATTTTTTTTTTCTCTTTAATGACTACCAGAAAATTTTGCTGGATCTAAAATATTTTAAATTTCTTAAGGTCTATCTGTATTTCATTCTGATGTTCATAACTCTATAAAATAATCCAAGCTGAGCGGATTAATGGTTTGCTAGTATGCATGATTCTCATATAAAGACTATTTAAAAAGGAAACAATCTTAAAAATTTTTAAACCATTTATTTAAAACAATATGACTGCTACACAAATTCCATTTTATGGTGATTAATAGCATATAAAAATCATTATGTACAGAAAAAAAAAAATACATGTAATTTCAAAACTATACAAAACTTAGTCACTAAGCTTTGGTTGCTCCTGAAGATCCCATACGTTGGGGATCTTGTGATGGGTAATGTATGGCTGGCTTTACAGTGGTAGCAGATTCTTCAGTTGCACTCGCAGCAGTTTTCGATGAAGGAGTATCAATGGGTGGAAGAGGATAGGATCCTGGTGGTCTTAAACCAGGTGGCATGGTCATTGGTTGAGGTATTGCTCTCTGCCTAATGAATGGTAATGGTGGAGGTGGAGGCACAGTAAAGCCTATTCCTGTATTGACAAAAAAATAAATAATAATAATTATAATAAATAAATAAAAATGCATGTATTGAATAATATAATACTGACAGTTGAAAGGTTTTAAATAACATTGCAACACAAATTCATTTCAGAAAATTTTGGAGTGGAAGGCTGATTTTTTTATACCAGCTATGTGAAAAATACCAGAGCCGGGAATCGAACCCAGGCCTTCCACTTTACGTGCAGATGCTCAAACCATTGAGCTACCCTGGCTGATTACCAGATAGGCATTTCTCACATAACATTCGTTGGCAAAGTCACCGAGTCTGTAAACACAGCTATATCAAGTGACATAATTCAGGCATGAGAGTGCAGAAAATAAAAAAAAGAGGAAACGCGTGTTCATAAAATTAATTTTAAAAGAAAAGTAACGTGCGCGGGGAAAACTATACAAATGTAAGTTCATAAAATTTATTTCAAATGAAAAATAATGCTCACAGGAAAAACTATACAAAATATTTGAAAAGTGACAAGTTAAACTAAAAGAATAACACATCAGCAAAATTAAACATGTGTTAAAAAAAAATAAAAAAAAAACGTAAGCTAGCAACATTTCACCATTGGCTGGTGGTGGAAAATGGGAAAAGGAAGGGAGGGGGGGGGGTAAAAAGTGTAGTTCATGAGAGAAATATTAAACACAATTCTACTTCTTTATGGGCTCTAGAATATCATAAAATAAGTTTTAAATTAATATTGTGGATGGATAAATATTCAAAAATAAAAGGCTTCCTGTAGAACGTTTGATCAGCAATGGTTAGAGATGAAAAAGAGGGAGGGGGGAGGACAAAAAAAATTACATGAGTGAGAAATATTGAATAATTCTGTTCTTTTATATGTTATAGGATCTGATAAAGCATGTTTAAAATGAATATTGACATTAATATTTTGGATGGAAAAAGATTGAGAATCTAAAGTTTTTTGTGGAGTGTTTGAACACTGATCGTTATTGGAGTTTGATTTTAACAAAATAAAAAACCGCGGAATTAACGAAAATCGCGAAAAAGCGAAAAATCGCGGATCCGCGGAAAATTCTCATGCCTGCTAATTAATCATGGCACAACTCTGATAGACCATGATATTTTAATTTTAATTTAGAAATTTATTCATCAACCCTTAAAGTTCATTTCAGAAAATTTTGGAGTGAAAGGCTGATTTTTTTTTTATACCAACTATGTGAAAAATGTGTTTACAGACTCAGTGACTTTGCCAACGAATGTTACAAGAGAAATGCCTAGCTGGTAATCAGCCAGGGTAGCTCAATGGTTTGAGCATCGGCACGTAAAGCAGAAGGCCCGGGTTCGATTCCTGGCTCTGGTATTTTTCATATAGATGATATAAAAAAAATCAGCCTTCCACTCCAAAATTTTCTGAAATGAACTTTAAGGGTTGATGAATAAATTTCTAAATTAAAATTGCAACACAAAGCTTTTTCAGTATCATCAGGTGCTTAAAAAAAATAATTCTATGATTTCTTTCTTTCTCATTTTTCCCCCTTAACTGTCCTGGGCATATATATTCGTCTCGCTAAGCCAATGCGTTAACTGCCCCGGGCATATATACACATCGTTCCTTTGTATTGCACTGCTACCAGTGAACTTAGTGCCACGGCTTTGGAATGCAAGAAAATGACCTTGAATGTGACCATGATAGTGTTTGATTTACTTATTTCAGAGAAGAGGGTGGAATCTAAAAGGGAATGCTGCTGATACAGTGAAAGCATAGCTATGCACACTTGTGTGGGAAAAGGTGAGACTGGAAAGCAAATCTCTTAAGTTTTCCTCGGCAGGTAAAGGGTTAACACCTCATTACGTTGACATAGTCACAGTGAACAAAACGTTTTGTGATGTTATAAAATTTTAAGCTTTTTTATTTTACAAAAAGACCTTTTTTAAAAATATGTGTGTAAAAGTGTTATTTTATTTATGGGGGCCAAATTTAACCAGCAGTCTAATCCCATGTAATTCTATGGAGAAATTTGTTTTAAAAATTATTCATTACTTGATGGACTCTCCTAATTTCCATTGTCACATAAAAATTAACAACCATTAAAATATTTTCCCCTTTTTCAAAATTAAATTTTTAATATTTCATTTTGGAGTTATAAAATGCAAAAAATGCTCTTACACAGAGAAGTCAAGACATGGAAAATTCAGATCGTAATGAAATTGAGCAGAATTGTAGTATACGAGGAAGGTAACAATATATTAAAGCATTAGCATGCACTAGCCACACAATCTCAAGAAAAAAACCTTTAAAATTTCCCTAATTCTTAAGTACAGGTTATTTTGACAAACAGCTAACAATCTAGTGGGGTACTTGATAGAATACGTTGCTGCAACAGACTCCCGGGTTTGATGTGACTTATGGAAACTTTCTTTCTTTTCTTATTTTTTTATCTAAACATTTTCTTTTCTTTTATAATCAAAATCAAAAATTGAAAATTTAATACATAATAATTATTTGATTTTTGTAAATTAAAAAAATATGTAATTTTTATAGTTATATTTTACTATTTGTAATATTTTTAATTTTCTACAAATTAGAAAATAAATTTAGCATTGTTTCTATTATAAAATAAAGAGAACCTTAATATACATATATATACACTTATTTATCTAAGAATTTTATTTTATTAGTACTTTATTTTATAATTAAAACAAAGCTACAATTTATTTTTTTAATTATAGAAAATTATAAATTTTACAAATAGTAAAATATAATTAAATAATATAATAAAGATGATCTATTAAGCATAGTAGAAGCCAAGCAACTGATACAAGATCACTGAAACACCAATGACCAATAAGATTTTTAAAAAATTTTTATCAGTGGATGAAATACACTATCCAGATCTATTAATTAACAACCTGCAAAACAAACGAATCAATAAAGAAACACAACAAATCTTAACTTAAAACCATAAACTTATCAAAATTAATGAAAAAACAACCCAAGAAACACAAGATAGGAAGAAGGATATATATATATATATATATATAAAATTCACAAAAACTTAATAATTACTGCTTATTACATTATTTTATTTTGGGTTTAATGATTCAAAAGATTAAATTTTACAATTTTCCAACCTTATAACCATTCAACTACAGTTTTAATAGCAAAATAAGTAAATAAATAATGTAATCAAATAAAAATAAATAAGATAAATAAATAAACAAAACCCTGAATTACAAATATAGAAATAAAGAAAAACAGATAATTTAATTAAAAAAACAGACCAAAGTGTAAAATAGTTAGCAGGTGTATTTAAGTCTTTGTGTGAGCCTCATGTTTCAATTTTAACTACCATGTATATTTTATGTAATCGCTTTTAGATTGTTAATATTAGAAAGCAGCTGAAATTTCAATTTTCTGCACAGAAAGATATATACAGGGTGATACACAAGTCACAAAAATAAATATATTATTCAAAAAGTATTGAAGGTATGTAATTTTCACTGAAATGCACAGAGACATGTGATTTTTTTCAGATAACAAAAGATTTATTATCAAATTAGCTTAAATTTCTCTTTATCAGGTGGTGCTTCAGTTGTAAGATTACTTTTTTACAGTGCCACAGTACATTCAACATCATAACTAGGACTATAAATGCTCAATATGACAGTCATCATTTGTGAGAATGACTGCCAGACGTTGCACATTGGAAATTCTCTTTAAAAAAAAAAAAAAAAAAAACTTCAGTATTCAGAATATGGCCTCATTTGATCAGGTGAATCTGTTTAAAATGTGAGAGGATACTGCAAATACAGCGCGATATGTTGGTGAAAAATGTAACTAATATTTTTCCTTATATATACATAAAAAATCCCATGTTTTTCTGTAAAATTCAGTGAAAACTGCAGGGAGATACAGTTAGTACTTTTTGAATAGTATATATTTTTATTTTTTTCTGTTACTTTTGGATCACCTGGTATATTATATATATATATATATAATAATGATGATCTATTAAGCATCGTACAAGCCAAGTAACAGATACAAGACCAATGATCAATAAGATTAAAAATTTCTTTATGTAGGAGAAGTTCAGAAAAATGAAAAAAAAAAAAAAAAATTCAGGGGATGAAATACACATATTCAAAGAAACCAGATTTATTAATTAACAACCTGCGAAACAAATGAATCAATAAACTAACACAACAAATCTTAACTTAAAAACATAAACTATATCAAAATTTATGAAAAAATAATTTAAGAAACTTAAGAAAGGAAGGAAGGCGGCAAGACTTGTGACTTGCCAGTGGGGTTAAACTAGTTTCACGCCGGGAACACTCCCCCAGCCTGCCAAGACCAGAATAGGAGTCATATGGATTTTAAAAAGATATATGAGGATAGATCTAAAAGTAAATTGCACTTCCAAGTTATGGTCATTTATTAAATAGTCTATACAAAAGCAACATGGCTATGACAGCACACAATGCAAGTTCACTTTTCTTCCAGTGCTATGTAACCACATGAAGACAGTTGCTTTCACTTCCTCATCATTTCAGAATCTTTGTCCACTAAGATCCTTTTTAAGCTTACTGGAAACATTTTTGCAACGGTATTCTGCAGAGGGTAACAAGTTTCTGCGGTGAATCATTACAGGGGATGAAACGTCGGTCCACCACTTCACCCCCGAAACGAAGAGAACATTGATGGAATAGGTGCACACCATCACCACAACGAAAAAAGGCCAAGGTTGCCCTCTGCAGAATATTGTTGCAAAAATGTTTTCGGTAAGCTTAAAAGGGATCTTGGTAAATAACGATTCCAAAATGATGAGGAGGTTAAAGCAGCTGTCTCTGTGTGGTTACATATCGCTGGAGATTTCTATGCATCCGTAATTGAAAAATTGGTTGTCTGTTCGGAAAAATTTTTAGAGTCTCTTGAGAACTATGTGGAAAAGTGAACTTACATTGTATGCTGTCATAGCCGTGTTGCTTTTGTATAGACTATTTAATAAATGGCCATAACTTGGAAGCGCAACTTACTTTTTGATCTGTCCTCGTATATATATATATAATATATATAAACGATTCTTGAAGAAACAAGTTGGTTAATATTTAAAATCTAGATTTAAAAATGTCGTACATTTCAAACATTTGCTGGCCTGTAATAATTTAATAGCATCTGAATCCTACATTATAGTTTTTCAAGAAGCTGTATTGATTGGAGAAGTAATTGTTTAATTTTTGTGGATAGTAATTATATATACATTGAAAACCCTTATTTCTCTAATATTTTTTATTTTCTATAATTTTAAAAACTAAGTTTAGCATTGTTTTAAATACACCTAAAATAAAGTAAAAATAAAATGTTTAGTTAAATAATAATAATAATAATAAAAAGTTTATTCCTAAAAGCTAAAATTTATTTTTTAAGTTATAGGAATTTACAGGAAATAGTATAAAGCATTTAAAAATTTTTGGAATATATAAGGGAACTAGATATTTTTTACAAATCAAGTTGTTTCGCTTCTTATATAATTTTTTACACATTTTTTATTAATCAAAGATATTTATTGAGAAAGGAGAACTTTGAGCGTTAGTAACAAAACAGAATCGCTGCAAGATTCTCAGTATCAGCCATAGATAATTCTTGACGTCTTAGAGATGCCAAAGTCTACAATAGCATATGAAATAAATGACATCTCCCCTACGTTATTATATCACAAAAAATCCGAATCTGTTGGATGTAGACTTATTTACTAATTTTATTGAAGGATTTGAAGGGTAAAACTAAATGGTTTTAATTTACAGTTTCTGTAGATTACCACCAGGAAACATGTGTGGAATGTTTATTTTAAGCAGTAGCTAAAAATTTTAATGACAGCTGAGCCCAGACCGAGATATATCCACAGAATAAATGAGGAAGACACTCTTAAATCCAAATTGCACTTTGCTTACCAGATTAAATTAAATGTAGTCATCTCATCACTTTAGTTTGTACTATAAAAAGTTTGTATATCATTAAAAGTAATGTTAATCTATCAATTTAAATAAACAATTTAATTTTTAAAATATTATTTTGCTTTTAACCCTCTAAGTGTTTGAACCGGATTTTTGTAACTCACATAGACACTTTTGAAATGGTTTGAGACTGATTTGTGTCAAGCAAGAAATCTCTCTCCAAATAGTGAGAGACGTAAAATTGTATCTTAAAATCATGAAGCTGAATTAGTTAATAAGATTATTTTTTTAGGTAATAAAATTATATTTTAAGTAAAAGTGTCATTTGAGGCTACACGCTGAGAGGGTTAAATTATTAATTACACATCATATTTAAGTTAGAGTTCTATAGTAATATAGATACTTTTAATAATAGATTTATAAATTGTAATAACATATTTCATAGATAACTTCATCCATGATTTAGGTCCTTTAATCTATGAATTACCAGTGAAATAACTACTGGGAGACTAAATATTGATAATTCTATTGTGTTTAGCACTTTAAAGACTTTGTACATACTTCCAAACCCCTTGTATAAGTTCCACATGTTTTGACAGAATGAAACAAACTGAATTATGTTTATAATGTTTTTCTCTTTGGCAGTCAACAAAATGAATCATTCTTGAATCAAGTCATGACAGGAGAAGAAATATGGGTTTGTCATTATATATATATATAATAATGATTATATATATATAAAAAAAAAAAAAAACTCTGGAAGAGCAGAATGTATGGCAAAGGCCTAGTTGCATCCAAAGAAAGTGTGTCAATTGGGATTGGAGAGAAATTGTGTTTTGAAGTGTATGTTCGTTAAAAGTGAAAAACAATGAAATTATCAATATTTAATTCTCAGTATAATATTTTCAGCGATAATCTAATAATCCATAGAGTATAAATTAATTAAGGGGTTATATGGGTTTTGAATGCCAGAAAGAAAAAAAAAAGCATATTTTCTATATATTTTTTATAATAAATAAAATCTTTTATTAAAAATTCCAAACATATAAATGTGCAATATTGAAACAATATTTTATAAAATTTTCATTAAAAATGTTAGAAAATTCAGCTGGTGGGTTCTGGTTTCAGAGGCCTCAGTAATTTTCTTTTCAAAGATTAAATTATACACTGACCCCAGTAATTTTATTTTCAAAGATTATATTATACACTGATTCAAATTGTTAAACTTGAGGCTCAATAGCAACAAACATGAAGGTTGTTTTGGTTTAAATCCTAATATTTGCCGATGGAGAAAGTAATCCCTATTATTATTCATTAAATAATGCATAGTTTAAAATTCCATTTTAACACTCATTCAGAAAATTCATAACCTGTTATTAAATGTCTCATTTTTCAAAAATTGATTTTTTTAAACTTTTAATATTGTATTTTGAAGCTGTGAAAGTCAAAACTTTGCATTTTACAACTTTAATAATAAGGATTATTTCTCCATAGGTTAACATAGAATTTGGATGACCTTGATGATTATTGACAGAAAGCCTTAAAATCATTTCTAAGTTGAAAAATGACCTCTATTAATTTTCACTAAGTTTCTGGCAGGAAATGCTAACTTTATAAATGCTGTTCATCTACCTTTATTTTTCCTTTTATCTTGGTGGTTTAACATATTTATTTTAAAGTCAACATCACTTACTTTAAAGCGCCATTTTACATAAATTTACTTGCTAAATAACGAGATGATGTAAAATTAACCTTTACAAACTTGAACTTCACATTTAACTGTGCACATTCAGAAAAATACTTTACAATTTCTGTTCTTCACACACATATTAGTAGTATTTATACACATGGAATTATATGGAGAACATTGTCAATAAAATAAGAAATTGCATGAAATCATAAAACATACCTATTGGAGGAGGACCTCGCAACATAGCAACAGGAGGAGGATATGGAGGCATTGGCGGTGCTGGCACCAATGGAGTAGGTGCTAAATTAAAGTAGTTGTTAGCTAATTCCTCGGGAGGAGCTGGTAATGCTATTAAGAAAAAGAAAAGAATGAACTAAATGAAAAGCAAATACTTATGTAAAAATGTACTACATATCTAATAATATAATAATAATAATAATAACTGCAATGAATAATTATATATGCCAATTTTTTAGATAACCTTAAATATCATTTTCAGCAGTTAATTTTGTTTCAAAAATTTATTGTTGAGGTATGCTAATATTAATTTAAAATAACTTAAGTAAAAATCAATGATTTCATAATACATATCATTTTATAATAATTATATTTTTATTAATGCTATAAATTTATGCATATATTTCCAAGGTCTGATATATATATATATATGTATATAATTTTAAATGGTTTATTATTATTATTTTTTAACTGAAATCAGTCTTTATATTGATAAGCAAAATGGGCTTTGCCAGCCAAGCAGCCTAAATTTAAAAATAAATGACATTTCATCATATGAATACCACTCCTTACAAGTGTAATAATTGAAAGCAAAACATTGACTCACAAATTTAAAAATAATTATTGCATTAGCATGCATTTTGGCATGGTGTTGGTACAATGAAATAGTATCCAAAAATATTAAATAAAATCTTTAATGTTAAAATAATACAAATAAAAAGTATATATATATGTAATAAGCACTTACAATAAAATTCTTTATTAAAAAGATATCAAATGCAATAATTGGTTGTAATGTAGTTTAACCCATAGTTTAATGCTGATTTTTATTTTTATTTATTTATTTTATTTTTTATTTATTTTATTTTATTTGCCTTGATAACACTTCAAATAATTTTATAATTCCTTTTATCTTTTAATTGCATCATGGTGAGTCCACTCTCAAAAATGTGTGAAGCTGATGAATTTTGAAAAATGCACCCAGCTCTGGGCTTAATGTTTTTTTCAGTGAACATGTAGTAAAACAAAAATCTTATCTTACAAAAACAAATTCAGTTTTCTTAATACTGAAATTTAGAAAATAGTAAATAAATAAATTCTGTTAATTAAAACTGAACTATGATTAAATATATATATTATGGAACTAAAATGTTAAAATTTAAAACAGAAAGAAAGTAGAACAATAAAATTCTATCCCAACAGAGCAATGGCAATAATTTAAATATGCTACAAAGAAAACTAAATTACTACTAAAAAGTATTAAAATACTAATAGAATTATGAAATCCACTAATGTGTACAATATGAAAAGGTTTTCTAGTTTAAAACAATATTTACTTAGCCTTGAGTATACAGCAGGCAAACAGCATACTTACGTCTAATGTTTTGTAATAATCTATACTAATCCAGATATGTCAATATTGATAATATATTCCAAAGTAATATTAGGACTAGTTTTCTTTTCTTTTTTTTTTTTTTTTTTTTTTTTTTTTTTTTCCACACCACTTTTTTTTGTAGAGTAATTTTCTTTACTGTGTATCTACTATTAAATAAGAAAATTACTCTTAAAAAAAAAAAAGTACTATGAAAAAAAGATGAGTATAGTGCAACCATGTTTCTCGAAACTAGTTTTGAGGACAAGTCCAATGGCTTGAAGGGGTGACAAATTGACCAACAGGTTGAGATTTGGCAAACATCCAGTCCTTTGTCACTATTTTCTTTCAATCCCCCATATTTTAACACTGGACTTGTTGAGTAAGCACTTGCACAGAAGCTACCATGGTCGCAAAAAAAGTGGTTAAAGAGCACTAACAATGATCTGGCATAAGTTGGAACTGTTGACATATCTGCTAATCTCAAATAATTTTTTACAATGAGATCGATCTCCGCAAATGAATCAATGAAATTTTAAGTTTAATTTATTATTTGAATCAAAGAAAAGTTCTTCAAAAAATATTTGCATTTACAGTGTTGACACTGAAAAACATGTACTAATTGTAGAACACTGCATCATTCACTAAAAGCAATAAATAAGAGTTTTGTTGAAAAATATTAAGGCTGCAGATTACCCCTTTATTCCTCCCCATATTATCCTATGGGATTTTTTGTTGTTTTGTTTTAGAAGGATATCTCATTCAAAAATGAAGTTATCTGAATATTAATCTTTGAACAAGTTGTTTTTATGCTTAATGATTTACTTTAAGTTTTAGTCTCTAAACAAAACACTTAATTTTTTTTTTTTTTTTTTCAAAAATTTGTTCACTAAGGGTGACATTATTCAAAGAGTAACAAAAAAAAAAAAAAAAAAAAAATGAATGAGATATTCTTATTAAACGAAGTAAAGAAAATACGATAGAATAACATTTGAAAAAAGAAAGAGGGAATCTGACTGATATACAACCTTAATGGCAGATTTCTGTGCCCGAAGCAGAACTGTTTAAACAGGAAGTGTGACCACAAGCCATGAAGTGAAGGCTATTTTTTATCATAAATGCATTTTAATAAAATTGTTGGAAAAACAGAAATAAATAAACCCTCAGAATGAAATAATAATTTATAAAAACTAAAAGTATAAACAAAAGTACTAAACAAAAATAAGTCTAAAAATCCAACTTATGCACAAAAAAGAAAAACGAAAAGAAGAAAAAAAAAAGAGTAAGACTAAGAAAAAAGACCAAAATAATAAATTAGTAAAAAAAAAAAAAGAGAGAGAAGTTGTTTTTCTGCAATCTTTTTAATAATAAAGTTTTCTGCAGACAGGGTTCGTAAATATCATGATATTTTCGAAAATATCAAAAATATCCGATATTTTGATATATATCCGATATTTTTGATATATATCCGATATTCTCAAAATTGTCAACTTATGATAAATATTTTCAACTTTAATGCAACTTAAACACCTATACGTATTGCACATTATATAAAAACTAATATAAAGCATTATTCTAATATAAAAAATATATATAATTGTAAATAATGAAATTTTTTTTCTATTTTTTAAACACTAACAAAATTTTAAGTTAAACAATTTCTCTTTCAAAACACAAATTATAAAACTATCTCAAATCTCAAGAATGTTTTATTTCTGTTACAAAACTAAGTACAAAATGAAATTTATTTATTTTTGTTCAAAATTTTAAACAAAAATGTAAGTTTTTCTGCTTTTTCAGTTCCTAGCCTGTTGCGCAATTTAGAATGAACAAAACCAAAGCAAGAGAAAATTCTCTCTAAGGATGCTGTTGTTGGTGAAGCAGTAAACAATTGATTAACTAACTTAGAATTTTTTTTTTTTCTTTTAGTGGCTGTTCAATCTTAATATTATCCCACTTTAGAAAAACATTTTCAGATGTGTAAAAATTATTTTTGTTAGCTCCTTTTAGCACTTCATTTAAAAGAAAATTTTCAATAACAATTGAAAATTTAAAGTTCTAATTTTTAGACAAAAAATATAAATATGATGAATAATGCTATTTTCAAAATACTTCACATAAATAAAAATATCAAAAATATCGAAAATCCCGATATTTTTAAAATAAATATCGGATATATATCATGATATATATCCATGATATATATCGATTGATATATATCCCGAACCCTGTACTGCAGATAATGTTGAAACCAATGTCAGAGTTTAAATATATGTTGAAATAAAGAAAATAATTGTTATCCTTGACTTGGAGGAATAAATAACGCAAGTCTTATAACTTAGCAGATTAAAATGGCGTCACAAATGCTGCAATGTATCGAGAAAAATTTAATTCATGATTTGAATCAAATAAAACATAATTTAAAAGAACAGATGTAATTCTATGAAAGGACTGCCAAATGATGTTTTTCTTTCTTGGTCATCATTATAATGTGACAAATTATGGACAAAACATTTAGCTAAATTAAAGAAAACTATTCAAAGAAAGTTAAAATGATTATTATAAATTAAAAAAAAAAAAATAATATTAAAAATAAAATAAATGATAAATTCAAACACAAAAAATATATGGTACTTTTGTGTTATCAAGATCAAATTCATATAGAGAAAGAAAAGTAATAAATTTGCGATATTTATAACAAATAAACTAGAAACAATGTTGATGAATTTGCGGTGAAGTTAATTTTCAAAAATAATTAAGTTTAAATTATATTTCATGACTCAAATTCTATTACTTTTATTCTATTAAAAAGAGTTATTACTTACATTCTATTAAAATCTATTAAAAAGATTATTTAAAATTTACACAGTTAAATTTTAAATAATCTTTTTTTTTCATTATTGGTATTATCACAACATTTTGCCACTGTTTTTTGAATATGGCAAATTTGGAAATAGGTTCATTTGGAAATATCAATCGCAAAGCAAATGAAGATCGACTAGTAATCCAATACTTTGCTAACAGTATCATTTGTTAATTTACAGAAATAAAATAAAATGATAAATTTAATGTATTTATAATACATTATCAATATTTAATTTTAGAAATATTCAGATATTTTCCTTTTATACAAATATTTCATCAAGGGTAAATATTGATTTGAACTTTTTTAAAATATTACACCAATATTGAACAAATATATGTTGAATATCACAAAGACATAAATACTGCTATTTCTTCAAACCTGATCATGTCAGGCAATATATCCCACAGCAATAAATACAGATTTATTACGTACAAAACTTTGAATAAACACCATAAAATGCAATAATCTTGCAACAATTGTTTTGGGTCAGAAAAGCACACAACCCTCCGTCAGGAGAGCAGCTTTGACTGCAACACTCGTGCCTACTTTCTCGCTCACCTGACAATGGGTCGTGTGCTTTTTCGACCCAAAACAATTGTGAGATTATTGCATTTTATGGTGTTTATTCAAAATTTTGTATGTAATACTTTAAAACGCCAATTCTGTGGTGCTTTCTTATTAAATACAGATTTAGTTTTTGTAACATATTAAGGATTTTAACTTCATATCATAATTTAGAGTTTGCAAATTTTGATCACAATATGATTATGCATAAATAATAAAAATATAATTTTCTCAACATCTGAACATATTTATTCAAAGAAAGTACATTAAATATGCATATAAATAACAACATCAATAACTTACCATCTGGTAAACCAGGAACAGGCTCCAGATTCTTGGATTCAGACTCTTTCACTCCACTCGAGCTTATCTTTGCTTGTGAACGACCCCACTTGATTGTTAATCTTCTACCACATAAAATTAATTTGTTAAAGGCTTTTTCAGCAGCTAATTCTGCAGCTGTTCTTGTGGTAAATTGAATAAAAGCACACTGTTGTTTTGCTAACAGAGTTATAGATCGAATTTCTCCATATTGATAAAAATGGTCCCTGTTATAGGAAAGAAAAAAAAAATAATCAAACATTGAAAAAATACGAATTTGATAGAAGTTACAAAAATTTAAAATTACAATTATTCTCAGTAATCACTTTAATGTGATTATTTAGTCACCAGCCATGAAGCAAAATTTGAATAGCTTCATAAGATGTCACAAAAATCAGTTTACATTAATTTTTAAAAGAGTAAATACAAAAACTGTTCACAATTCAATTAAAAAAAATATGCTCAGTACAAATAAAGTTTCAGCAACATATTGTAAGCTTTAACATCATACAATTTATCATATAGTATTGAAATTACAATACTAGCTTTAAAAAAGTGAACAAACAAAAAAAAAAAAAAAAAAAAAAAAAAAAGAGAGAGAGAGAGAGAGAATAATTCATTATAAGCAAAGTAAGAAATATTTAAAATTAAAAAAATTAATGAAAAGCAAAACTAAACAAAATTTTTAAATACTTTTACTCACTGATTATTTTTTTAGATGAATTTTTTCTTTCTTTTACATACATTTGACATTATTAACATAAATAATATTTATTTTATATAAAAGGTTTTATATTTCCTGAATCAGTCAAACAAATCAGTATATATTAAAATTAAAAAATTGATTGGTGCTTTTGCCATCTTTCCATACTAATTTATTTATAGCAATATTTTTTTGAAGAATAAGAGCTGTCAAACATTTGGTTACATAAATCTATTTAAATTAATGCTTAAAACATTAGTAACTTACTTCAGTTCTTTCTCAGTAATTTTTTCTCCTAAATTACCAACATACAACGTTGTGATAGTTTTATCTTCAGGTGGTTCTAGTTTTGGCATAGCAGCAGCCCTCCTTAGCAGTTTGTCAGCAACTGGGTCATTTGCCCCATAGTATCTATCTTTTATATTTTGATCTGCTAGTGGATCATCTGGATCAGTAGGTTTTTCATGCCTGAAGAAGAAATTAATAAATCACAGAAACAATGCACTAAAGAATATAATAACTATAAAATTTCTATCCAAATACGTTACTGAAAATAATAATGCAGAATTACTGAATCCCTTTTATTGCATTTTATTAGTACTATTATGCAAATAATGTCATTATGACAGTTAAATCTTAAAGGCTCTTGTCTCCCTCTTCCAATTTATCCATCTCAAGTCGCCAAATCCCATATAGCACTATAGAGCAATTTGTTATAAAATTACTCATTACTTAATGTACTGAAAATTCATTACCTATTATAATGAAAATTTCATTTTCACATTTGGAAAATTCACAATTGTTAAATTACTATTTGGTTTCCAAAAGATTATTGTTCAAGAATCTCATATTTATTTTACAGTTAAAAAATGGAAAAAAGTGCACCTAGTTAATATTTTACATTCTTAAACTTAAAATTAAAACATTAAAATTAATCAATTTTTGAAAAATGAGTACCCACTAATTTAACAGTTGTGAAGTT
Organism: Salticus scenicus; assembly: GCA_963930645.1. Classification (NCBI taxonomy): domain Eukaryota; kingdom Metazoa; phylum Arthropoda; class Arachnida; order Araneae; family Salticidae; genus Salticus; species Salticus scenicus. The sequence goes on along the minus strand of OZ005654.1, from coordinate 106,253,479 downwards.
TCCAAATACAAAAACAGAATTAAAAAAAAAAAAAAAAAACATACATAAAGAATAATTCAGTAAACATATTTCAACATAGAATTACAAGGGATATGGTGATCGGAGGACAGGGGAAATTGTAAGAAGGAGAGGAGAGTCAAAGACATTCCATAAACTTCCATTTAGCAAGACTCTGTTCATACCCAGACATATTGGATTTTATAAAAACAGCTTTTGTAATTATTTTTTATTATGTATGATATTAGGTTGGATTGATTAACATTACATTAGAGCTGCTCAGAAGGTTATTGGCAACAATCTGGAATTCACCCTCAGCTCAGGAGTGTTTTTGGTGACATGCCATCACAACTTTGATCTTCTGCGAAAACAGATGCCCCCTCCCCCATTTCCCCTTTAGAATATGGCTAGAAAAATCTGAAAATTTTTACATGCCCGGTCGGGCATGTTACTCTAGAGGATGCATGCACAAATTAAGCTTTTACATGGCTAAAGTCCAAATATCTTATTCAAAATGCATATTAATAAGGAACATTCACATATCTAGTACAGATCTTTTAAAACAGAATGTAATAACATTATAGCTGTATTGATATTAAATACATAAGTTTTAATTTAATTTTACTCAGAGCATATTTAATTATAATTAAAGTTATACCTTATAAAGCTCAGGATATAGGTTGAAGTACTTTCTGAGTGGATCCGCCCTTTCACCAGCAACTATCAGTGTGGTCCGCTGCCGTCGAAACTGTTTCTTGATTCCTCTGGTGTTGACTCTTTAAAAAATGGTGCCACAATCGTCACAATTAAAGAGTCAACAACAGAGGAATCAAGAAACAGTTTCGACGGCAGCAGACCACACTGATGGTTCCTGATGAAAGGGCGGATCCGCCCAGAAAGTACTTCAACCTATATCCTGAGCTTTATAAGGTATAACTTTAATTATATATTGATATTGTTTATTTCAATATGAGTAAAATAAAGATAAGTCACAATATTAACACACTCAGCCAGACATGTAAAGGGAAAATTTGCTGTCCAATTCACTGTCCAGTGTGTGAATTTTTACAAACACTAGGCATGTCGGGCAATATGATTTTTGAGCCCTGCTTCAGAGATATTATTTTCATGGAATATAGAGGATATTGAAGCCACAGTGGATTTTACATGCACCAACCAACTATTAGTTATATGATGTTAGCAGATGAAACAAAACTTTGTTAATTTAAATGAATGAGAAGTACAGAAATAAGATTCAAAATTAAATAGTAAATACACTTTTTTCTTTTTTCATTAACTGTTGTTACATTACAATAGAGAATAGAAATGTAGAAAAAAATGTGTATTAAAAGAATCTTTACTACAAAGACAGTAAAAACCAAGTTACGACAACAGTTAATTGTTCAAAAATTTAGATTACAAGATTGCATTATTAATTTATATGAGGATGTACATGTGTTTGTGCAGGTATTTTAAATGGAAGAGCTAACGACGCCCAGAGGAACAGCTATAAATAAAATGGAAATTACATGAAAGCTTTGAAGAAAACAGAAATCGATTGTAGAATATGTTGGAATAGGTGAACAAGATTTAAGGTAAATTTAAGCTGACTGGGAAAATTTTGAACATCAAAAGGGTAAAAAATAGAAGTAGAAATCAAAATGGAAAAACAATCTATTAAGATATAAATAAATACTTTTTAATGCTTTGAACAGGGGAGCAGCCCCGGCTCACCGCTCGAAGAGCGGTGTTGAGCTATGCTAGGACCGAAGTCCACGTGGGCTGTCCCGAGACGTTTATTGAAAACGAAAGAGAAAAAAAAAAAAAAAAAAAAAATTACAGAATTCATCGCCAGGAGACCCTTGCACACGCTAGAGGGCGATATTGAGTGCCAGGCTTGAGCCTCACGCGACAGAGGGCACTCGGTGGTTACATGGCTAGATTAGTACAAAAGAAGTAAGAATTTGGTAAGTTGTACACTTGAGGACTTTCGCCAGGGCTTAAGCCCTCTCGCGACACTTGGCGAAAGTGAGACATAAAGGTGGCTGATTTTGCTGCATTTCAGGCAACCAAGCACTTTTCACTTAGTCAGTTAAGTTTGAGATGTTAGCTAGGAAAGAGTATATGTTATTAAGTTTACATACTAGGTAATTGCGGGAGATTATGTCTACTAGCCAATTTGGAGGGTGTGGGGAGGGATTACGGAGGTGAAAATTACTAGTTAGAGAGCAATTGTAATAATAGTGGTTTGGAGTTCCCTCTTCGCCGCAGGGGCACAAGGGAGAATGCCGGCAATGAAACTTGTGCAGATAAGAGGGGAAAGGTCCGTGACCTGTCAGAAAAGCTGTTATGGGGGGTGTTAGGGACCAATTATTTGCGCTCACCCGTGGGATGAGGTTATAGGTATGTCTACCTTTATCTGAATCGTCCCACAGGTTTTGCCATTTTATGCTTAGAATCTGTTTTATTCTTGATTTTACATAGGAGGGAGGGGCAGGAAGGGCAAAATCTTTGTTTGGGAGGTTAGTTGCCTCTTTTGCTAGTGAGTCTGCAAGTTCATTACCGGTTATTCCCTTGTGGGCAGAAACGTGTGCCAGGGAGATTTTTAATTTTAAGGTCGTTAAGAGTTGTTTAATTTCCAGGATTTGAGGATGTCTGCTCCTGTGGCGTGCAATGGCGAGCAGACCCGAGAGGCTGTCGCTGTAGATTTGGAGCTCTTGATATTTATGTTGGTTATTTGCCCATTCCAGGGCTTGTTTAATGGCCAGTAATTCAGCCTGGAAGACGGTGTTATGGTCTTCGAGTCTGCCCGTCCACCGATGGACGACTTCGTCGAATTCAGAGACACAGAATGCTGCTCCAACACCCTGTTCCGTCTTTGAGCCATCGGTGAAAATAGCCACTGGAGCAGAGTTAGAAAAGCTGTTTTTAGTACTATTGATAAGTAGAGAGGCTATGTCCTTCCCTGGATGAATGTTCCAACTGCAGGTGAGGGATAGAATGGGGGTGTTGGGGAATACTATTGAAGAGAGTTCTGAGTCTTTTAATTGTAGGATTCTGGTTTTAATGTATGTTTGGGACACCTGCAGATGGGCATGAGGAATCCCAGTGATGAAGGTGAGGGCATCAGTGGAAATTGTTTTGTATCCTCTTGCTATTTGCAAGAGGAAAGGTCGTTGAGCAGAGTTTAGTAGCTTGATCGCATGTTTTCTGAGATGACCACCCCATATGCCAGCCCCGTAGGTAAGAATTTTTTCGATAATTGTGAAGTACCAGCGTTTTAGGTGGGAGGTGGATATTCCCCACCTCTTACCTACCATTTTCATTGAGTTGTGGTACATTGCCAGTGTTTTCAATTTTAGATATTTAATATGGGCTAGCCAGTTAAGATGGTCATCAAAGAAAATGCCAAGGAGTTTTAGCTGTTTAACATGTTTCACACTGCTGCCGTCGATCCTCATCTTGGGGTTCCTCTGGAGAGCTTTGGGAAAGGCGAGAGTTAGGGCTTTTGATTTTGAGGGGGATTAAGAATTTGACTGAAAAGGGAGAAGGCTTCCTGGGCTTGGTCCTCCAGATCTCTTCTTCTAGGCCCCGAGAAGATGACTGAGAAGTCATCCGCGTAGGCGTATGTAGTAAAGCCCGCAGAGTCCATGCGTCGCAGGATTGTGTTTGCGATGAGGTTCCACTTTTTAATGCTTATATAAATAAATCCAATATGAATTATTTTTCTAAAATAAATCAGTTAAAAGTATTCAATATCTCATATATTATTGATAGACTGTGCCAAGATAAGGGAAGGAAGGCTTGCTTTTTCTTAATGACTGGGCTTTTTCTTAAGGAAGGGTTTGAGCTGTCGCTCTATGGTCATTTTTTGCATATTCAAGTTCATTAGACCCAGACTTACGATTTAGAGTAGATTTTGAATGGTATAATTTTAATGTTTTTGTAAAAAAATTAACAATTACTTCTGATTTGGGAAGATGTTTTCCTATGAAACATAAATTTCTATATTTGATAAATCTTCTTACAATTATACTGAGACTTCCCATCAGGGTTAAAGCTGAGTAAAAATTTCCTTTAGCAAAAAAGCTACAATCAGAAAAAAATCTTTAGAAAAATGCTAAAATGCCAGAAACAGTAGAAAAAAATGAATATCAGTTTACACATTATTCTAAACGTCTCGATATGTTTGATTTTCATTTGTAAATTAAACTTAAAAGTTTTTAATCAGGTCTTTTAAGAGTTATACACAGAAGGTAAAAATTTTTTTAATTAGAAATGAAAAACAAAAAAGTAATTAATAATTGTACTTACCACTGGAACCAAATCAATTCGAATATAGTACAAGCATATATTTTAACACATTTATTGGCAGACATGAAAAACATTAAACTTTTTAGATTATAACTTTATATTGTAAACTATTTTAAAGCAATGTGAACATCTTAGATACGACTTATATTCTTTTTCTGGTGATATAATTATCACTATAGCATGTATAACTACATTAAGCTTATACTGTATCTGAAAATAAAATCATAACTTACAAAAATAAAAAAAAAGAAAGTAATATAAGTGAAATTTGTTTATTACTATTCAAACCTTTTTGGTTTACAATTTATAATTTTTCTTTCTATCATATTAGACCACTTTACAAATGCCTCATGTTTATTTACAAATTGATTTCCTGTATGCGATTCTTATGAGTAGTTCAGCGTTTTATTTTCCTTATATGAATGAACCGATGGACTTTTCTTGATCAATGTTGCGATATTTTTTCCATGAAAGATTCGTTATAATATTTTCACCGAAGTTTTTTTTTTTTTTTTTTTCAATTTGTGTTTAGTAAGATGTGTTAGCAAAAAAGCGAAAACATGTTATTTCATTTTCGCATTTTGGATAAGTCTTTTAGCATTTCGCGAAAAATGCTGCCGTATCAGAAACACTGCTTCCCATGTCAATATTTTTGTATGAACAAGGTTCCAGCTTCATGAATACTATCAAAAACAAACTGCGTTTGAATGTAAAGCAAGGCAGTATAATTAGAACAATGTTCATCAATTTAAATAGACCCTCTTTAGAAGAATTCAGTCCTGAAAAATCAACAGACAAATAGTATTTTAAAGCTAAAAGTCAAACACTCTATAAATATATTTGATGTTTACATTAAAAGTAAGAATAATATTCCATCCAATGTTTTTGTTTCCATAGTTTGTTTTTATGTTTATAAGTAAAAATCAGTTATTTTCTTAAAATTTTCTTCAATTTAAATTTTTAACTGAATACTTCTTTTATTCAATGTAAAATAATACATGAATGACTGCATTAATTATAAAATAAGGAAATATTACCCTCCTAGAGACTCTACATATTGCTGTGAGTATTGTTATAAAAATAATTTGTTATTCATCTCATAATTTAATCAATACAAAAAAAATTCAATATAATGAATATGTGTTGAAAGATAATTTTTTAGAAATCACACAAAATATGTATGTAATATTATAGCTGAAAAAGGGGGGGGGGTTGTCGATCCAGATTTTAATTTATGGAACACATTTTTGTGATTAATAATTTCTTTGTTGTTGTTTTTGTGTGTGTGGAAGGGGGGGGGGTATAAAACTTTTCATTTTAATAGCCATTAATGTTTAATATAAATTTAATAGAGTTTTGTTAAACAGTATACAGGCATTAATTAAAAATAATACTGAAAACATGGGAAAAACTTATAAAAGGGATAATTTTTTATGAATTTACATTTTATGAAGGGGCCCATTTTAAAAATTTGAATTTTTTGAAGGTGCTTCTTTTATGAATTCGAATTTTGTGAAGGGAATCATTTTATAAATTTGAATTTTGTGAAGGAGCCCATTTTGTGACAAGTTAACAAAAGGGAACCCAATTTTTGCCTGGATCGACTCCTGAACTGATACAAATATTAGACTTTTAGAGTTTAATATTGTTGCTAAATAAATCCACTAATAAAAAAATTCATCAAGAACATCAGTTTTGATAAATTAAACACAAAAATTTTAAAATCATAGCATAAAAAATAAAGTTTTAATTTCAAATAACATTATATATTTACCTATAAGGACATTCTTCTCCTCGTTTACATTCCCCTTTAACCCAAAACGAGCAAATATGGGGCCGATTTCTTTTATAATAAGGTGTTGTTCGGGCTAACTTCATAAGTAGATCACTTGGGTTGTGTGCCTTGCCTAGTGCCCCAAATGCTACAGTACCATCTGTATTTGCAACCTAACATGCAAAGAGAAAATTTTACATTCTAAGTAATGCAAAAATATTTAAATTTAAGTTATATTTTTTAATAATTAAAAAAATAATTAGCTAAATTTAATAAAAAAAATCAGAATTCAACAGGTTTTAATTTAGTACTAAAGGTTTATATTAATTTAATATAACACATTTCACTCCCCTCCCCCCAATAAATCAAACAATTTTACTTTTAGACTTTGTTTTAATTTGAATTTTTAAAACACCCTTGATAATTTGTTTTATTATTAACTGTTATTAAAATAGTTAATAATATTTTAGTTTAATTTTTAGTTTTAGTTAATTTTTAGTTTAAACAATCTGATAATTTAGAAATAAGTTTCGACCAATTAGAAAAATGTGCCGACTTTAGGAAAAAATATTATGCATCCTTGTACTTTAAGAATTATAAACATGAGATGAAGCAATGGTTTTGTTTACAAATGGTGACCAATTAAAAGCCTTAAAAGAATGAATAAGGCCATCATATGAGGATTAAAAATTGAGAATTAAAATAGAAAATGTTTCATAAAGATAGACCAGAAACAAATAATGGCACACAAAAAAGCAATATTGAGAGAGCGAGAAAAGTCAAATAAAAAGAATAGAATTATAAACTTAATGGGAAAAATGTTTATTTACCCTTGACATTGTCAAGAATCAAAAATGATGCAAATCATTTGTTGTTCTTGAATGAAATTCCTTTAAAATTCCGTATAATTTTAAGAAAAATATAGCTTAAACATTAATTAGTAGCAATGGCTGCATGGTCTACAAATTTGCAGACTGAAAAGGAAAGCCTATGGCAGAGACACACCAATTAAAAAAATCAAAGCAGAGGTTCAAAAAATTTTCTTTTAAAAATCACTCAAAATTGCAATCAAGAAAATCATTTACTAATTAAATGTTAATATTTACCAATTATTAGTGTTAAAGGTCTATGGCACTACTTAAATAAACTTCAAATTTAAAAAGATTGAATTTTTAATAAGAATTAAAAGGGTTTTATTAATCAACCAATAACAACTTTAACTAATAACTACTTTGTAACCAGAGAGGTTTTAATCAATGCTAAACTTTATCAAAAAATTATCTTCTTCATATCTTACAGAACTATAACAAAACTGTTTAATTTGCAATGTAACACACTTATTTCTGCATTGATTAAAGAGATTCTATATAATGTAATGATGAAGCAAATCAAGAAAAAATATATCATAGCTGCCAACCTTTGAGAATCAAAATTAGGGAGATTTTGCATACGATATAGTTTATGCCATAAATAGAACATTAATAGCACAGCAATTGTTGCAGAGAGAAAAAGGACAAATAAAAGGGTAATTTTGCAGTATTTAGAGGCTTTCTTGTTATTGCAGATATGAGGGCGAAAAAAAAAACATACGGAATTTAAAATACTTCTAGATTATATTAAATTCTAACCATACTAAAATTATATACCCAGTGGCAGAAAGTTTTGTAGCTGTCTGCGACAGGCTTTTAAAATTTCATAATCTGTCTGCAAAATTTGCATGTAATCAGGGGTGAAAATGGCTTACACTTAAAAAGCCTGAAAGGTGATTGGGGGGGGGGGGGGGCTTAACATCAGTGGTGATCTCGTGTAACAATACACGAATGCAATTTTACTACAGAACAATATAGTATAAACAATTGTATTCATTCAATTCATCTCATTCAATTAAATATTTTATAGCAATGTTTGACACAACACAATATTAATAATTATAAATAATAAAAGTATTAGTTTTAGTTTTGATACAGAAATTTTTATAAGTGAATTATTATCCGAAAGTTGCAGACAAAAACTGTCCACAAGCCGTTTTTCTGTGTCCGCGACTATGTCGCCGTGTCTCGGTGTTTCTGCTACTGGGATTATATATACAGTGGAGCACCGTTTATACGTTTTTCAAGGGACCGTTCCTAAAAAACGTATAACTGAAAAAAACGTACAACTGAAAATTCGTTTTAAAATTAATACACAATAAAGTGTCATATTAATAATAAAAGTCTAATCAATTTTCATGATTTCCTTTACATTTATTCGAATAAGATATATTTTTAATTATATTTAAAATATTTTTAAAAGGTCGAATAAAAATTAAATAATAATTAAAAATATAGAAATTCAGAATTTTTTTTCAAGATTTCGATTTTAACCTTTAAAGACAAAGCCTTTTGTCCTCTAAACGAAGATGACATTTTTGCAAACGATTAAAAGGAAGGAAAGAAAAAAAAATTGTTTCTCTAACCGTAATGTCAAATAAACACGATAAGAAAATCTTCCAAGTTGCCCAACGAAGCGAGTAAAGGCCAGTTTTCACTAGTGGTTGGTTGGAGCGGTACTATTCAGAATCTTTAGATGTGGTCAGACGGGCTCAAAACCATTGAACTGGTTGAAAGTCTAGAGATCTCTTGACGCTAACTTCCCTGCTGAGATAATTGAGGGGCCAGAGGCAGATATCTTTGTCAATATTGCATGGTTTTCTTTGAAGTAACTGTGCAATCTGATAAAAAAAGGTTACAACTGATGACAAGACATTTGGCTCTTTGTGTCGAAAGCGTGATTAATGGTTTTTTGAACCTCGAAGTTCCAACCGTAATGGAAACCGGCCTTAATAAATCTTTAAGTTTACAAAATGCCTATAAAATTGTGGGCTTTTTTCCTTTCATACTCCATTTCTGGAATCAATTAAAAGTGAAAGTGGGAGGTCTTCAAATGGTCACTGGCTACTTGTATACCTACCATTCAACCCAGTCGCCAACTGCTTATCTCTGAAAATTTCTCTACGCCCCCTTCCCCAGGCTATCGGTGCAAGTCGCACTTTGTTCTATAGCCGCACTTTGTTACCATAGTTCTAAGAAAAAATAATCGAAAGAAATAAGAATAGAACATAAAGAGAATTCATCTTTTTTTTTTTTTAATCCTGGAATGAAACTCAAACTTGGAATTCTACAAGGGAAAAAAAAAAAAAAAAAAAAAAAAAAAAACGTATAAGTGAAATTAAGAATTTACTTGTGTCGTATAAACGAAATATTTTAACATTAGAATTAAATGGAATGATTTGGGACCGAAGTCGAAAAACGTATAAATGAGAAAAACGTATAAATGAGAAACGTATAAAAGGTGCTCCACTGTATATACATAAATTTGGGAAGATTTTTCCAACCTGAAAAATCTATTCTTAATTTTTTCCCCATGTTTACAAATTTGGTATAGATATGACACATAAATATTTAATTTAATTGAGAAAAAATAAATAGATTCATTAAATTCAGCAATAAAGGTCTAAAAATAATTACATACATAAGAAATATTGAGCGCTTCTATCGATTTATTGTTTCTAGAATTAATCATTGATCACTATCCAGAAGGGGTGTGGGAATAAAAAAAATAATTACAGAGTAAGAAATATTAAACTCTTTCAAAACTACTTCTAGAATCTAATACAGCAGATTTAAAATGAATATTATTATTTATGTTGCCAGGGCCCGATTAACTTTCGAACTGAAGGGAAGCACAAATCCAATTGGGGGCGCCCTCATACAAACATCTCGAAAAATTTATAATTTTTTCATTGTATTTTGTAGTTACCTGGAATCAAGGACATCTGATTCACAAAAAATGTAGACAAGTAAATTCCCTTATTTTTTGTACCAAAATATAAACTAGTGAAAGCCTATATTCACCACAATATATGAAATTACTCCATTATAAATGAATGTGTAAAAGCTTCTTTGCATATTTCCTATATAATCTAGAAATTACAGTTGTGCTGTCAAGTGTACTGTGACTTCTTATAATCAGACAATGCATTTAAGACCACAACCTGACAATTTGGGGCCCATATTTTGCTTAATTTGGGGCCCTTTCAAAATTTTCCAGGGGAAGCACATGCTTCTCGTGCCTATCGGGTAATCAGGGCCTGTATGTTGCAGATGGATAAAGACTGGGAGATAAAAAGCTTCTGCAGAACAGTTGATTGCCGATCGCTAGTTGGAGATACATAAAGGGGGGGGGAGCAAAAAATAACTACATGAGCAAGAAATATTTAACAATACTATTTCTTTATAGGTTCTAGAATCTCACAAAGTAAGTTTGAAATCAATATGGACATTTATGTTGTGGATGGAGAAAGATTTAGAATCGGGAACTCTTGTAGAACATTCGATCGCCGATTGTTCCACAGGGTTTCTTTTTATAAAACGGACAATAATCGTGACTTTTTTTTTTTAAATGGAAGAAATAAATTCGCAGACTATTAAAAAAAAAGGAAAAAGAAAATCGCGGAACCGCAAATTCGGGGCAAAATTCACATGCCTGAAACATCAGCATGAGGGAGGCAGAGAAAAATAAATAGGCACGGCGTGTGACGAAAATTTTGAAAAAATCGGGAGATATTAATATTTTTCGGGAGATTGCTTCAAAATTCAGGAGTCTCCCAAATTTTTCGGGAGAGTTGGCAGCTATGATATATATACTACTAACAAAAGAAATCTGGAGTGACTCCACTCGACTTTCTGAACCTTAAATAATTAACAGTCTTTAAAGAAATTAAGAGAAGTCAGTAAAAAGATAAAAGGGAAAATTACAATAGGATGTTTGAGCATTTTTCCCCACATGGTATATTGTTCAATTTAACATTATTGCATTTCAAATAATTTGAGCTCTAGGTCAATGATAAAGACTTTTTCATTGTGTCCCTATAAAAATCTATAAATGCTAGATTCACCAAAATCAATATTGTTTGGGCAACAGCACCATATAACAGGTATATAAATTTTCGGCTCATTCAAGTAAGGTGTTTAGGCACTATTGCACTTTAAATAATTTGAGCCCATAGGCCATAATGATAAAAAAAAAAAATTGTGCCCTTGAAAAGACTATAAGTGCTAGATTCACCAAAATCTATACGGTTCTTGTAACTGGGACTTATAACATGTATATAAAGTTTCAGCTCAATCGAATACGGCCTTTAGATGCTATAGTACTTTAAAAATTTCGAGTCCATATGCCATAATGATAAAGAATTTTTCTTTGTGCCAATGTAAAAAAACTATAGATACTAGATTCACTAAATTAATAGGGTTTGTGTTACGGCGACCTATAACATACGTACCAACTTTCAACTCATTTGAATAAATCATTTAGACAATATCATATACACATACACACATCACCGTAAAAATAGCAAAAACGAACTGAGGGGACTAAAAAATGTATAGATACACCAAAAATCTCAAAGTCGAAATTTTACGATGATTACAATACTATCTTTATATATGTATGTTCAGAAAGTAATAATTTTTTTAAAGCATAAAGCATAACAAACTATTAAGTATAAGAAAAGTTTTAATTTAAATCATCACTACCAAAAGATGCATGTTTGATCTTGAATAATTTTTATAGAATTTAACAATTTAATTCATTTGTTCTAAAACTTATTAAAAGATATTTTTTTTTTTTTTTTTTTTTTTTTTTATTTAGAAAACTTAATACTTTTAAAAATTTAAATATTATACCTAGTAAATGAAGCTATGAAAAGAAGTTAATTTATGAAGAAACAGGCACGATCTAGTCAATCAATGCTTTTTATTTAACAAATATTTTAGAAAAGAATCTAATAAAACTCTTACTCATACCACAAAAGTCAAGTAAACAGTATTAAATACACTACACAGTAGGAATTTTGTTGCTTCAGGGATTATCACAGACCAGACAGAACTGCTCAACTTGAAGTCTGAACACAAACTGAACTTTCTAGAAGTGATTTTTTTTTTTCTTTTATACTCTCAGTTGTGATTTGGTGAAAATTCTAGCAAATTTTCTGCTAGAATCCAATGGAAAATTGCAGAACTCAGCACCTATCGATAATGGAGTTTCATGATTTTGGCTGCACTATACTACTTAATTTTTTTACTAAATTCATCACTAAGATGTTTCAAAGTCAAACTTTGTGGAATGAACAAATTGTTATTTTTTTCCACTGTAACTGAAAATTTATTGTTACTGCACAACATTCTCTATATTAAAAGAAAAGTAAAAGCATTGTTAATGAGCATAAATTAAAGAAAATTTAAAAACTAGAAGACAGCTGTTTAAGAAATTCTAAAGTTTTTTCTTTAGTGCTATATGAAAATTGAAATTAACGTTAAAATATGATGATTTAAAAAAAAAAAAAAAAAAAAAAAGAAGAAGAAGCTCTATGGAGCCTGCTTGTATTGCAAGCTTCAGAATTTTTAACTTTCCTTTTTCTGTTTTTTTTTTTTTTTTTTTTTTTTTTATTATGTTATAATATTTAATTTCAGTTTTCCACTAGCACTGAAAAAAGAGCTTTACAAGTTCTAAAACACACATCTGCTATTTTTTAATTAGTGCTCTTTTAATACTTTTACTTTTTTCTTAATATTACTAGCACAAAGTATCTCTCCACTTATCCTTAACACCTTTGTTGCAGGAAAAAAAGTTTCATTCTTTGCCACAATGTAATACTTACTTCACGTTCCATATTTTGAGAATAATATTCCCTGTTAACTTCAGATCTGGGAATTTCATCTTTTAGATTCATTGCATAGTCACGGACTTGAACAGGTAAACCTACAAAGACAAAATATACATCCATAATACTTTTAAAAAAAGACACTTTTAAATGTACGCAAAATTAATTTACATAAAAATGTAAGAAAAAAACTAAGAAAAATTATGCAGTTTACATAGATTATAAACGCTTTCCAACTGTACTTCCCAATTACATCATTTACTTTTCAACGAATTTTACTTCCGTGATGAAAACTCTCAAAAATTGTCTGTATGATTAATTTATATATATGTCATTGTAAACTTAGTTATATTGGTGAAACTTCAACTCCTCTTCATCTACGCATTAATCAGCATCGATCAGATTCTAAAAACCTTTCAGCTGCATCTTCTAAGTCAACTATAGAATTACAACACTTTAAATCACATAATTTTAATTCATGTACCATAGAGATTGTAAAAATTCAGAAAAATAAAAGTGAGCGTCTATTTCTTGAATCAAAATTTATGCAATACTATAATACAATTTATCCATATGGCCTAAATTCCGAATACTTTAGTAAAACTATTAAAGCATTTTCTAACATCAACCCTCTACATGATTATTCGACTATTTATGCACAACTTAATCACAAAATTAACAATAAAACTTCTAGAACTAAACGAGGTAGTAAAAAAACAGATTTAATCTTTTCTAAAAGTGCCATTATTAAACTCATTTCAGATCTACAGACTAATTACTTATCTAACTATAACTGGTTCATTATTCGAAAATTTATTTTTGCAATTAAAAAGAAATACTTAGTAAACTTTCTGAATGTCTTTCAAAGCCAATCCTATAATAAACATTTTTCAGACATTTTTTATGATATTATAATGTACAAAATCAAACAATTTAATTTAAAACTTAATAAAAAGCCCAACGAATTTAAAACAAATACTCAATTAATTGTGAATTTTACAAATCAAATATTGAACAGTATTAACATTACGTCTATCATTAATGACAAAGAATGTTTGTTTCCGATTAAAGATTTAAATCTATCTCGTACCTTCAAATATCCTCTTCCTCTTGGCAGAAAGATATTCAATTATAATTCTGTATCTAAGTCTACCTCTTTTACTAACACTGTAACCTGTAAATGCAATGATCCTTCTTTCTCAAAATTTATTGACAGAGACCATGGACACATTATCACGGGTAATCTCAATATTATTGATAATTATCAATTAAAAAAATTCATGAAATTTGGCACCAAATTTAGACTTCCAGTTAAAACTAGCATTCCACAAATCTTTCAACAGTTTTCTTATGACCTAGATTTATTTATTTATAAAATATCTATTACTCATAATAAACCTATTGCCTACTTCACTCAATGGAAAGTTTTAGTGTTACAAAAAATCAAAAATGCATTATTTATCAATTCTTCAAATCTGGTGTTATTTAAAAAATCTGTACTTCTTAACTCAATCAAATCACTACAGGATGACTTTGTGATCACTTATGTTGACAAATCACCTAATAATTATGCCATTATTTGTAAATTCTACTATCTCTCCATTTTAAACTCATCAATCAATAATAGTAACATCTTCAGTTTAACTAATAATAACCTTATTATTAATAACCGAAAAATACATAATTACTATAAACTACTTCAACTTCCCTTCAATAACTTTAATTATCCTTATATAGTTCTCATACCTAAGTTTCACAAATCTCCAATTAAATTTCGCACTGTCACTGTTGGGTGTAACACTTATAACAACAATGCTAATAAAGCTCTACTGGATATTCTAAAACAAATTTACAAATGTACTTGCAAAGTTGATAATTTACACTGTCTTAAAAATAGCTTTCAATTAATTCATTACATAAAATCGCTCGATTCAATAGACAATATTATGACTTTTGACTTTCAAGATCTTTTCAATAATATTGAGTTATCAGATCTTAGTAATATCATTTACAGTCTTTTTCAAGAATATAAAGCTCAAATTAATCTTCCTTACAATTTTAAAGCAGAAAAATTTAAAACTCTTCTTAACTTTGTTATCCATAATAATTATATCTTCCACAACAACGCTATCTATTTGCAACAATTAGGCATCCCACAAGGAGGTTGTTGCTCCAGTATTTTGGCAGATCTATATCTTTATTATTATGAAAAGCAAATTTGCAATGATGATGTTCGATTTTATCGTTACATCGATGATATTATTGTATTTTATCTCAACAAGAACTCACAAAATGGCTTTTCCTTCAATTATCCACCTAATTTAAAGCTAACTCAAAATACTCTGACTAATCAATCAATTAACTTTTTAGATCTAAAAATAATCATCGATGGTAATAAACTTTACACAGATATCTATGACAAACGGCAAGATTTTTGTTTTAATGTCAACTTATTTACACATTTTAATTCATGTCTGCATCTTTCGGTATTTAGAAACATCATCATTAACCATTTATTTCGAATTAATAATTTATGCTCTGCAAAGTTTAAAAACAAGAATATTAATAAACTGATCACAGCCACTGCTAAAATGGGTTTTCCTAAAAACTTTGTATTTTCTATTTTATATCCTTAACCATGTCTCTGTTAGTACAAAAAAAAAAAAAAAAAAAAAAAGCTGTGTACACTCTTGTGTATATCAACAAAAAAAAAATTATAAAATAATAAAAGACAATAAAAAAGGTGGCGGTTGGGTGGGCAGATGTTTGATTACGGAGGTGGGGTGGTGTTGTAAGGCTGGATGGTTGGGTGGGTTTGTGAAATTAAATTAAAAAAAAAAAAAAAAAAAAAAAAAAAGTAGAAGGCTTGTTGCATTTGCTTTGTATTACTATGCAAACTTTCATTTTCCAATAAAATTTCAAATTTTTCCTTTTTGAGTTGTCAACTATATTTAATGTTCTAATTATACTGTTAAACACAATGTGATCAATCGGTGACTTTCATTGTGGCTTCATTGTTGTTCATCTGCTTTGAAATTTTGCATTTTTAAATCCATATGGTTCCTGTTCTGGTTGTGGCAGGCTGGGGGAGTGTTGCCGGCGTAAAACTAGTGTAACCCCACAGGCAAGTCACAAGTCTTGCCGCCTGCCTCCTTCTTCCTATCTTGTGTTTCTTGGGTTGTTTTTTCATTAATTTTGATAAGTTTATGGTTTTAAGTTAAGATTTGTTGTTTTACTTTATTGATTCGTTTGTTTTTGCAGACTGTTAATTAATAGATCTGGTTTCTTTACATTAATGTATTTCATCCACTGATGATTTTTTTTTTTTTTTTTTTTTTTTATCTTATTGGTCATTGGTGTTTCAGTGATCTTGTATCTGTTGCTTGGCTTCTAATATGCTTAATAGATCATCTTTATTATATATATATATATATATATATATATATATATATATATATATATATGACTTATGTGTAGCCCTGTATATTTTCAAACAGTAGCAAGGCTACAAAAAAAGAATTTTTAACAATTGAGGCAGGAATCTCACAAAAGTATCTTTATAATTCTATTTCTAAAGGAGGAACAGAAAGGGTGTATTTTATCCAATCATTTGTAGGCAGGGCACAGCACCTTCCTGAAATTGTTTTGAAAAAACTCTCATGTTTAATTATATCAATCTATAAGAATTAAGTATTTTTGTAACTTGTGGTGACTGCTCACCACCAAATGATTTATCGTTCAACACCAATCTTTAAGCACATATTGAATTCATTTTAATATTTGAATGTGTTCAAACACATCTTACATGAATGTTCCTCTTAGTAGAAAACTCAAGCACCAATCATAGATTTTCCTGAAAAAATACTGGCACAAGATTTAATTAAGAATAGTAGTATCTTCCTAGTGTTGATTCTTAGTAGAAAAGCTATAAAGAAAAATCACTAAAATTAAGTTCTTCTTAAAATAAGCATCCTGTTTATAGATTCTATTGTACAATTTTCATCTATTGTTGCTAAAAGGGGATCAGTTTAGATTTATTTATTTCAATGTAAATTTAAATCAATCAAATATTCTAATATGTTTTAACAAGAATAATTTTTTTGCAATACTGATGTCCATTTTTTGCAAAGTAAAAAACTTTTTTTGTAAAAGCTGCCTCTTTACACTTTTTGAAATATGCCCTCTTTTATTAGTGGCACCTTACCCTACCTTTCCAAGGTACCAGCCTCCTGCCCTTCTTCAAACTTACAGGAATTCTGGTAGCCTGTGTCAATGGTCTATCACAGGGGTGGCCAACCCGCGGCCCGCCGTGTAATATTTTGTGGCCCGCGAGTAAATTAACGATATTTATAGTTTGAAAACTTTGCTTAATTTAATAAATCCTTTCTGAATTTTTGAAGTAAAAATACCTTTAAACGGTTGCTAAATAAAGAAATTGCACACTTCTGTAAAAAAATATTATTAAATCTATTATTGATTCTTTTTATTATAGTTATTAATATACAATCATAAATTTTTTCTATTGTTAATTTATAAATGAAAATTTAATATCAATGTATTTTGCTCTAAATCTTAACCCTATCTTCTCCCGAAAAATATACATACATGATTCATATACTCACAAACACATATAAACACATACATAGGTGCATACCCGCCATAGGTGCATACAGTGCGGCCCGCCTGAATAAAATAAATTTCTAGTGCGGCCCGCCTGAATAAAACAAATTTCCAATGCGGCCCGCCATGTGTTTCAGGTTGGACAGGCCTGGTCTATCACATACATGGCCAATCTCTGGCCCTCGACCATATCAGGTCAGGCCTGTATACTGATATTTTGCAGCTTGCAGCAAAATTTACAAATCAATATCTTCTGTCAATACATAAAAAATTAAGAAATGCATACTGATACTTCTGAAGATGGCCTTGGTAGGTATATGAGTACATGTATGCATTTGTTGTATTAGTGTCTTATATTTCAACATCTTTCTGATTAAAGTATTTTACTATTTGAAATTGTATGTGTGGTGGCCTGCCACAGAGAAATGCCTTTTTAAAGCAGCCTTGGAGTCTTTTGGATTAGACAGGTCTGGTTCATCGCATAAGCTCCTTAACAGCACAACTTCTCCATATGATATCCTCAGGATGTACTATGGATAAATGTGCTATTATGGTTGTGTATGCGATAGTATTTCTCCAGAAACTATAAATACACTAGTGAGAGCCTTCTTATACTTTAATCAAATCTCTTACGATTTTTCTTAAGTCAATGCAATGGGATCATAAATTAATGTTTTAATTTTGTTTTTACTTAGGAATACAATCTACCAATTCAAGAATAATGTCTATTTACTGGAAAAAGATAAGGTTCAATTTTGAAAAATAAACAAAAACAAGTGCAAATTTCATTATTTCATGTAAGACAAATTTCATGATTCTTTTTTTTTTTTTTTTTTTTTTTTTGTCAATGTTTATTTTTGAAATAAGTAATCATTTTATTACAAATCAACAACAACAAAATTTTTTATAATGCCCCATTGCCAAAATATGCTATTATTTTTGCAGCTGATTGTTAAAATATGCAATTTTCACAAGATCAAGTAATGAAAATTCCTTCTTGTAAAAGTGCTGTTAAATTGATTAATGTTCATAAATTAGAATATAGCAACACTAGGTTAAAAGTTTTTAATATTTCAGTCTATTTATTACAAAGGCTAACATAATATGAGTCACAATTAAAAACAGACTAACATAAATACTATTAAAATAACATTACTTCTATATAGATGACACTTCGTAAATGCCTTTTATTCTAAATAATATATTTTAACTCTGCTGTAATTAAAGAGGTGATATTATAAGTTTTCATTGATCCACAAAACTAGATTTCTTATTTTATTTTGCAATTTGAGTCACAATGCCAAATGTTGATCTTGATATCATCGAATCATACTATTTTTTAAGATATTGATGTCAAATGTTTATCTTATATCTATCTTCTTTGTCTTACTGTAAAATCTTATAGTTTTTTAGGTGTCTATAAATATATTTTTTAAAATCAAATATGATGTTTCTTCGATTTATTAAAAATAAATAAAAATAAGTTTGCAAAAATGTTCCAATTGGTAACTGAGTTACACATAATTGACCAAAAGGATAAATTTTATAAAATGAACTTTTGTGAAAAGGAAATACAGTCAAACCTCTTTAACATGAATCTCAAGCGGAATAAAAAATTTATTCACGTTATGAGTAGTTCATGCTATCAGTAACTCAAAAACAAGTCTTCAATTTAACGGGGATTATGGAAACAGTTCATGTTAAAAGTAATTCATGTTAACGAGGTTCGACTGTATTCAGAATTTTGTGAAATGACTATTTTTAAGAATTTGAATTTTAAGAAAGGGATCTGTTCATGAAGTGGCAGCAAAATGACCTCAATTTTCACATGAATAAACTCAAATATAGCACAGGTTACAGATGTGTAAAAGCATTAATAATTCAAGCCACCATTTCAAAAACATTAAAAGAGGTATACCCTTTAAATAAAACTATATTGTAATATTCATTTTTTAAGTAGGTCAGGGATGAGTTTAGAAAAAAAAAAAAAAAAAAAAAAAAAAAGCTGAAAACTGTACACAAAGACATTGAAATGAAATACTAGAATTTTGATGACAAGATCTATTATATTAGAGTAATACATATTTATTTTAACCTTCAATGTATAAAAAATGAGCAAATACACATCAGAAACATAAAAAAAAAAAAAAAAAAAAAAAAACAGCTGAAAAATCTCATTCTTGGTAGGTAAGTCTATAGACTTAAGTAGTAAAGTTTAAAATAACAATTGTACAAATAATTTTCAGAATTTGGTAGTTTACAAAGAATATGCTGTAATGAAAATCCCATGCAAATTTGCAGAAAGAAAAGCAATGGGTAACTATTCAGAATTTTCTCAGAAAAAGTTGTCCCTGTGTTACCAAATACATTTCATTACTCAAAAATATTCCCTACAAAAGACTAATTCTATCCATAATTAATATTTATAAAGTATTAATTGATTCAATGGGTCCAAAAAATAGTTGTCCAAATTTCAAGTGGCATATGAGCTATTAATTGTAAAGCATTATTATAGAATTTAAACAGTTATTTAATTGATATGATGATGTAGGAAACAAAATATCTTAATTTTCTGGTATTCTGAAAACTATAAAACATTTTTTGACTTCCATATTTTTTATTTCTAATCATATAAAATATACATGACAACTTTCCTAAACTATAGAATAAAACAAGGGTGGTCAACCCATGGGCTGCTGCATAGAGTTTTGCAGTCAATGGTAGAATTAAAAAAAATTATAAATTGATATAAATCTTCTGTTAACACAGAACAAATTTAAAATTCTTTTTTTTTTTCTTTTCTTAATAATAATAATAAAAAAGAATATTGACATTATAATATTGACTGATAGCTATAAAAAAAAGAACGATGAATCTGCAACTTAAAGTTTTTGTTTGAAAGCTGTAAAATTACTGTATTAATAAATTAAAATAAAACAATATTATTTATATAAATACAGTGAACTCTCATTAAACTCCCCGCTTAAGATGGATTTCTCGTTATTACGTATAAAAACAGAATCCCCAGCTAAGGCCTATAGGAATTGCATGTAATAAGCATCGCTTTATATGTACAATTTATTCATTAAGACAGACATTTTCCCCCCCCCTCAAAGCTCACTTTCTTCGAAAAATAGTCAGTTCCCAAAATCTTTTCAAAGTTCTTTTTTTTTTTTTTTTTTTTAACATGAAAAGGTGCAATAATAAAAGAGTTAATCTCTTTCACTCTCCGTTATTACACCATGGGAGGTAAACAGTATCGATTGACAGTGACAGTTCAAGTCAACAATTTGCACCTGTCAACACTTCTATTGTGGAGACAGCAAAGGATTACTGAAGTAAAATGTACCAGAAGAAAATATAAAAGAGAGGAAAGAGAATTTGTCCTGCCTTATCAAAGACTACGAACTATCAAAGCTAAAAACATATTTAACATCGATGAAACAGGACTTTTTTTTTATAAAGCTCAGCCTCTTCAAAGTTTACACTTAAGAGGAGAAAAGTGCACAAGCGATAAACATTCAAAATTACGTGTTACTGTACTTGTAGGGGCTAACATAGAACTTCAGTTTAAGAACTCCTGTTATAATGGACTCAAATCGACAAAAATTGTTGGCCTTTGACTGTCCGTTTTAACGAAAGTTCACTGTATATATCTATAATAATTAAAGTATATATATATATGTAGTATTAGGGTCTTTTATTTTAACACTTTTTTTTAAATAATTAATTATATTGACTTTGCACACACACACACACATATATTTATATAAACATAATGTATCCCTGAAAGTATTTTGTATTGCACAGGCCTGAAGTAAAACATAAAAACCAAAAATAAGCTAAAAATGAAAATAAAAATTTACCATATTCCAGGTCAAGTAAACATGTCTGGCAGACATTTTTTTGCTTACTACATGTCTGACAAACTTCAGTCTTTTTAAATCTCATTCTGGAGCCAGGACACCACCTGAATACAGTAAAAGGTCGAGAACATATCTTGCATTCCTTGCCAAATTTTTCTTTGGTCTACGTTAAAAAAATAACAAAATTAGAATTTATGAAATGATGAATTAAAAATAAATAAACATATGCATATTTTTAAAATTACCCAAATTAATAATGTGTTGTTTAATTGCTTTGGCAGAATTAAAAGAAAATAAGTGCAATTAATTAAAATATTAAACGAGAGATTCTAAAAGATTTTCTCGTACATTTTAGCGTTGCAAATTTATAATATGTCACAGATTTTTAACATAAAGTTATCAGGTACAGCAAAATTAATAAAAAGAAAATCTAAAAATATCTGAGTTAATATAACACTATGAACATGATCAGTTTTTAAATCACCAGTAGCATTGAAAATTTTAAAAAGTAACTGGTAAAATGCATCTCTACTTATAATAAAGCAGAAGGTTTGTTAGCAAATCAGGGTTCTCATCAGAGGTTAAAAACATGGTAAGAATTTCTCACCCTTTTTCAGAAACAAAGGGTGATTTCTGCACAGAATGTGAGAACAGAAAAATATTAAATATACATATATAATATATGTGGATTAATGCAATCTGCCAATAATGTCTAATTTTATCAGTGGCGTATCGTGAATGATGATTTGGGTATGCTCCACTCGAGTATTTATAAACAGTACATTAAAAAATATATTCAATCGTCTTATTGGTTAATTCACTTATTTCGAGAAACTATGTAGGCATGACGACATTTCAACAGTCGATCAGAAGAAATAGCTTTTCATGATAACGAGCTGTTTCTAGCCACACATATAGAGCATACCCAAAGCGCCATTCACAATACACCACTGAATTTTATAGCTAATTGGTATAATCTGAGTTTAATCATATTTAATTGCTTAAATATGCCAATATTTTTCACTGCTAATTACTGAAATAGGCATTAATTCCTGTTTTTTTTTTTTTGTTTTTTTTGTTGTTGTTCTAAATCCATAATTTAGTTTCATTATAGAATAAAATTATGCACTTAATTATGAAAATCAATACAAAAAATAATATATATATATATATAGTATATCATAAAAAAAAAAAAGAGCATTAAGGCTAAATTCTTGAAGGAATATTACAAACTAAAGCAATGTTTTCAAAAAATAGCTCTCAACATGGGCGTCGGCAAATAGGGGCAAGAGGGGGCACTTGCCCCCTCCTGGAAAATTCTAATAATTAAATAATTATTTAAAAAAATTACAATTAAAACTTTAAAGCTGTGTCATTAGAATTCAATTAACCAAATAAAATTTATGTCATAGAGCCAGCTAGAGTCAAACCCACTCGACTTGCATTTATAGGTTGTCTCCAACTTTTCCCTGTAAACAGATTTTAAATCGACTCGACAGCACATTTTCCGGATTAATGTTGGTTTAGAATAAGTCGTATAATTTCTATATGTAAAATGTTGCAGCTTAAATTACATGTATAAGAAATTGTCCTATTAAATGCTTACACACACTGGCTTTCTTAATCACCTCAATCAACTAATTTGAATTTGTAAAAACATGCTGAAATTTTGCAATTTGAAGTTTGCCCCCTCCTGAAATTTTTTCTGGCGACGCCACTGGCTCTCAATTGACATTTAAAAACATCAATGAGTTAAGACGAATTTCATTATGTAGATAGAGTCTTCAAAATCGTTATAACATCAAGAATAAATAATAATTTCAAACAACTATCATCACGATAATTTGGCGTGAACCATAGTGAAAACTGTAAAGCCTCATATATGAATGTATAACTTTTATGCATTTAACTATCAATAACCAAAATACAAATAGTTCGCATTAAATTCATTTTTTATTGAAAAAGAAAATAAATAAAATCCTGACATGCTTATACTGATTTGAATAAACACATACAACAAATAAATAATAACAAAAACTAAATGAGGTAAAAAACAAAATAATAAAAACTACAAAACCTTATGCTGAAATTTGACTTTTTAAAAAAATTTATGTAGAAAAAGCTGATAGTTACACCTGTAATTTAATTATAAATCGCACTGCATAGATTTTTTTTTAAAACAAACAAACCAATAATTTAGTTAGATTAATATCTTATTTAAAAAAAAAAAAAAGTATCTTTAAAATCTTACCATTCGTATGTAAGGATTGTCGCCTAGACATGTCTGGCATAGAATCGGAAACTCCTAGGAGAAAAAAAAAAATTAATAATAATAATTAAATGTAATAAACAACAAATAATCAAACTGTTTACTTTTGTATTAAAAACTTGACAGTTAAAATAAGAATACGAAATGCAGAAATTGGCTTTTTAATTCTGCAGTATAATTTAATTAGTAAAAAGAAGGCATTATTTTTTTTAAAAAACACTCAATTAAATGAGATAAAACATCAAATATTACCGAATCTTCCCAATTTAGTCTATTATACGTATTTGCTCCCTTGGAAGTCGCCATGTTTAATGTTGTTTAATCAACCAGCAGCTTGTTGCCAAATGCTTCATCATAAAGTTTGATTTCGGGGTTTTCTGTGGAGCACCCACGGAGTAGAATCTCTTAATCCGTGGGAGCACCAAAGATAATAGCCGCGTTCAGCTGACACTTCTCAGGCTCCGTAAAATGACGTCACCATCGAGCTTTAATTTAGGTAGAGAGCGAAATGGCAACCCCTTTGTGTGGCCAACACATAGAATAATAATAAAGGAAGAAGGAGCATAAGTGTTTCTACCAACGAGATATATAAATTAGAGTGCTGATTCAATGGATGAAGGATTAGCTTTCCGTGGGACTCCCGTATGGCTCATCTCTTCCGCGATGGCATGTCTCCGGAACGCCTTTAGGGGTGAGTTCTGTTTGTGTACAAACTGGCAAAGCTGAATTTGTGAACTATATTTTCTACATAAATAACGAACATAAATACGAGGTTAGTGCAAAAATTAAGAACAAGAACATAGTTTTTCAATATGATACTGGTTCAGGAACGTCAATTATTCCAGAAAATTTTTATGTACGAGTTGGTCGACCAACGCTTTTAAAATCAAAACAGTTAATTTCATATCCAG